>CM022953.1:41571405-41970598 GCA_012931725.1 Litsea cubeba | reverse complement strand
GGCACATTGAGAACCATAAGAATGAGCGGTAGGCTAGATGTCAATATCAAAATTGAGAACCAGTACTCTTTTTTTTTTTCCTTTTTTTTTTTTAAATAAGAGTGCCTGTTTGGTTGCATTCATTTGTAAATGTACCCGTTGGAGCATTTGGAGAATGCCGAATTTTATCCCCACAAAGCAGAATCTCAAAATGCTAATGGTGGAAGACAAATATGAATTCAGTTGGCCAAAAGCGATATGTCCTTGCCAGCACAGCACACCAAATTCTCCCCACTTAAACTCTAATCAATCGGGGATTTACGAATTCTCGGGGTAAATTTTGTATTTTTGTCAGAAATTCTCAACAGGGATGAATTCATATCTAAGATACTCTCTACTAGAGTCGAAGCCCGTCAATCCTGCGGTAGCTCGATTAAGCACCTCCCTTCTAGAAACAATGATCCCCGGCTGCAACGGTGATGGTGAGGGACTTTAGTGAGTATCCTCCACCCAAAAATTAAAAAAGAAAAAAAAAATGAAAAGAGGCAAACCTAGCCTAGCCCATTTACAGCCAATAGGGAACTGGGGCCACAAGGTAGGGGCCATGTTCCTCTTAAGATTTCTGAAACGCCCCCTAATATTTTTAGTTCTCAGCTGTTCGAAATCGATTGTTCCTCGGATTTAATGCCAAAGGCTCCTGAACTGGTCTAGATTAGACGGGAGATACCCTGAATTATTAAAAAAAAAAAAAAAAAAAACAAGACACCCACTGGCCACTACTCAAGCTATTCAAAACCCTGGCCGAAATGGCAGCCCCATTAAAACCTTCTTGGAGATGGATACCAAAGGAACTAGAAAGAGGGTTATGCCCAGGTGATACTATAAAGGTGTACATTTGTGTGGATGTGTGCATGGTGTCTTATAATATATATTTAAGCATAAAATGTGTTTGTAATTCAAGCACTTGCACCCAAATTGAGATTTGAGCCAAAGTCCAGGCTCGAGTCGAGCTGAACCAAGCCGACCTCAAAGTTTGATTTCAAAGGGGTCAGGACTCTGGATGTGCAGGCTCTTGCTTCTCCTGGCCCAAGTTCCAGCTTCCACCACTAGACATAGATATGACTAATTGTTGAAAATTTTCAAAATAAAAAAAAACATTTTAGGCTTCATTATTAGAATCCCACATCGGTTGTGGTTGAAAAGAAAATTACATTTATTAATGCTTCTTTTTTTTTGCTTTTATAACGGAGGGTGTCCCAGTCCTTTGGGCCAGAATAATTCCTACGGGCATAGGGGGAGCCGGGTAGATCTCCTGTAAGCACCAGTGTGGTAGTGTAGTTCCGAACCCTCAACCTTCGAATACAAACCGTGATCTTAGGCCAACTAAACTACCCCATGGGCCGGATTTTATATATGCTATTTGGAGTAACTTAAGTTGGTATGGAAGGGTATAGGCTTGGGATTGGCCATTTAGGACTCATTAAGGATCCCTATATTTTGCCATTTATTGGGCCTCACGCTTGGGTCGTCTTGATTCTGGGCAAAGTAGGAATAATGGGACGAGTGGCCATTATGGGCTTGGAAGTTGGAATGGTAGTTATTATCTTTAATCACACTAGCAAGAAAGACCCATGCTAAGCTCAGGTCTAAAAATATTACTAAATTCTTACATCAAATTGCGATCCCCTTTGATCGGTTAGGAAAATAAACTAAGATTATTTAAACTTTGTGGCAAACTTAACCAAAAATTATAATAAATTTCAATAAAGAGAATTCATTGGGTAAAAAGAAAAAAATTAATGTGAAACTTGATAAGAACAAATTGAACCCATGCTGCCTGGGCCGTATTTTGGAGCAGCATGGGTTTAATGTGTTCTTATATTTATATATTTGTGATTAGTTACATAAAGAAATTTATTTTCCTTATTTAAAGAGAATTCATTGGGTGAAAAGAAAAAAAATTAATATGAAGCTTGATAAGAACAAATTGAACCCTTGCTGCCCCGGGCCGTATTTTGAAGCAGCATGGGTTCAATGTATTCTTATATTTATATATTTGTGATTAGTTACATAAAGAAATTTATTTCCCTTATGTGAGGCCCCACCCCTTGTGGACCCTCACTTATATTTGAATTGTTCTAATTATATTATATAATATCTACTTATACTAATTAATAGGGGTTAGTGAGGGTAGTTATACTAATATAACCCCTAATTAATAGGGTATTAAATGTTTAAGGGAAGTACCGCCAAGCATTAAAATCTCAGATTTTTCTGAACAGACACATGGCAGGACTGGTTTTTGTCTTATAATATACATAGATAGATTCGAGAAGTTGGAACCCGAGTCTAGCACACAGTAGGATTTAGACCTGATTTATCTTAGATGCATCTGGTGCAACTTTTGTCTTAGCAAAAGTCGATCTAAAAATTAGGCAATCCATCTCAACTATTCATTTTATTATTATTTTCTAACACTGATTAGGGATGGGTTGGATTGGGTTAGTATTGTTTGGAGTTAAGTCCAACAACTTTAGCTAACATGCATAGGCTCAACCCCACCCAAAATAGGGATGGCAGCGGGTCAGGTCTAATTCGAGTTTAGTTTGACTTGTACCTCACCCAACTAATGCATGATACTAAACTTAACCTGTGACAGGTACGGATCAAATTGTGTCCATACTTCTTTTTTATTTATTTTTAAAACTTAAAATAAGAAAAACTTGTCAGGATCTCACTGCCACTTGTGCTAGTGAAATATTTTGTGGAGAGAACCAGTGGGGGGGTTTGAGAGCAACCAAAATCTGAACCTGCCCTCAACCCGACTCGGGGCAGAATCTGAATCCATATCTGTCCTAACCCGACCAACCCAGTTAAAAGTAGCATTCAATTGGGTTGGTGGGTCAGTGTAATGAATAGGTTGAACAGCAACTATGTACTCAACTTGGAGCCAACCCATTTATTAACCAGGTCTGATATGTTAATCCGAACCCAGCCCATTTGTTTATCGGGTTAGGGGATTGGGTGGGTCGGCGGGTAGGATCAGGAATTGCCAAGCCCACCCAATAACTCCCCAGGTGTTGGATCTCACCAAACTAGACAGAAATTTCTGGAAGTGAAGAGTAGATCCTGAAATGGCTTGTGGGGATCGGTTTAAAAAAAATAATAATAATTGGGATCTAGGTCAGAAAGTTAAGCAGTGTCATGTGTAGGGGCCACATTGTAGGAAATTAATATAGCGGAAGCAAGGATCTATAGGTGCTGGCTGCTACAAACGCAATAAGGACAATATCGGCTTGAATCAGACAATGGTGTGGAGATCTATGACTTTCTACGAGAGATCAGTCACATATAAGTCACTCTTCAAGATCCAAGGGTAAGGATGGACACCCTAGATGCAGAAGATGATGATGGAGAATTGGAGATCTAGTGAAAGGAAGATTAATTCTTCAAAGTTATTTCAAGCTATTTCTCTCATGTCTATATATAGCCCTTAGGCTAATGGGTGATGAGATCTCTATTCAAATTCGAATTGAGAGATGATTATGATCAATCTCTCTCAATTTGAATTTGAATGTAGATATTGTTGACACCAAAAATGTCACTTTGCCTCTTCAAGATCCAAAGAGCTACATGAAGTCGCAACCTGCCATAAATAGGCAATGCTACTTCCAAAAAATCAAATCTTGTCAGAATCAAACAAAAACTGCAAGATCCTTCAAGACAGCCAAAAGAGGAGTACACAAGAAGTTTCGGGCCATTTCAAAATCATTTGGCCTAACTTCGCTTCTCCGACAGCCGAAAAGGAGCTCTCGGCGGCAAAAGCATCGGAGACACCAAATCTTCGATCAGAGCCGATGGATGGTCTCAAAATACTTCCAAAAGGCTCCACGTCAAGTTTCGAGTCAAACCGACAACGTTTGACCCTACATCAACCCTCGAACAGCTAAATCAAGCCTCTCGGCGGCGAGAACCACCGAGGCCATTACTCATCAGATAGAGCACATGGACGGCTTCAAAATGCTTATAAAGGGCTACACATCAAATTTCAGGTCATTTCGACAACATTTGACCATAGTTTGACGCTCGGAAGCCAAATCAAGCCTCTCGGCGGCAAAGCTCTCTGGGACCATGGTTTCCAAGACAGAGCCTATGGATCATCTTAAAATGACTCCAATAGGTTCCCTGTCAAATTTCAAGTCAATCGGACATCGGTTGACCGCACATCAAACCGCGACATCCTCATCGCGACAAAAGCGAGTCTACTGGTGATAGGACCCCAAACGGCTTCAAAACTCAAACAAAAGCCTATGTTGGTCTTATTTATTGCTCAAGAGGCTTCACACCAAATTTCAGGTCATTCCGACATCGTTTGGCCCAGTTTCAGCTTCTGACGGAAAATCGGCAGCTCTGCGCGACAAAGTCTTCGGCTTTCTCCAGAAATTGGAAACTTTGCAAAATAAAATGCAAGGATTCTCATCAGGTTTCCTACAGGGAAATCAAGCCAATAAATGGTCAAAATTGTCAAGGAAAAATACAGAGGAGAAAAGAATCGAAAAACAGCAAAAACGGACACAAAACGGGACAAAAAGGGGGAAAACCCCCTAGGGTCGCAGACCCCTGCGACCCTGGAGCCCGGGGTCGCCGGGATGGCCCCGGAAACCCCGGTTTTCGCCGTTTTTTCGCGATTCGAAGCGCCGAGCCTCTGGTATTTTCCAAAATTCATACTTTTGAGACACCAAATCCTCTGACATCCGTCCAAAACACGGGTCAATCATCAAGAGTATCGAAAACAATATTGATCGCCACCCGGTCAACCAAAAAAAGTGTGCTTTCTACCCAACCGATCGAGAAATCGACAGGACAGATGGCACCGACCTGCTGTTGGCAACAAACACCTGAAATTACATGGTCATCCGATGTCGATCTACATGAAGATCCATCGATGATCATCGCCAGAAGAATCCCAAAAGACACGGCACGGCCCGCGACTCTTCAGATGCTCGGCGACCACTTAATGCGATTAATTGACTAGCTTTATTACAGTCATTAATCCATTTCTTTGGACGGACCAATCAGAAGCAAGCATCCGGGAGTTACAAGTCAAGAGATTCATGGCATTTAACCCATGAAACTCCTCCCATCATGGCGATTAAAGGCGATTAAATGCCCTCAATCTCCTCCAGCCAATCAGAAGCCAAGAAAAAGGAGTTACAAAATAAAGAATTCAATTTTGTAACTCCTCCCTTTATGTAGCTTTATGACAATCAAGGCTCATAAATCCTCCTAAATGGCTACCTAAAAGCCTATAAATAGGAGAGCTCTCTAAGAAGAAAGAACAGCAAACACACAGACAATAGACTGCAGAAAATCCGGAAACTCAGACAGAAAGAGGCATCAGAAATCTAAGAGAGAAAACTCTGCGGAAATCCTATACCGACCACCGCTACAAGGTGACAAAAGTCCCTTGGGGGGTACCCCCCCCCCCCAAGGCCCTTGCCTTCTCCTTCTGCCGCCAATGGCTTAGACATGGCTTTTCAAGCCCGTCTACTCGGCTTTTTATTGGACATAGGACCTTCTTTTGGTCTTTATTCTCTAAAAACCTGAGGTTATAGCCAAGCCAAGCGAATCAATAGCATCCTCTGTTCTCATCTGCATGGATGATGGCGAAGCCCACATATGGCTTGCGACCGTCAATCTAAACGGGTCCCCACAATCTCCTGAGAAGTTAGATCCTCCTTTTCTTGCTTTTCATTGTAGTTTGTATTTTTTCAAAAGAGACAAAAATCATAACTCTTGTCTTTCATTATTGATAAGGATTGTAAATCGGCTATAAACGCCAAAAATCGGCTATAAACACCAAAATCGGCTATAAATGCCAAAAAATCGCCTTTCACGGCAAACCAAGAAAAATGTCTCTTTTTTTAAATATATGTGCAATGGAAAACTTGAAAGAAGTTGATTTCCTTTTTACTTGCGAAGGTTGATCTCCGGATCACCACTTGCAATTCCAAGTAAAATAGAAAATCTGGCACACCCACACAAAAAAAGAAATGTTGATGCACGCCCTTGCCCCCCGGTTACGAAAGGGTCGGACCCGACGGACTCCCACTTCCGCCGACCTCGGTAGAACCGAGCAGGAGCACGGTCCATCAAGCTGGCACACCCGGTGGGACTCGTTTATTTGAGAACACGATGCTAGAAATGAAATATTTGCATATCATATATTTTGCTCTATGTTTATATTTCTTTTCTCGATTCCTTCGCTACTTTATAATTGGTGGCCTATGTTGGATTCCGCATCTAAAAAAAATGAGATGAGATTTTTTGGAAATTTTTAATTCTTTGAATTTATTTCCACTCTTTCTCTTTTCAAAAAAAAAAAAAACAAAAAAGAAATCAGATTTTTCAGTTTTGGATTCAAAATTGAGAAACCTTGATCCGTTCCTATCGTTCATCGCGCTTGCAGAAATGTTGAGCCTGTTCGACTAAGGTTTTGGGCCATCGTTTCTCTTCGATGAGTTCATTAAAGATCTAAAAAAATATATATAAATAAATAAATAAAAAAAAATTAGATTTCTCATTTTGGATTCAAAATTGAGAAACCTTGATCCGTTCCTATCGTTCATCGCGCTTGCAGAAATGTTGAGCCTGTTCGACTAAGGTTTTGGGCCATCGTTTCTCTTCGATGAGTTCATTAAAAAATATATAATAAAAAAAAAACAAAAAAAGACATAGACCACTAAGGTTAAACCAACTGTGTTCTTTGATCATGGTTGATTCAAAGAAAACCTTGTCCAGAGTGTGGAGACAGCTTAACTGTTTTAGGCAAGGGTCCTCCAAACGGGTTCATTAAGTAATCATACCCTTACCTGGGGGCAATTCTATCAATCAAGATTTCATAAGACCGGGTTAGGAGGCCTATGTGTACTCTCTCGTCTTTTAAATAAATTACTTAAAAAAATTAAAATTTAAAAATAAAAATTTTAAAATAAAAAATAAAAATAAAAAAAAAATTTCAAAAAAATAAATCTTAAAAAAAATAAATAAATAAAAATAAATAAATAAATAAAAAGATTTTTTTAAAAAAAAAAAAGAAGAAAAAAAAATCTTCAAAAAAAAAAAAAACTTCCGTCATTTTGGGTTTAGATTGGAGAAATCTTGGTCTTCTCCTTTCTGAGCACTGGCGCTCGTGGAAATCGCTGAGCCCGTGTTTAGATTGGAGTGCCTTTTGCTCTCTTTGATGAACCCGATATTGGCCTTTCAAAAAAAAAAAACTCGTCATTTTTAGATTCAGATTCGAGAAATTATGGTTCATTTCTTTCTGAGCACTGGCGCTCGCGGAAATCGCTGAGCCCGTGTTCAGATTGGAATACCATCTGCTCTCTTTGATGAATCCAATCTTGACCTTTCAAAACAGAGAATCTCATCTCATAGATCCAGTCTCAAAACATTTGTGTCTAGCGGTACTAGTACGCCCTTTCAGGGTCTACTGTATTGCGACCGGCACATCTGTAACTCCAACTTTATATTCTTCTTATCTCGAGCAAGCTTTGCTTCTCGATAAGTCGAATTTAAGTTCACAATTGCTTCTAGCAGTCACTGGGACGCTCATTCTGGGCTTACCATACCTGCGATCAGAACAATTGTACCCTCTATGGCGTTTTGCCTTCTTCATGTTGCTTGGGTCATCTTCCTCGAGCAATTTGAAAGGACAAAGCCAAAGAACTTCCCATTTATGATCATTATATTCTTGTGATTACTAATGGATGTGGTCTTGTTTCAGAAATTTTTGAAAACTAACAATGGCAGCTTCACTAACCAATACTTTCGATGAAAACAAGCACCAACTCATGCTTCAACAGAAGCAAACCACGCGCACTTACAAGCGCCCCATCAGCTGCCGAAGCATCAACTCCCTCGGCAATTCTCTGAACTCCGGGTCGACCTCGACTCCCCGGACTATCGTCTTTGGGACGCTGGGACCATTCCCACTTCCTGAGGAACAAACTGCTCCTTCCAAAAAGTAGAAACTCGCCTCTCAACGTGTCACTACCGTGACACCAAAGGCGAGCACCAGCAGGCCTGAAGCCCGTGGCACCCCCACGAAGCCTCGACCTGCAAACGACCAGGTCTATCCCAAGACTTGGTCCCCAAGACCTTCACCAAAACAAAGAAGGTCCCAAACATCTACTAAGCCAGCATTCCTGGCCCCACTTAAGGAGAACAGTTCTACCCTCTTGCCTACATGAAAGAGGAGAAACCCATCTCCAACCTGACTTCCAAGTCATCCCAGCATGAGCCGGCTTGTTCCTACAAGCCCAAAATCAAATCATGCATCACAAGGCCTCTGCAAGCATCCGCTAAGGCCTACAAACCTGCAGTTCGACCCTTCATCTCTACAGGGGCCGAACTCCAAAAACTCAAAGCTTCGCTGCAACAGGCGAAGGATAGGGTTCGCATCCTATCCTTGCCCAGCTGCAAAGAAGACAGGCTCGGCTGCTGCGCCCGAGGAAGCACATTCTTCATCGTCAAAGCCCAGCCAGAGCTGACCGAAGCTCAAATTGCCCGTCGCATACACCGCCGCGCGTCATACCGGCAAAAGAGACTAGAGAAGCAAAGGACCCAGCCTCCTACACTCCAAGTCTCTCCCAAATGGGTCGAAAAAGAAAGACCCAACCAAGTTGCTGCCGTCCATATGGTTGGAAAAACCAGAAGGCGCCAAAAATCAGCAACAAAAATCCATGTCCGACGTCCGATGACCCGCAGCGTCTCAAGGACAAGAAGACATTCAGAAGAATCCCCTGCTCCTTCAAGCAAAGGACAGCAGAGTGATCCTTCCTCAAGCTCTTCTTCAAAAAGAATGAGCCCCATCTCAGTCACTAGGACAGTTTCTTCGTTCGAATCACGAAGGATGAATGTCTTGGCTACAAATTCTGAGCCACCAACCCGCAATCCACCTCCAGAAGATGCGATCACCCGCATCCAGCAGTTGGAATAGGGCAAGCAGAGGATTGAAACTCTGATGGAAAACCTTCTCCTCGCCTTCCAAAATCAGGCGAACAATGAACCTCCTCCGAATCATCAAAACGACGAGGTAAATGGAGAAGAAAATGAGTCACGCGCCCTTACCAAAAAGGACGTAGACAGTATCATCGCCAAAGCAAAAGAAGAGGATATACTCAAGGAGCATGGGATTAAGCCACCATATCCCTTATGGATGGACTCGGTCCCGTTCCCCACCAAATTCAAGCATCCTACTCTCCAAACATATACAGGGAAAGGATCAGCCAGACAGCACACCATCAACTTCAAGATCCTGACGGGAGCTATCGCGGATCAAGATGCACTCAAGATCCGCCTCTTTGCAAGTACCCTAAAAGGTACGGCCTTCGATTGGTACTCCACTCTGTCGGAGGACTCAATCCAAAACTGGGTCATGCTAGAGACACGCTTCCTGACTCACTTCAAAGGTGAAGATCATCCCGCTACTATGGCTCAGCTGTGCAGCATAAAACAGGGGGAGAATGAATCAACATATGACTTCATTCACAAGTGGAAAGCAATGGCATACAAATGCTCTGATGTATTGCCACAAGCGTCGCTAGTCGACATTTGCCGAAACAACATGAGAGCCAGAATCTGCTCCATGATCATCGGCAACAAATCAAAAAACCTGGGAGAACTCCTAGAAGCTTCCATGGAAGCTGAAACGGTGATTAAAGACCTCAACAGTCAGAAATCATCAAGAAAAGAGCCAACCGCCATTGCAACCTCTAAATCAAAGAAAAAAGAGGTCCTCAATGTGCAGACCAAGTCAGCTCCTCAGCCACCAAAGAAAGCTGAAAATAAAGTTGCTGGTAAGAGACCTGAACTCTCAGATGCCTTCAAAGAACGAGTAGAGAAGAAATACCCGTTTGATGAAGACGTTGATGAAATCTTCGGGGCTCTTGTGGCAAACGGCAAGCTCACCTTGCCTGAACCAAAAAGACCGGGTGATGTTGGCAAAACCAACGATCCTCGGTACTGTCCATACCACCAGATGATCTCGCATCCTCTCAATCAATGCTTCGTTATGAGAGAGAAAATAAATGAGATGTGGAAAAACGGAGTCATCACCTTTGACAAAAACTATGGGTCCGCCTCCGTCAACATGGTGACAAACATCAAAATCACCGAAGAAGAAGATCATTACTTCCTTCAAGGTGATAAACTCAATCCAA
This sequence comes from Litsea cubeba, assembly GCA_012931725.1. NCBI lineage: Eukaryota > Viridiplantae > Streptophyta > Magnoliopsida > Laurales > Lauraceae > Litsea > Litsea cubeba. Next base: position 41,960,396 of record CM022953.1, on the reverse strand, counting down.
GCATCCGAGGAACTGGTTCCTTACCCGACACCAGACGGACAACCAATATGGGTACATCCCGATCTCCTGGAAGATGAAAATTGGGAGGTCGTGAAAACAAAGCCTACAGCTCAACAGCGAAGGCAGGCTAGGAAACATCTCCTCAAGCTCAAACGGCAAGAGAAGACCCAGCGAAAACTAGAGGTCAAAGAAAAGGCAGAGGCTTCCTCTACCGCTTCACTGGAGGCAACAAAAACATTCCTTCTAGAGACTTCAAAGGGGGTAAGGAAATTCACTCTCAGTGATTTCATGCCACCTCAATTCAAAGAAGCCATGCAGGAGGCATCATACTCTTGCAATTCGGTAGTTGGATTCTCCATTGATGGATACGAATCCAGCGACACCGATGATGGATTCGAATCCAACTACACAGATGAGTGGGAGGAGTCCCTTGAAACAGGAGAATATCTCTCCGATGAAGAATGGGTTCCTAAGTCTCATCTTATGCCAGTAATCTGGTATAACCCCCCTACAGCCACAAGGATCCTGGTCTGATGATGAAGAAGACCAAGAAGCTGTACAAGAATATGCTGCTGACCCAGCACCTCTCATTACTCCAGTGGAAATCAACCATGTTGAGCCACAAAGAGTTGATGAAGAAGAAAATCCGGCTCCCATGCCTGATCTTGAAGAATATGCAAGGATCTTGCAGCGACTCGCTCTAGAACAAGAGCAAGAACGCGTCAACGAGCCTCCTCGCAATCCAGAGCCTGAAGTCCCTGAAGACCATCAGGTACATCCTCCCTTAACTCCTGAAAATGGAGAAAATTGTTGGATAGATGATCCTCTTACATCCGAGGATGAGTCTGACTCCGATCAGGCAATGTCTCCCGTCAGAGCTTCCTGTAATGTGATAATTCGGGATTATAGCTCTTCCGAAGCATCGTCTGATGAAAGCACTTACACTCCGGCGACGCCTAGCAATGTATCTTCTGAAGCCACCTCGTCTCACGTGACTTTCACTGAGATGACACCCTCTCGGGTTTCTTCTCCTGAGACTGTGACTTCAAAGTTCACACCCTTCCTGACTGAAGAATTCCCAGCCATTGATATTTGGGACGATGAATTAGTCAACGAAGAAGAAAGGTTGCTGGATGCTGTTCAGGACTTGTTCCCGGAAAATGCTCCGTGCAACACGATCACTGAGGATGGCAACTCTGCTGCTGATTCATCCTCAGCAAATGAAAAACGACAGCCTCTTGATCCTGAAGACAATCTTCCAAACGAAGACCCTTATCAAGAAGCTCTCGAAGTTGGTAGAGGCACCCGCTCTGGCCGGGACTACCACAAAAATTACAACCAATCTTCCTTTACATATGTAAATCCTTCGGGAAAAGATGTTGTAAGCGCCCCTAGTGGCAACAATGATGAACATACAGGCCCTAAGGAGGCTTTCAAGTATGACTTGATTGAATACTTCAAGCACATACCTGCACGTCTGCACATCCTAGATTTGTTGCGAATGTCTCTGCACACTCGTGATAATCTCATCTCGAAATTACAAAAGCTGAATGAGGATGTCGACAAATATGCCCCGGAAGTCCTCCAAATTGAAATGGATTACCGGGTCAAAAACTCAGAAGCCTCCTCAAAGGGAGAAAAGAAGAAAACTGAGGGATCATGCATTGAATGCCTCTCGGTTAAAAAAGCAGCCTGTGCAACCATCGCCTTCACAAAGGACGACCTCCTACTTGGAGAAACTAGGCATAACCGACCCATGTACTTCACAGGGTATATCAAGGAAATGCCTATGCACAGAGTTCAGATCGACCCAGGTTATGCACTCAACCTCATCTCCACATCGGCTCTTGAAGAGTTGGGCATCCCACCCAGCAAGCTGAGCCACACATCTGTATCTATCTTTGGATACGATGGGAGTACTCAAAGGCCTATCGGCAAAATCAGTTTCAAGTTGCAGATCGGTGATCTTATCTCTGAGGTCACAGTGTATGCAATAAAAACTCCTTCATGCTACAACATCCTTCTCGGACGCCGTTGGATCCACGAGAATGGTGTTGTCCCTTCAACTCTACATCAATGCATCAAGTTTGTTGGCGACGACGGCATGATACATCGAGTCTTTGCGGACGGAAAACCCTTCAAAAGTAAAGAAGTCCACTTCGCAGACTCACAGATGTATGAAGGTGAAAAAGAAGAAGAGGAGAAGCACACAGCATCCTTTGCCGAAAATCTCCAGAAAGATAAAGGCAAAGCTCCTCAACAATCACCGAAAGAAAAAAAACCATCCGGTAAATCTGAAGAGAGCATTCAAACTCCCTTCATCATCTCCCTCAAACCTTCAAAGCCTTTGGTCATCACAACTAAAGTGAAGAAGGCAAAGCAAAAGCCTGGGGGCAAATTTGTTGTCTCTTTCGTGTCTATCATGTAAGACACGGACTCGGATTCAGAGCCTGAAGACGACACATCGTTAAGCCAGGCTGACACTCAGCAAGTTCAGCCTGATCTCACTCCAATGGAGATAACTTCTGACATAGAAGATCCTACGTCAGCTTCCTTCGTTGTCCCAGCAACTTCAGCAAAGGAAAAGCCGATCTTCTTCCATAGATCGGATGCTTCTTCATCAAACTCCATGCTTGAACCTTTCCAAAATGAAGGTATGCCTCAACTATCCTTATATAGTTCTGTGGCACAAGCTATTATGAAGAAAATGGGCTATGACGCTCAAAACCCAGTCGGTTTGGGAGAAGGACGCGGTATTTCTCACGCCATTGGGGCCCGTCTTGACCAAAAGCCAGCTGGAAGATTGGAGACTCTACGGCTATATAGAAAAGTCTTCACACGGGTTAGGGTATGATCCCGACACTCCCTTGAGACAGTTGACACAAGGCTTAAAAGTCAATATACTGACCAAGCCTCAACTTCTCAAGTCCATGAAGACATCGATCTCCCTGGATATCTCTTTAATGAGTCACCTGACAAATATCCAGGAAGCTCATCCAATTGGCACGATTTCTCCGAAAATGAAGAGGAGTTGTCCGATGGAACAGACGTGTGGTCTTCTGACCCAGAAGAACCCTCATCTCCAAAAGAAGTAGCCTACTTCGACCCGGTTTCAACAGGCGATTGGGATCATCTCATAGCAAGCCTTGGGAAAATTACCGATCAAGAAGACCCGTGGAAAGGAACAAAACCTTGGTCTGGAAATGCCCTTGAAACCCCAGAAGGTTTCGTTGAGCTGGAAGCCTCCGAAAATATTGTGGAGGAACCACCTTCGAACCTTCCAACAGAAGATCCTGTTCAAAAGATAGACTTGGGAACACCAGATAACCCACGTCCTGTATTCATAAGCAAGAATATAAAGGATGATGAGTTACCCGAGTATATCGCCTTTCTTCGTGAGTTCGTTGATTGCTTTGCATGGTCTTACGCTGAAATGCCAGGCTTAGACCCCAAAATAGCGGTTCACGAACTCAATCTTCAAGAAGACATCAAGCCTGTCAAGCAAGGCCAAAGAAGATTCCGTCCAGATGTGATGGATAAAATTGAACAAGAAGTTCAAAAACTTAAAAGCGTCGGCTTCATTCGTGAGGAACAACATCCTGAATGGTTGGCCAACATTGTCCCCGTGACAAGAAAAATGGGCAGATCAGGGTCTGTATTGACTATAGAGACCTGAACGGCGCATGCCCTAAAGATGAATTTCCGCTCCCCATACCAGAGGTAATGATCGATAATACCTGTGGATTCGAGCGAATGACATTCATGGATGGTTTCTCTGGCTACAATCAGATAAAGATGCATCCTGAAGATGAAAAACATACATCTTTTCGGACCCCATTTGGCGTGTATTGCTACACTGTCATGCCATTTGGTCTGAAAAATGCTGGTGCCACATATCAGAGGGCTATGATGAAAATGTTTCAAGATATGCAGCACAAGATGGTTGAATGTTACGTTGATGACCTCGCCGTCAAAAGCAAAAGAAAAGAAGATCATCTCGAAAACCTTCGAGAAGTCTTCCTCCGGCTTCGCAAACACAAACTGCGAATGAATCCTTTGAAATACTTCTTCGGCGTCTCGTCGGGTAAGTTCCTCGGATTCTTAGTTTGGAAAGCTGGAATAGAGCTCGACCCCATAAAAGTCAAAGCCATTCTAGAAATGCCCTCTCCAAGAACCTTGAGAGAACTCAAAGGGCTTCAAGGGAGATTGGCCTACATCAGACGGTTCATCTCCAATCTTTCGGGGAAATGCCGTCCATTCTCCCGATTGATGAAAAAAGGTGTAAACTTTGTCTGGGATGCTGACTGTGAAGCTGCTTTCCAAAACATCAAGTCATACCTGACAAAACCTCAAGTGTTAGCTGCTCCTACCACTGGAAAACCATTCATCATGTACACAAGAGCCCTTGATCACTCTTTGGGAGCTCTGCTTGCGCAAGAAAATGATCAAAGAAAAGAAGCTGCTCTATATTACCTCAGCCGCATGCTAGTAGGTGCAGAGCATCGCTACTCTCCAGTCGAAAAAGAATGTCTTGCAGTGATGTTCGCCGTACAAAAGCTGCGTCACTACTTGCTTTCCAGCACAGTATACCTGGTCTCGAGGGTCAACCTCTTGAAGGTCCTTGTCACAAAGGCAGGTTCTCTCAATGCTCGACTGGCAAAATGGTCCATCCTTCTGTCACAATTTGATATTAGGTATGTACCACAAAAAGCAATCAAAGGGCAAGCTCTAGCGGACTTCCTCGCAGAGCATCCATTGCCTAAAGATTCTCCGCTCAGAGATGATCTCCCAGACGAACCAGTCTACAATGTGGAGACTTTCTCACAAAGTGCCTTCTGGGACATGTACTTTGACGGTGCAACCAGGACAAATGAAAAAAGACAGCTGATCTCGGGAGTTGGCATCCTCTTTGTTAGCCCCGACAAATACATGATTCCACACGCTTTCTCGCTACTGGAACCATGCACAAATAATGTAGCTGAATATCAAGCTCTGATCTTAGGATTGGAACTCGCCATCGAATCCGGTATCACCATGCTGGAAGTCTTTGGAGACTCTCAACTGATCGTCAACCAGATGAATCAGAAATTTGAAGTCAGGAAGCCAGATTTGTTGCCTTACTACAACAAGGCACAATCACTTCTGCAAAAGTTTGACATCTGTCACATCACCCACATTCGTAGAGGTGAAAACATACGTGCAGATGCCCTAGCCGGACTTGCCGCATCCATGGCAATCTAGGAAGGGGAAAACATGCAAATCACAGTGTGCGAAAGAAGAATCCTTCCTCCTCTTAACACACACCAAGCAGTGGCTGAATGCCACCAAGTGGTCGGAAGTCGGATTTCAATCCTTCAAACTTCAATCGGCGACTGGAGGGATCCATTCATTGATTACATTATGTTCGGAATCCTACCTAAAGATCCAAAAGAACGGGTAAGCACCCAAAGGCAAACCACAAGCTTTCATTTGGATATTCCTTCAAAAATCCTTTACAAAAAATCCTTCAACGGAGTACTTCTACGCTGCTTGTCACAACAAGAGGTTGAAGAAATACTCAAAGAAGTTCATGCTGGTCTTTGCGGAGCTCATCAGGCTGGACCTAAGCTCTATGATCAGATAAAAAGGTTAGGATATTACTGGCCTACCATGGTAGCTGACGCAATGCAATTTGCTAAGCGCTGCCAACAATGCCAAGTTCATGGAGATTACATTCACATGCCTCCAGAATGGCTGCATCCTACAGCGATCTCATGGCCTTTCGAAGCCTGGGGTATGGACATCATAGGCCCTATTTCTCCCCCTTCGAGCAAAGGTCATCGCTTCATCTTCGCCGCTACGGATTATTTCTCCAAGTGGTCAGAAGCATTTGCGTTTAATGAAATGAAGACCTCGTCAGTCCTTCAGTTCCTGCGCACCAACATCATTTGTCGTTTCGGCATACCCAAAAGATTCATCCATGATAACGGACCACAGTTCCGGGATCATCGATTCTACAGGTTCTGCGACAAATACAAAATCCAAAGCTGTCCTTAGACTCCATACAATCCGGCAGCAAACGGGTTAGCAGAAGCTTTCAACAAGACACTCTGCAAAATCCTCAAAAAAATGGTCTCTAGTCACAAAAGAGACTGGAGCGACAAAATGTCTGAAGCTTTGTGGGCCTATTGAACCACCGTTCGAGGACCAACCCATAGCACACCATTCTCTTTAGTCTATGGATGCGAAGCTGTCATGCCTTTGGAAGTACAAATTCCTTCCTTGAGGGTATCCTTGCAAAATGACATGACTCAAGAAAGCAATGTCAAATTGCGACTCCATGAGCTGGACAATCTCGATGAGAGACGGCTCGAAGCTCAACAAAGCATTGAACTTTACCAAGCACGCATGGCAGGATCTTTCGATAAAAAGGTCAGGCAACGCGCCTACAAAAAGAGTGACTTGGTTCTTGCGGTAAAAAGACCAATGGTCTTCGCTCACAAGTCCAAAGGCAAATTTGAGCCAAAACGGGAGGGACCCTACGTCATCGACAAGGTTTTCTCTAATGGTGCATACGCACTCCTAAACATGGAAGGTGACAGATGTATGCTGCCCATCAACGGCAAGTTCTTAAAGCGGTACTACCCTTGAAGACTTACCCAACTGGGTAAGAGCAATGCCTGTATGGCCAAAACCGGTTTTCCAGGTACACGCTCGCTAAACCCACCCTTTTTTTAGAATTTTCATATCAAATGTTGAAATTTCTAGAAATTTAAAACAATGCTTACTTTCATCGTTTCATTGTTCAAAAAAAAATATCCAAGTTTAAGAACCTTTCCCTAACTTGACCAAAATTTTCAACCCTTGAACCCAAAATTCATGGTTTGAAACAAAATCCGGATTCAGGGATTTCCACCCTAGTCCACCCTGCCTTTTACCGCCAAAATGGTTTTAGGTCAAAACTTATGACCCTTGTGTCTTTAAACAAAAAAAAATGGTTTTTCAAAAAAAAAAAACTGCGGGGAAGCGACGCTTAGTCGATACTCGCACAAATCGGAAGCATACGAACCACGTTCGACACTTCCAAAATTGCAGGGAAGCGACATTTCGTCGATACTTGCAAAATCCAAAACTGTGGAGACGCAGCATTTCAGTTGATATCCACAACCCAAATTTCAAAGGTTCGAAAAAACCTAAAAAACCATGGAGACGCAACATTTCAGTTGATATCCATAACTCAAAGGTTAGAGAAAACCACAAATTTCAAAAATCATGGGGAAACGACATCAAGTCAGTACCCGCAAAACCAAAATTTTTGAAAAGCAAGGATGCGACATTCCATCGATACTTGCACCCAAATCCGCGAGGATGCGACATTTCATCGATACTCGCAACCGAATGAGCAAGGATGCGACATTCTATCGATACTTGCAAGAACATTCAGCAGGGAGGCGACTTTTAGTCGATACTTGCATTTTTGAAAACCAAACCGGCTATAAATGTCATCAAAACAGGCTATAAATGCCACAAACCGGCTATCAATGCCACCAAAACAAAACAGGCTATAAATGCCACAAACCGGCTATCAATGCCACCAAAACAAAACCGGCTATCAATGCCACAAACAAAAACTTGGATTTCAAAAAACTGGCTATCAATGCCACCAAAACAAAACCGGCTATAGATGCCACAAAACAAACCGGCTATCAATGCCACCAAAACTGGCTATAGATGCCACAAAAAAATCTCGGCTATCAATGCCACACAAAAAAAAAAGCTGGCTCTCACGCCAAAATCGGCTTCCATGCCACAAGCAAAAATCTGGCTTCCATGCCAAAACAATCATTTGACAAAAGATTTTCACAAAATGACAAGCTTTTGATCAAATCCCATTTAGCAATTACCTTTATCACAAAAAGATTCAAGTAAGCGTAGGGATAACAAAAAAAAAAAAAGAGTACCAAAAAGAATACATGTGGTACCAAAAAAAAAGAAAGTGTTCACAAGCACTACAAAAAAAAAAAAAAAGAGTACCAAAAAAATACATGTGGTACCAAAAAAAAGGAAAGTGTTCACAAGCACTAAAAAAAAGTACCAAAAAAATACAAGTGGTACCAAAAAAGAGAGAAGGATGGTTTCTGTTAAAAAAAAATATAGGAGCTCAATCAAAAATGGTCTCCAGCCAAGAGTTCAGCTCCTCAAGCAAACTTTTAGCCTCAGCCGTCAAGGATTCCAAGGCACGCTTCTTCAAGAATTTGCCATGAGATGCTGGAGTGGGCTGTACCCCTTCTTTCGCACCAGGAAGCTTATCTCGAGCAGTTCGCCATTGTTTGTTCTCATCAGACTTCCTTTTGAGAACCCGATCGGCATCTGCAACCCGATGAATCAGAGCAGTCTCCCTTTCACGAGCCTCTGTTATTGCACTCAACTTGGCAGCGACTTGTGCCTGCAGATGCTCAAGACGTCTCCCGGCCTCATCGACCTCCCTATCAAGGATGTTCAGGTCATGTGTCAGCCCAATGATGTTTAGCTCTTCTAAGTTCTTCTCTCGGACTACCTGCTTCCTGCTTTCTGTAGCCTCATTCAGGTTAGACTGAGCCATATTCGCAGGGTCCAGGAACATCTCCTTGAAGAATTGATCATCAGGAAAACCAATGGTCTTAAACCACCTGTCACCCAGCTCAATGATCCTATCAACGATCGCCCTGGCACTTGTGACATCTAGACTAGCCTCTTCAGCATCACCGAGAATCTCACGCACATGCTGGATCATCCCAAATCCAGCATCTAAGTGCCCAGAAAGCAGAGTCTCAATCCAAGAGCTCAGAACTTGCACCACCACCTTCTTCGCAAAAAGAAGAGATGGCCAAGCTGAAGATTCGCCCAACTCCGTTGGTCGGCCGCTCATATCATCATCTGTTGGAAGAGTAACAAAAGAACTCTTTCCAGTTGAAGCTGCTCCTGCTCGGGAAGGAATCTCAGCACGAGGTATCTCCTCAACATTGTCAGAACTGGTCCCAGGAGTCTCTACCTCTGGATCAACCTCTAGCATCCCTTGCTCTGGTTCTGAAGGAAGCGATGGACCCTCCTTCTCCTTCAAAAAATCATAGAAGGCGACGAGCTGAAAGTACATAAGCCTGAACTCCTCAGACTGCCCCTCGAGGACGCTGTCAATCGGCATAAACTCCTCATAGAGTTTGCCGAGGATGGGCAATCCAGTAATGACGCTCAGCTCCTTCAAAGAAAAACCAATCTCGCCATTCGTCACAACGAAGGTATTGGTTTGTGGGAGGAATGATTCCAGCATAGCCATGAAGGCCTCGTCGAAAAAGATCACGGTCTCCCTAAAGGCGCGGACCGCGTCAAAAACCCCGGCTTCCTTCAAAACGGCGCTACCAATCAGCAGGACGCGATCAGTCCATGACTTCCACTCGAAGTCAGCATTGAAACGGCCACGAAGTCGAAAAAGCTTGATCCAATTACTGCCGTCACCGCTGAAAATACCAAGGCCCACCGGTCTCAAATCGACCGACGGATAATCAGAGCCCTGGTAGCCACTGGATGGCATCAACAGGTCCATGTCAACAGGCGACCTCTCCGTATATCCAGGAGAACCGCCAACAGAAACCCCGGTCTTGATTACATTTGTCCTTCTCACCAAGTTTGGAGGATCTTCCATCTTAGAGCACGTGGGGGCAAGGCTCAAAATCGAGACGGTGCGATCAAACGTCAACCGGGTAACAACAGTCTTCTTCTCACCATCTGCTGTGAAAGAAAACTGAAAACACCTCCTCTGGTATGTCATGTCATCAGGGACTGCATCACCAAAAAAGAAGGTAGGCTTGGGCAAAACGCTCTGATCTTCCATCACCCATGGACGACTGCTTACCATGATCTTATAGAATTCATCTCCCTTGAGAGCGATCAGTCACTGCCTCATCTCATCTCTGTTGAGGGAGTCGCATTCTTCCAGATTTCTCTCAACATACTGGACCTTCTCAAAGGCCTGCTGAACGGCCGGATTAGAAGATCGACGAGGTACGCTTGTAGCAGGCTCTTTACCCTTGTTCGTTCTGGAGGAACCACCTGAAAAGGATGAAAAAGAAAAAGATCAAACATCAAAATGACAGAATCTCGCTAAAAAAAAATCTGGTGAAATTTTAACATGATGACAGGGCAATTCCGAAGAAAAGGAACTATCCCAAAAGAAATAGAAAGCTTGAAGATGGGCTCAACATCGCTGCGAGCTCCGAAACTCCAAACTTTCGAAACCTCAAAGTCTCCGCAAAATCAGGAAGGGCTCAACATCGCTGCGAGCTCCAAATTCCCAAATTTGCGAAAACCTTCAGGTATGCTATTACATCATGCTACAAATTTAATTTACAATTAAATGCATGCATGAACATCTAGGTTTGCAAAAACAAAAGGGGCATTATCATGATGAGCAAAAGAAAACAAAAAAAAAGAGAAAAAAAAAAAACTTTCTCAAAAAAAAAAGAGGGGAAAGAAAACAAAAAGAAAAAGAAAAAAGAAAAGAAACTTTCTCAAAAAAAAAAGAGGGAAAGAAAACAAAAAATAAGGGGGATGGGCCACAGGCCACGTGGCCGTACGGCCAGATCCGTACGGATCTGTCCGTACGGCCCACAAAAAAAAAAACACATGCAAAAAAAAAAGAGAGAAAAGAAGAAAGCAAAAAAAAAACGTGTAAAAAAAAAGGGGAAGCAAACACGTGTAAAAAAAAAAAAAAAAAGGAAAACACGTGGAAAAAAAAAGAAAAGAAAAAGAAAGAAACAAAAAAAAAAAAGAAGAACTTTTTATTTTTTCTACAATGGAGTTTTCTTGAAAAAAGGAACTTACTTGAAGCCATTGATAGAGAAGAAGAAGAAAAGTCTTGAAGATCTTAAAGAAGAAGAACTCTTAGTCTTGAAGCCCTCTTGAGATTATTGCAAAAGAAAGTAATAAGAGCAAGAGATCCAACCTCCTCCTTGCTTTTATAGAAGATAGCAAACCAAAGAAGGAAAGAAGAAAGAGATAAGTGTTACTAATTAGTAACCTTACCAAAAGAAAGAGATTAGAAAGATTCTTTCCCAAAAGAAAGATATCTTGAAGGATTTTCTCCCAAAAAGAAATCAATGAGAGATTTTCTCCCAATAGATAGGATCAATGAAGGATTCTTTCCCAAAAGAAAGATATCTTGAGATATCCTATCCCAAAATAAAGGGAATATGAGAGATTCTCTCCAAGAAAAGATATTCTTAGATATTCTCTATCCAAATGAGATATTTTTGGATATTCTTTACAAAAATGACACCATATGAGATCTAAGCCATTTCAAAAGCTTAAGGTCCCATGGGTTAGCCCATATGAGCCAGGTTTGACCACCTAGGCACTTGAAAAAAAAAAAAATTTGGGCTTTCAGTCAAAGAGAAATCCCTCTTACCAAGAGCATACAAAAATGGTTCCATGCCTCTTTTGAGTTGATTCAACCATACAAAGAGAATTCCAAGCCCCATGAGCTTCCAGAAATCAAACCATCCAGCCTCATATACCAAATTGAGCCAAAATCTTGAAATTGACATTCCACAAAAATCCAAACCAAAACCTGATCCCCTAACTTGCCACATATAGCCTGTTAGGTCACAAGATCAAAACCAAATTGATCCCCCAACATTCCACATACAGCTTGTTGGGTCACACGATCAAAACCAAACCCGACCCCCTAACCTGCCACAAACAGCCTGTTAGGTCACAAGGTAAAAACCCAAATCCACATCCTTGATGTCATCTTCAAAACTTTGCCTCGAGATGGTACGTGATCCTTTTCACTACCATAAAATTCCCCTGGAAGCTCAAAAGGCTACAAATACCAAAAAGAAAGACTGCTCAAAGACTCTTGGTCAAGTCACAGGCTCTCCTTCAAAAATCTCTTCGAGGCACATCGACTACAAAAGTTAAGCAACTCGTCGCTGTACCTCGAGGGGGCATTTGTTGACACCAAAAATGTCACTTTGCCTCTTCAAGATCCAAAGAGCTACATGAAGTCGCAACCTGCCATAAATAGGCAATACTACTTCCAAAAAATCAAATCTTGTCAGAATCAAACAAAAACTAAAAGATCCTTCAAGACAGCCAAAAGAGGAGTACACAAGAAGTTTCGGGCCATTTCAAAATCATTTGGCCTAACTTCGCTTCTCCGACAGCCGAAAAGGAGCTCTCGGCGGCAAAAGCATCGGAGACACCAAATCTTCGATCAGAACCGATGGATGGTCTCAAAATACTTCCAAAAGGCTCCACGTCAAGTTCCGAGTCAAACCGACAACGTTTGACCCTACATCAACCCTCGAACAGCTAAATCAAGCCTCTCGGCGGCGAGAACCACCGAGGCCATTACTCATCAGATAGAGCACATGGACGGCTTCAAAATGCTTATAAAGGGCTACACGTCAAATTTCAGGTCATTTCGACAACATTTGACCATAGTTTGACTCTCGGAAGCCAAATCAGGCCTCTCGGCGGCAAAGCTCTCCGGGACCATGGTTTCCAAGACAGAGCCTATGGTTCATCTTAAAATGACTCCAATAGGTTCCCTGTCAAATTTCAAGTCAATCGGACATCGGTTGACCGCACATCAAACCGCGGCATCCTCATCGCGACAAAAGCGAGTCTACTGGTGATAGGACCCCAAACGGCTTCAAAACTCAAACAAAAGCCTATGTTGGTCTTATTTATTGCTCAAGAGGCTTCACACCAAATTTCAGGTCATTCCAACATCGTTTGACCCAGTTTCAGCTTCTGACGGAAAATCGGCAGCTCTGCGCGACAAAGTCTTCGGCTTTCTCCAGAAATTAGAAACTTAGCAAAATAAAATGCAAGGATTCTCATCAGGTTTCCTACAGGGAAATCAAGCCAATAAATGGTCAAAATTTTCAAGGAAAAATACAGAGGAGAAAAGAATCGAAAAATAGCAAAAACGGACACAAAACGGGACAAAAAGGGGGAAAACCGGCCAGGGTCGCAGACCCCTGCGACCCTGGAGCCCGGGGTCGCCGGGAAGGCCCCGGAAACCCCGGTTTTCGCCGTTTTTTCGCGATTCGAAGCGCCCAGCCTCTGGTATTTTCCAAAATTCATACTTTTGAGACACCAAATCCTCTGACATCCGTCCAAAACACGGGTCAATCATCAAGAGTATCGAAAATAATATTGATCGCCACCCGGTCAACCAAAAAAAGTGTGTTTTCTACCCAACCGATCGAGAAATCGACAGGACAGATGGCACCGACCTGCTGTTGGCAACAAACACCTGAAATTACATGGTCATCCGATGTCGATCTACATGAAGATCCATCGATGATCATCGCCAGAAGAATCCCAAAAGACACGGCACGGCCCGCGACTCTTCAGATGCTCGGCGACCACTTAATGCGATTAATTGACTAGCTTTATTACAGTCATTAATCCATTTCTTTGGACGGACCAATCAGAAGCAAGCATCCGGAGTTACAAGTCAAGAGATTCATGGCATTTAACCCATGGAACTCCTCCCATCATGGCGATTAAAGGCGATTAAATGCCCTCAATCTCCTCCAGCCAATCAGAAGCCAAGAAAAAGGAGTTACAAAATAAAGAATTTAATTTTGTAACTCCTCCCTTTATGTAGCTTTATGACAATCAAGGCTCATAAACCCTCCTAAATGGCTACCTAAAAGCCTATAAATAGGGGAGCTCTCCAAGAAGAAAGAACAGCAGACACACAGACAATAGACTGCAGAAAATCCAGAAACTCAGACAGAAAGAGGCATCAGAAATCTAAGAGAGAAAACTCTGCGGAAATCCTACACCGACCACCGCTACAAGGTGACAAAAGTCCCTTGGGGGGTACGCCCCCCAAGGTCCTTGCCTTCTCCTTCTGCCGCCAATGGCTTAGACATAGCTTTTCAAGCCCGTCTACTCGGCTTTTTATTGGACATAGGACCTTCTTTTGGTCTTTGTTCTCTAAAAACCTGAGGTTATAGCCAAGCCAAGCGAATCAATAGCATCCTCTGTTCTCATCTGCATGGATGATGGCGAAGCCCACATATGGCTTGCGACCGTCAATCTAAACGGATCCCCCACAATCTCCTGAGAAGTTAGATCCTCCTTTTCTTGCTTTTCATTGTAGTTTGTATTTTTTCAAAAGAGACAAAAATCACAACTCTTGTCTTTCATTATTGATAAGGATTGTAAATCGGCTATAAACGCCAAAATCGGCTATAAACGCCAAAAATCGGCTATAAACGCCAAAATCGGCTATAAATGCCAAAAAATCGCCTTTCACGGCAAACCAAGAAAAATGTCTCTTTTCTTAAATATATGTGCAATGGAGAACTTGAAAGAAGTTGATTTCTTTTTTACTTGCGAAGGTTGATCTCCGGATCACCACTTGCAATTCCAAGTAAAATAGAAAATATGGCACACCGACACAAAAAAAGAAATGTTGATGCACGCCCTTGCCCCCCGGTTACTAAAGGGTCGGACCCGACGGACTCCCACGTCCGCCGACCTCGGTAGAACCGAGCAGGAGCGCGGTCCATCAGATATGATAAAGAGATAGAGAGTTGGATAAAACTCACGCTATCCTTATCCATATCACCATGAGACTCCTTGTGAGGGATGTATCTTTGTGAGTGGGGTCCATCCACATGTAAACACAAGTGGGCCCCATCACAAATGCCAACATCTCCCACTCACACCGAACAAGATTCATTCCATTAGATCACTAATTTCCATCATCAAATTCTACAAAGTAAAAATGGACCTGAAGAGTGGGACCTTCACTATGCCTATTCACGGAGAGAATGTAAACTAAGTCGCCATCTGACTAGAATACACCAACTCACCGACACATTAGTCTGCCCTAGACACTCGCATGACCACACCGGATTGGATGTTGACTCATACCCTTGAGTCGTGTTCAACCCACATACGTGCTTATTCAACTTATCGAGTAAAAACCTTTTACAAACATTTCTTTTTATAAAATAACATATTTATACATATATATAATTTAAAATTTTGTTTGTCTTACAATTTTCAAAATACTCGATATAGCCCGGGCTGATAAGTATTGTAAGCACGTATAAATTAGAGTGTGATGTCAAGGGGTCTTCCCATAGACTTACGAGGGTCAGAATCAACCAAGCAGCTTTCCTAACACGGCGGCTCGTAGGCTCCTATGTTGCTGTGGCACAACCGCAGCTAAAGTAGCATCACCGATCTCATCTTTCCAACGAAGAGGTTGGTATAAGGGCACAAGAGCCTCAAAAATTGGTTCACACAATAACCAACTCCAAGCTCTAGAGTCACCTACAGGACTAACTCTCGCACAACAAACATGATTTCTAGGGTATTATCCCGTTGCTCGTAGGTAGGTCCTTAAACACGCATGTCTGTAGACACGCGTCGCAGTGTCAAAAGCATTAGCTCTATAATGGAACCCATGCTAACATTGCACCGATTCACTACTGCGCAAGCTGATCGTCACAAACACAACCACGCTTGGTTTCTAAAACATGCTATCGGACTTATTAGGGTGTGATTTTTCCGACGACTAATGCTAAGTCTCATTCAGTCTTGTGATCCACATCACCCCAATGCACACAAGACTGAGTCGGCGTTCCATACATCTGTAAGCACCAATAAGATCCATATTGGCTTAATTAGCATATCATACAAATGCATGCACCTCATCCTATCAGTCACTAAGACATCAAGGGCGGTCTTTATCCGTGCGAGTGGATGACCTCACCTGTTTGGTGCCACGTGTGCATCTAATACACACGCTTATTGTGTATGTTGCCAATGTAAAGTATATGCACATGTATGAATGAAAAGAATATACCACGCATATAACCACAAAAAAAAAAACTTTTATTGAAATAAGTCCAATACACTCCCACTGAAAAAAAAAATTACATATATTGCATTCCCATACGCCTTACATGCATAGCGAATAGTTCTCGCGCCAAGGGTTTGGTCATCGGGTCAGCAATCATTTCCAAAGATGGCACATGAGATATGGCTATTTCTTTTGCTTCTATTTGATCACGGATAAAATGCCACTTTCGTTTGATATGTTTAGCCCTCTGATGAAACTGAGGGTCTTTTGCCAAGCATATGGCAGTTGTACTATCTGTTCTCAATGGAATGGGATCACGAGCAATGGATACTAGTCCCAAATCCAACAGAAAACGGCGAATCCATCAGCCTCAATGGCCGCTAGTGCGCAAGCAACATATTCGGCCTCAGTGGTCGACATGACTGTACACTCCTGCTTCTTACTGGACCATGAAATGGCTCCCCCGCCCAGTAAGAACACATATCCCGATGTGGATTTGCCGTCGTCGAGACCATCCGAAAAAGATGAGTCACTGTATGCTAATAAACTCAAGCCATGACCGTGATAGCAAAGCATCATATCTTTGGTGCCCTTTAAATATCGGAAGATTCGTTTGACGGCATTCCAATGAGCAATACCCAGGTTACTTTGAAATCGACTAACCAACCCAACCGCATAGCAAATATAGGGGCGTGTGCACAACATAGCATACATTAAACTTCCTACAGTGCTGGCATAGGGTATGGAAGCCATTCTTTTTGTTTCAACATCGGTTTGAGGATATTGCATTACACTTAATTTGCAACCCTTATCAATCGGGGTCTCAACGGGACTAGCATTGTTCATTCTAAATTTCTCTAGAATTTTCTCAATGTAAGTTGTTTGGGACAAGCCAAGAATTCGTTTTGAACGATTCCGCGTAATTTTAACCCCTAAAATGAACTCAGCCTCACCCAAATCTTTCATTTCAAAAACAGTTGACAACCAAGCTTTGGTCTGAAGTAAAAAACCAATATCATTACAAGCCAAAAGAATATCATCAACGTAAAGGGATAGCAACACAAATTTATGTTTAGATCGCTTAATGTAAACACAATGATCTTCGTAACACATGGAGAAACCATTTGACATGATTGTATTATGGAACTTTTTGTACCATTGTCTCGAGGATTGTTTAAGGCCATAGATAGATTTCTTGAGTTTACAAACTTTATCCTCGTGGCCTTTTTCCACATATCCTATTGGTTGTTTCATGTATATTTCCTCCTCAAGATCACCGTTTAAAAAAGCGGTCTTAACATCCATCTGGTGTAATTCTAAATCCATGTGGGCCACAATAGATAAGATCATGCGGACAAAAGAAAATCTCACCACAGGGGAGAAAGTTTCTTCATAATCCACACCTTCTTTCTGTGTGAACCCCTTAGCCACAAGCCTAGCTTTAAATTTGTCAATGGAACCGTCGGCTTTTCGCTTAATTTTCAAAACCCATTTGTTTGTAATGGCTTTCCTATCCTTGGGAAGATCCACAAGATCCCATACATGGTTCTTACGCATAGAGCTGATCTCATCATTCATCACGAGCATCCATGCCTTCGAGTTTACTGATTCCATTGCTTCTTTATATGAACGTGGTTCGTCGTCATCAGTTACAATGTATGCATAAGAAGTTCCCTCAATTTCAAAAAACTTCTTTGGAATCAATCCACGATAAGAACGACGAAGGGCATCCTGATCACTCCCACTTGCCTGTGGCTCCATAGGATCTCTCCCACTAAGACCAGCAAGTGGTGTCGGCTCCTCGTGGTAGGAGAAGTCATCCATTTCAAATAGTTCAATGGACACCCTTGTCTTCTTCTTTTCAGGATATTGAAACTCGAAGAAATCTACATCACGAGATTTTTTTTCAATTAATCTGCCATTGACATCCTCATGAACTAGAACGTATCCTTTTGACAATTCAGAGTATCTTACAAAGATACTTGGGATTGTCTTACGCTTCAATTTATTAGGATTCGTGATAAGGACATGCCCTAAAGAACCCCACGGGCGTAGGTCTCCTAAGGAAGGTTTTTTACCGGTCCACAACTCATACGGAGTCTTAGGAATAGACTTAGAAGGGACTTTATTTAAGATATATGATGCAGTTAATAACGCATCTCCCCAAAAGGAGACAGGTAAATTTACATGAGCCATCATTGATCTAACCATGTCTAACAGGGTCCTGTTACGTCTTTCCGCAACTCCATTTTGTTGTGGGGTGTAGGCCATAGTCAGTTGACGAGAAATTCCATTTTCGATGCAAAAAATTTTAAAAATCTCCAAAGTGTATTCTCCACCTCGATCGGTCTGAGGGTCTTGATGTTTTTGTCAAACTTATTTTGAACTTCTTTTGTAAAAATTTTAAAAAAATCAATGGCCTCATATTTGTGGGAAATCAAAAACACACGACCATAACGAGAGTAATCATCAATGAAAGTAATAAAATACGAGTTCCTTGTCTATTAGCCACGTTCATTGGTCCACAAATGTCAGAGTGGATGATCTCAAGGGAGGCTTTGGATCTTGCAGCCTTTGGAAAAGGTTTTCTTGTTGATTTGCCTGTCACACAAGATTCACATGTGGGCAACTGTACTTGTGTGAGAGATCCAAGCATGCCTTCCTTAGCTAATCGGATCATTCGATCTTTTCCTATGTGGCCCAATCGAGCATGCCACTTTATAGATTCGGAACTTGTGTCATGCACCATAAATAAATCAGAAAACCCAACCATTGAATTATTGAAATCCAAAACATATAAGTCTCCTACGATAAAACCCCATGCATAAATAGAACTATTTTTTCTAGTGGAAACTCTATCCTTAGTAAAACGAAAATCAAAATCGTCACTCGCGAGTCGGCAAACAGAGAGGAGGTTCCGTCTCATGCCAGGTACAAAAAGTGTCTCATGGAGCACCATGGTTTTTCCTGTAGACGTTGAGAGATAATAATCACCGATTCCCAATATGTCTTCTGAAGAATTATTTCCCATGTAGAGCTTGTTGCAACCGACATCTATTGACTAAAACTCCCGAAAACCACTCCTATCCTTTGTCACGTGCTTGGTTGCCCCTGAATCAATTATCCATCCATTAGAACTTTCATCCACATAAAGTGCTTCGGAGCAAACCAAAGAGAGTGACAAAGTTAACGTGTTTACCGATTTTCGTTTGGGGCAAGTTTTAGCGATGTGGCCAAGTTCCTGACATTTATAGCATTTGGTTTTGGCTAAGTCTCTTGGCTTGTTACGCTTCCGATGCTTCTTTTGGTCTTGCTTGGGTGCACTCTGGTCCAGTTTAGGCTTCTTCCGGTTGTCTACCCCATTTTGAGAAGTCCCATTTTGAAACTTACGTTTACTTTTGGTCCCCTTAGTCCCCGACCCTGATACAGGCTGCTGTTTTGCAAATAGTGCTTGTCCAGCGATCTCTACTTGAACTCTTTGGGCTTCGAGTTCGAGATGGCGACACAAATCCTTAAAAGTTTTGACTACCTCTGTGTGGGTCAAAACTTATTTTATTGTGCGCCAAGAATCAGGTAAAGATCGCAGGACTGTAATGATCTTTTGGTCCTCAGTGAGTACATTCCCTGCCCTAGCAAGATCTGCAATCATTTGACTCATTTTGCGGAGGTGGTCCCTGAGGTTTACACCTGGGGCCATCCTATACGCATCAAATTCCATGGTCATTACACGGGTCTTACCAGCGGTAATTTCACCATATTCTCCTTTCAAGGCATCCCACATCTCCTTAGCCGTGCCGTAGGTTTCATAAGTGGGAACCAATTCAAAATGCATACTACTCAGCATAATGTTGCGAGCAGTCCGATTATCTTTATCCCATTTCTAAAAATCATTCAATGCGGGCATGGGTCAGCATCATTTGCTAATTCGGGTCGGGTCTTAATCGATTCCAAGGTATACGTGACCTCTCATTCATCGAACAAGTAAATCATGGTCCGGTACCACTTATCATAGTTATTACCATCTAACTTATCTCCCTTATTAAGGTCAGCAATGATATTTTTGGAAGCCATCACTGAAAAAGAAATAAGATAAAAAAATATGATGATCAATGAATGCACAACATTGGCAACTCAAACATACGTATCGATTGCCCTTTTTGCACTCAAATCATTCCGAGAATTAGGACATTGTAGTGAAAACCCTTCATGCCTAGGGCTGATTCGGGGCATTCCAAAATAATTATCGTAATTACATGGGTGATTTGATAGCATCATGCAATTTAATACTTTGATGCAATGACAAATATGCATAAAACAAAAGACTATTATTGGATGAAGTGAATCCTTTTAATAGGAAAAATTGTTGTAAAAAGTTTATTATCCCACGTATCTATTAGGGCCCACAAAGAAATGCTCAACTGGATAAAGCTTGCACCTAAGCCTCCAATTCGGTCTTATGAAATCAAATCAATCAAGTAAGCCCCCAGGAAAGTGGTGGGGTCACAATGGTCCCGCTTAAAAACCACTTTCCTCGAACATAGACTGTCTCCCTTTAGTGGGACAAGGCTTTTCTTGGAATCAACTCGATCAAAGAGCGCAATTGGTGCAACTCGGTGGTCTTTGTCCTATTAAGCAAGAATTCCTAGGGACTGGCCATAAAATACTATGACATGGCCCAAAAGATATACGGGGATGCTTGTAATGCTTATGCTATGTATAGTGAAGACATCAGATCATGAACACATAACGTGATTCAAATAATTTAGTGCTCAAAACTTAAGCAGTAATTGGGAGTAAGCATAGGCATCATAGCTACTCAATCCATCATAGCCAATTTGATTAATAAATTATTAACATGGAAACAAAAAAAAAATTAATCAAGCAATGAACTACTTGGCCTTAATACCATTTGGGCCAAAACCAATTCATGATGTCAGCTTGCTGTATCCAATATAGTAAATTATATAAATAATTTGATATAGGACTAGCAAGTAGGTCCCGGAACTCACATGTTCAACAAGAAGACAAACTGATTTGAAAAATTTGATACGTACAAATGATGGCAAATGGGCATGTATAATAAATTAAAAGAAAAGAAAAAAGGTGATTAAATGGTGGCCTACCACCTGATAAAGGATAGATTTCATCTATGGCTCACAAGGCCACAACCCTTACTAGGTGGTGCACACCACCTTTTGATCACTCAATGATACATAACTACAGAATGGATACCACTGTGAAGACTGACCCATATTCATGTTGCCCCACAATTGGTCCATAGATAGTAATATCATCATGGGGTCCATTATATATATCATCACAATTGCCTTATAAGAACAAAATGTTGACCGGCCCAATATGTCATCACAAGCCTTGTCGTTTTTGGTTGTCCATAATATATTTGATGGCAGCAGTGTTACAATTGAAAAGCCAGTGGTTCTTAAAACTCAATTCGGCCCCTGAATCAAACGGACCTCAGGACAAGCAATGATCGATTTGGTGCCTTGATTCAAGGCAGCTCGGGATGAGCATTCTGAGGTCTATTATATTATAAAAAAAAATATTTAATAACACTCATGATCTATCAATCCTCATGCAATCACATGGTTTACATAGAAAAAATCATCCAATTTTATACACAATCTAATAGTATTGCCAAGGTTTCGGGTTACCTGATTCGCAACCAAAATCAATCCAATTCCTGCGTAAGCACGCCAATAAATGCTCTGATACCAATGTAGGAAGTTAATATAGCGGAAGCAAGGATCTATAGGTGCTGGCTGCTACAAACGCAATAAGGACAATATCAGCTTGAATCAGACAATGGTGTAGAGATCTATGACTGTCTACGAGAGATCAGTCACATATAAGTCACTCTTCAAGATCCAAGGGCAAGGATGGACACCCTGGATGCAGAAGATGATGATGGAGAATTGGAGATCTAGTGAAAGGAAGATTAATTCTTCAAAGTTATTTCAAGCTATTTCTCTCATGTCTATATATAGCCCTTAGTCTAATGGGTGATGAAATCTCTATTCAAATTCGAATTGAGAGATGATTATGATCAATCTCTCTCAATTTGAATTTGAATGTAGATATGATAAAGAGATAGAGAGTTGGATAAAACTCAAGCTATCCTTATCCATATCACCATGAGACTCCTTGTGAGGGGTGTATCTTTGTGAGTGGGGTCCATCCACATGTAAACACAAGTGGGCCCCATGACAAATGCCAACACACATGACATTGCAGTTATCACCATCCCACCCTATTTATCCCTCTTGGGTCTGTCATGCATGATTTATTTATTTTTTGCTTGAAAGGGTAATTGAATTGAAGGGAACAAAGAATAAAATGAACACATAGACTCAGGGGAGCCCCCAACAAAAGCTAAGGAAGCTGAAACAAAAGAGGAGCCTCAGGGATTCTCAAAAAAGTTAAAATTGACCTGAGCCGATGGCTGCTAAAGGTCTTGGTGATCTTCTTCAGGGAGAAGCATAGACTATCTTGCAATTGGGAAAGGATCTGATTGAGCAGGACAAAATGCGCATCCAAAATGACTGAATTATTTGCCTTCCACAAAGCATAGATCACATTGATGAAAACAGTTGCCATGGATTTTTGACCCACTGTGTCATTGCTTATTGAGAGAGAGTGCCAGAGAGAAGAAGCAGAGCAGGTGACTGGATGCCGAGCGCCGGCATCTTGAAGGAGCCAATGCCATAAGGATCGGGCTTGAGCACAGGAAAAGAAGCTATAGTTAGCAGTATCTTCATCGTTACAGCAGATACTACATCTAGAAGCTAGTGAGAAACCAAGATGCTTAAGACGAGATTTAGTCGGAGTTCTATTGAGCATGAGGCGCCACCCAAAGCAACTTAATTTGTTGAGGGAGATACCATTTCAGATCAGGCTGGGCCATAGAAGTTTGGTACCCCTAGATCTGATGGTATTCTAAGCTAACTTGTAAGAGAGCTGACCGTCCAGAGCCCCTTTCCAGCTAAGAGAGGCTCTGGTAAATGGACAAGGAGAGAGATTGGAAGTGGCAAGGAGGAACTGATTCTGAACTGCCTCGGGCAAGTTTGTAGGGACGTGCCAAGAGCCTAAGTGGAAGAGGGAAGCCAGGCGTTGATCCGAGGGAAAGTGCAGGTGCTGAAAATCATCGGAGAAAGGGTTGTCTCCTCTCCAAGTATCATGCCAGACATTGATGTCTTGGCCATTCCCAAAGGACCAAACACTGCCCTGATGAAGATGATGAGCTAGACGACGGATTTTCTTCCAAATACACGAGCCATAAATTGCGTTAGTGGGAATCCAGATGGTGGTGTTACTGAAGTACATGTTCTTGAACCAGCTGGACCAGAAGGAAGTCGAAGTTGAAGCCTGCCAGCCTAGCTTGATGAGGGAAGTTTCATTTACATCCTTGAGTCTTCGAATGCCTAGACCACCTTCTTCTTTGGGAAGAGAAACTTGAGCCCAGTTCACATAGTTTAACTTAGATGAAGACGCATTCCTCAACCAAAGAAATTGTCTCATAAATGGCTTTGCAAATGGAGATTGGAAGAGGTAGGATGGCAGCTGTGTGTATGGGAATGCAAGACAGCACATGTTTAATGAGTATGAGGCGGCCTGCAAGGGAGAGAAATTTTGCTTTCCAAGCAGACAGCTGCGCATAGATGGAGTCTAGAAGAGGAAGGAAGTGGCCACGCTTTGGAGTGCCAATGACAATTGGGAAGCCCATGTATTTTAGCTGAACCAAGCTCTCTTGCATACCAAGAATGGAGCAGATCCTTGACTTCCTTCTAAGACCACATTTACAAAAAAAAAAAAAAAAAAAAAAAAACTGACTCTTAAGGAGGTTGAGATGCTGGCCGGATGAGGATTGGTATAATTCAAGCAGGCCTTGCATAGCTAGCACACTAGAATCTCCTTTCATAAGGATGATGATATCATCAGCATAAAGCAAGTGGCAGGGCGTAGAGGGTACAATGGAAAGGGGGGAGATGATCCCTTGGGATTGGAGGTTAAGGATATGGAGGCTGAGGATTTCTTCTGCGATGATGAACAGGTAGGGGATAGAGGATCACCTTAACTTAGACCCCGAGCAAGACTGAACATCTGTAGGTGCAGACACATTCTTAGATAAGAGAGATCCAATCTTTAGAGAAGTTGGAAAATATGAGAGCATAGAAAAGGAAGGACCAATTGAGTTTATCAAAGGCTTTGGAAATGCCAAGTTTTAGGCAGATTGACCCTTTGCTAAGCTTATTATTAAGCTTCTGGAAGAGCTCAAAAGCCAAGGCTGAATGGTAGTGAATGGATCGGCCTTTGATGAAAGCAGCCTGATGGAGGGAGATCAACTTTGGAAGGAGAGAGGTGAGCCTGGAGGTAAGGATTTTAGAGATGATTTTGTAGGAGAAGTTCAGCAAACTGATAGGTCTGAAGTTGGCAAAGGTGTCTGGGGATTTGGGTTTTGGAATGAGGGCGGGGAAGAAGGCATTGGAGGCTTTGAGAATTTTTTTGGTTTGAAAGAAGTGTTGCACCGCCTTGATGACTATTTGGCATATGATACACCAAGCAGAAGTATAGAAAGCGCCATTGAGTCCATCTGGCCCAAGGGAGCTGTTCCTCTTTAGAGCAAAGACTGCCTCTTTAATTTCAGAGTCTGAAGGCATAGAGATTAGAGTTGAATTTTCCAAGTCTGATACCTTCAAGTTGGCTGTCTGGAACAGGATGTGGTGGGGCTGACCTTCATGAGGCTTGAAGAGTTTTAAGAAGAAGTCCATTGCTTGCCTTGGGATGATAAGAGGATCGATCGTCCATCTAAATGCCATCAACTGAGATGTGAGTAATGCTGTTGAAAGAGCTCTTTGCCTTAGCTGATTGGTAGAAGAACTTAGTGTTCTTGTCACCCTCATTGGGCAAAGTGATTCTAGATCGCTATTTCCAGTGAATCTCTTGCGTTTTAAGGGCATCATGGAGGCCAAGCTTTGCTGCCATGAGAGCGTTCCAAAGAGAGTCTGAAGGAGATGAATCAAAGCTCTACTGGCAACTTAAGACATTATCCTCAGCTAGGAGGATGATTTTATGAATCTGACCAAAGGTATGCTTGCTCCAAATTTTGAGTGTCTGTTTAAGAACCTTGAGTTTCTGGGCAAGGATAAATTGGGGGTTTCCTTCAATAGAAGATTCCCAGCTGGAGCTGACAACTTCAAGGAAGGAGGGTGGAGAAGGCATTTGTTTTCAAATATAAATGAGGCATTCGGGACAGGGAGAGGATTTGAGTGATTAAGAAGAATTAGGTTGTGGTCTGAGGAAAGCCTTGGAAGGTGATGGATAGCTTGGTCTGGGTAGCAAGCCAACCAGTGGGTGTTAACCAGAGCTCTGTCCAATCTAGCAGCTACATAGGAAAGACCCTGCCTACTATTAGAACAAGTGAATTTACTGTCGAATAAGAAGATGTCTGAGAGACCAGCTTCCATTACTACAGCTTAGAAGTCTTTGAGAGATGAGGGAGTGGCCTGACGAAGACTGAGCTTCTCATCATGAGCTAGGATGGCATTGAAATCGCCAAGGACACACCATGGCAGGGTGGTTAGGTAGGTGTATGTTAATGAGGGCTTGCTAAAGATTTTTCCTATGGGTTGGGTTGGTAGAGCCATAAACTCCTGTGACAAGCGTTGAGAGGCCAGAGGTTGGGTTTGAGAGGAGAATAGTTAGGTGTTGAGAGAAAGCATCCAAGACAGAGGGAGCTAAATGGTTGGATGAGTTAGAGATGCACCAAAGGTTTGGGATGGCCATGTGGGTAGCATTGGAGAAGAAAGTATTAAATCCAAAGTTGGACAGACCAAGGGAGAGGGTGGGGGAGAAGACGGACATTGGTTCAGAGATGAAGATCAGGTCAGGGTGGTGACTGCGAACTGTTGGGATTGGTGTATGCCCTAAAGCCCACTAGCTGCACTCTCATCTTTTGTTACTGGATATTTACTGGTTATTTAATGGAATGACTCTTTTTTGCTTAAACATGTATATATGTATGGTTGTGTAAGGCCCATTGTTTCTAGTAAATGAATTAGGTGTGTAGTGTCTACACACAGATAGGTCTAATTCATGGACACTGGAAACAATATATTTGTTCATAACTGAGAGATGGAGCTGGGCACTTCACCTTGGTATAAGTTATAGTGAGAGACTCTCCTGTATTCAGGGTGACTTACCTAAGTCATGGGAGGACTTTCCCGGATTTATCTCATTAGTGCATATGCAATGCATTGAACAGGACCATGGTAGGTGTGATCTCTAAAATAGTACTATCACTGAGAGAGATCAAGTCACCTCATGCTACTGAGTGACCAGTGCTCTTAATCTTGAGCATTTGTGGATGAACTGACGAAGTCAAGTTCTTGTGCTTTAATTCACTATGGGTGAGATTCTTTTCATGGGTCAACAGCTCTGTGTTTTGGGTACTCGGACTTGATCAGTTGGGACGTGCAGATGCAATAAAGAATCTATGCCATCTAATAATAGAATGATCGTCCCCTTAGAATTATTCGATTAATCATCAAAATCTAAGATCTTAGTATATGGATGATCCATATGGATATTGAACTTGTGGGTCGCTCCCTGGACCAAGAGAATAATATCCGGATGATGATTAAGTTAAGGATATGAAGTTCTAAGGTTTAGATGTAATCGAGAAGGTTGATAGTACATCTGATAACCTGACTTGATTATGGATGTTACATAGAGGGGCATTTAGGTCATTTTACTTAGTAGGTCGAAGACAACTGTCACTTTCTGACTAGCTTAATATCATATTAAATATTTGTCCCTGGAGTTCAACCATAACTCTTTAGTGGAATGAGTCAAGGTTAAAATGGTCTTAATGTTGCTATGTGTTTAGCATGGATATTTTGGTCATTTTGGGAGCCAAGGGCAAATATGTCTTTTGGTCCCTTCTCTAGTCACTTTCCAAAATTAGCATGGTTTCCTAAGTTGTTTAGATGACATATGGTTGAATTATTTTAGTGGAAAAATATTTTTGAGTTTAAATTCAAATAGGCTTTTGATGGCATACATGAATTTAATTCTAGATAAATTATTTCCGGGCCATGGTGTGCATTATTATGTGGGACGTCCATAATGGGAATTCCATAGGTAAGGTTTCCAACTTTGAGTAGGTCTCTCTACTTGGAAGGTTGGACTCCTTTTTGGATTAGTATTCCTATAGTAAAGTTTCCTTTTAGGACATCTATGAGAATTAGAAGAGATAACTTTTTAGGAAAGCAATCCCAAAGATTTCTATAAAAAGAGGAAACCCCCCCCCCCCCCCGCCCCCTTGGACGTCCATAACACACTAAGAGGAGCCACGAGTCCCACACGTCCAGCCCTTTGGTTCTTTCTTCTTCATTAAAGAAAGTTTAAGGTCTGAGATCTTTCCATAGAAAATAGTTCTCAAATCCCATCTAGAAACCTAGATTAAGATCCCACCATCTTAGCCAATCAGATTTGGAAGTGAGATAGAGAAGAAGATCAAAGGCAATTCTACTGCAGAAAATTCGAACAAGTTGTTTGCTAATTGCAAGTCTGAGTTCAGCCCTTTGGATCTATTTTTTCAGAGATTTGAAGTCTACAAATCTTCAAGGTAATAGTCTTCTTGAATCTCCTTTAATTATACACTTGTTGGTCATGAATTCATGGAGTTCTTTTGCGATCACTATGGCTGATTTGTGCTGCCCAAATCAGATTTTTTTAAATCTGTCATGTTACAAATCAGCCATGAACGTCTTCCCCTAGTGATGTTCAGATCTGAATCACAGTTTCTTTCACGAACCAGGTTTGCCAGAACTCTTTTAGTAGGGAGGTTGGTTATTCCCTTACAGTTTCAGTAGAGGACCTTTAACATGGAGAGTGGTTGGAGGAGGGATCTTACTTCTAGACCTCCTAGTAATTGGGCCAGTGTCTGAAACCAGATTGCTTTTCTTCCCCTTACTTTTTTGGTGGTTTGTGGGTTTCCCTTTCACCTAATGGGATTTAGGAACAACAAGGTTATTGTGGTTGTGATCAATTGGTTGGGCATCTGCAGGGGTGACCAGGGTGTCTGAAGTGTCTTGAGGTTGCTCATAGCCTGGGGGAGGCCCTGTAGAGGAGTTACCTTCAGAGAAGGCCTGAAGGTTACGGCTATAAAGATTTTGGCCGATGGTTGGTTCCATAAATGAGCAGTTCTCCGGGATGGAGAATGCGTTGGAAGTGTCAATGATGGGTGTCGCGACCCCAGACCAAGACCCGGGCCCGTGACGCGTGCGTTATCCAAATAATTATGATTTCCCACAGGTTTCCGTGGTGAGGATCCCAAAGACACGGGGATTTAGCTCACACGATTAAGTTTGTGGAAGCATGTAGTAAAATGTGTCCAATCATAACGTAAACATTTCCAATAAGGTGCATGAGTAAAATACGCATCAAGACTTAATATCAGAAAGAGAAATTATAACATAGCAATCCCATCATAGTTGTAGCTTCAAAGTTAGACAAAACTATGTTAAGTTAATTCCAACCCAGATAAGACGCCAACAAAGGCTAATACATTCCAAAAGTTCACAAAAAGTCTCAAACAAAAGAAGCAGATCTCATAACCCTGCCTGACGTGTAGTTGATGTTGTCGGGCTGCCACTCTCGAGCTGGGGGTGGCTCAACAGCCTCCTCCGGACGCTCCTCCTCAAAAGCAGCTTCTCCTATACCTGGGCACCAAAATAACAAGCATCGAACACAACGGTTTGGCAGGTAATCAATTTAGGCATGAGCATGGAACAATTATAGTTTGAAAGGACAATACTAAAATGGTTTGTTGAATTCAAAACATTTCATGACTGGATATTTATTTCAAATATACAAACTAGCATGAGTACGTTAAATATCATGAAAAGTAAATCCACAAAGAGCCCATCATTTCTCCATCATATATGATGATAGGAGCAAGCAAGACAAAGCAAAGCTGAACAAAACAAAGCAGGAGCCCGTGCCACACTTTGTGGGCGGGGAGGCCGGCCCCGGAACCGGAACAAAGCAAAGATGTGTATAAAATACACGACTAATCTGCAGATAGTCCATGTGATTAAGGACCCCCGAAGAATGGATCAGACTGAAGGGGCAGTCCAAGTTCAGTGGTGTTCACTTAAATCCATGAATGCACAAACGACGATATACTTATCAAACTTACTGAAATTTAAGGGAAATCACTTGTCAAAACGAAATAAGGCACGGCTAGCAAAATAGCATAAGATATATGCATAACAAACTTAAGAAGTGATCCCCCTTTTATTCTAGAAACAAATCTTCAAAACAAGCTTAGACTTAAAAATTCAAAACGAGTAGTGGTGTTCACTTAAATCCATGAATGCACAAACGACGATATACTTATCAAACTTATCGAAATTTAAGGGAAATCACTTGTCAAAACGAAACAAGGCACGGCTAGCAAAATAGCATAAGATATATGCATAACAAACTTAAGAAGTGATCCCCCTTTTATTCTAGAAACAAATCTTCAGAACAAGCTTAGACTTAAAAATTCAAAACGAGAGCACGACGATATTTCTTATATCAAAACCGAAGTTCAAGAATATGTTAAGACCGATCCTTGACCTTGGTGTAATTAGGACCCAAATATCTGAAAGTAAAATGAATTGATGCCTCCGAAGTTAGGACATATTTTGGATCTCCAATTGCACAATGTCAAGCTAAATCCCTCAACAAAGTCTAGTTTTTCCATTCTCCAAGACAATCACGAAAGTATAAAAAAAAATGGTCCTGAATTCTGTACAAGTTCGCTCGAGTCGGTACCAGTCCGCTCGAGCGTGCAGTCTAGCTGCCTTCCGATTCGCCAAACAAAGGCCATGCTCGCTGGGCAGTGGCCTAGTTCGCTCGAGCGGGCTCCTGCGTGCTCGAGCGGCCAAGGTTGCTTCCTAGGCTCGTGAGTGCAGAATTGCAATTCCTCTTTCACATTTTTCCTGTTCTCATCTTCCCTTCTTCTCATTTCTGAACCAACCTGCATTCCCTGAGCCTCCATGCTCTTCAAGGGGTCGATTTAAACATATATAATTCATACACATCATAATTAAACCAATCAATCTCCATTTCATTCATCAAAACAATTCCACTTGCTAATCAAGGTGTGTGCATATAATTCCAAGACAAAATCTCAGAAGTTTAAAAAGCCAATGACACTAACGTATATGAATAAAATGAAACCAGATAAAGAGAGTCTAAGGAAAACATAATTTGCAAGCTTCTTAGTACAATAATGCGTTTAGAGTAAAACAATGCAATCTAAACACACATACAACATCATTCCTAGATTGTTTACTTGCCTTAGCCTAATGTCACACAATTCTTCCTCAAGAAACTCCACTCAAGAGCTAAGCCAAGATCTACACAAAAACCCCAAGAAACCCCATTCAAAAAACCCCATAGATTTGGAAAACAAGAACCCATTCGACATGGGTGTTGCATGCTAGGAGAATGGCTTCCTAGGGAGTTCAAAAGACTCCATTAAAGAGATGAAGGAGAGCCCTTACCTGGAGCTAGCCAAACAAGAAGACACCAGCTGGAAGAAGATGGAAATGTTGCAGGATTTTGCACAAAAAAGGGGTCCAGCTGTAGCTTGAAGGAAAAGGAAGATGATGATGCTCTCAGATTTTCCTTTGGAAGTCTAGAGGTGATGCATGCAAGAGGATGAAGATGAGAGGAATGAGCTCTCACTTTAGAGCTCCAAGTTGAAGAAAATTGCAGGGAATGAAAAATGGAACGGAAGGGAGTGAAGGAGATGACTTAAGTTGAGTGGAAGGTGGGGCCCAACAGGTTTGAATCTTGCGTTGGCTAAAACATGGTCTTGCGGGCCCCGAATGAGATCAACGAAGAAGGATAAAATGATCCTCGAAAAATCTAATTTCTGAAAAGTATAAATTTAACATGGTTTTGAGATTTCGAAATTTGTGCCCAAATTTGAGTGTGAAAAGTCAATTTTAACCTTTTGGGCCAAAACACAGGTTTCTGGGCTTCAAACACAGATGGGCTGAAAATGAAATTTGTGGTCAATAATAAAATCATTCAAATGAAATCAAAATCATGATTAAAATCGAAAAACCATAATGAATCTCCCATTCTTACACGTGTACTTAGGGCGTCCCTGAGCGTGTCTGACTAAAACTAAACGTTCTCAAATTTTCCAAAGCTATAGCCAAGACTAAATCCAATTATATTCTAACCCAATGATCACTAAACCCACTTAAGACTAAATACTCACTTAATTAGTACTAATCGAGTTGGTTTGGGTCGGGGTCTAATAATGGGAGCTGGGGTTTTCTGTAGGATTACAAAGACCACATCATAAGGCAGGTCAATGATGGAGGGAGAGCTCTCAACAAGCTTGGAGATGCTAGCTTTGGGAGTGACAGTTGTGGGAGTCTGTTTCTTGTGAGTTTTATTGGATTTGGGAGTTGGGTTTGGCATTGGCTGAGAATAAGGGGGGGGGGGCTAAAGGGGATGGTTGGTTGGAGGGAAGCAGGCCTAGTCCCGGGCAGGAACATTTAGTGAACTAAGGTTAAGGGGTGGGGTAGGGGTGAAGGGGGGAGCAGGAGCTAAAGGGAGTTCATCCAGAGTGGTTGTTGGAGATGTTTGGGGCCCAAGCAAGAGTGGATTCGGACCAGTGGGGATAGTTGGGAGCAGGGGCGGATCAAGAGGGGGCGGGGGTGACTGTAGCCACCCCAAGCTTCAGCCAAAAAAAAAAAAAAAACTAGTTTCCCAAGTGCCCAGCCAACTGAGCCAAGGAAGAAAAAAAATTAAAAGCTAAAGCATTTTTCAATTTTGGGGTCCGGTCTCACAAGTCACAACTCAACTCAAGTCTCAAAAGTCAAAACCCTTTTCTTATTCTCTATCTCTGTCTCTCTGTTACCTCTCACTCTCTCAGTCCCACCCATTTCAGATTTCACCCATTTTAACATTGAGGCTGCCTCCGTCGCTCCAAGTAGCTGGTTGCCTGGTTTGCGAATTCGTTGCTGGCGACTCTCTCCGGCAAGAACGACACTCTCCGGCTACTCTTTCTCTGCCTCCGGATCTCAGGTACGAATTTGGGGTGTTTTTATTACATGGGTTTGTTCAATTTTTTTTTTTTTTGGTTTTCTGAGATGGAGGTTTTGTAGTTTCTTTCTATTCTTCATCTTTGTGGAGAAAGATTTGCCTTTTGTGTTACTACTTACTAGAAGCTTGGATTGCTAGCCACACAGAAGCTGCCGGCCTAGGTGGGCCCTTGGCCTTCGAAAGGGACATTATTGGGGCCCTGACGACTGACGTTGAACCCACCCACTAGAAGAAGTAGAGAAGTTTCACCGGAAATCTGCCATTAATGGTGCCCGTCCACACCCTTCTATTTGTGCCTAATCTTGGGAAATAGGTTGATTTCATTAACTGAAGCAAACTAGAGAATTGATCTCCTTCTCTTCTGTTAGGTTCCTACGGAAAGATGGGCCAAAAGGTTAGAACGTAAACCACTACTTCAGTACTTTTGCCCTTTCTTTTCATGAACTCTGCCACGTTATGGGATTGGGTTTCCCATTTACAGTACCTCTATTCATCACTTCAATAGTTCATTGTGAGTTAAAAACGGAAAAAAAAAAACTTAGGAAAAAAAATTAAAACCAGTCTTATGTATTGTATATTGATGATTATTTACTATCTTAGGTTATAATCTCGCATCATCAAGCGCCAAAAAAACCAATAACTCTTCTATCGTTCTATAAGAAAAAAGATGATAAATCTGAAAGTGGCGAAACTTCCACATCTATTCCTGATATTTCAAAACTTGATGAGGATGAGCGACGTCCTACCAAAGTTCAAGTTGTTGAAATTGAAGGAGTTGAACCTTCTTCTCGAGTCCAAAGAGTCATAATTGTACATTCTTCCAAAGCTCAAGAAGTTGCACCTATGGAAGTTGATGTCACTTCTTCATTTGAATGTGATCCGGGTAAACGCATTGCTATATATGAATACCCGCTTAACAAACATGATGAAGTTCGGGTAGCTTATCTTAGAATGGGACCCTGTCGACCTACTCATGAGAAAGAAAAAGATTATCCGGTGACCATATTTGGAAAGCAAGGCCGATGATTCAACGCTAATTGGTACAAACTATTCCCTTGGCTAGAATATTCACTCCACAAGGATAGAGCATATTGTTTTTATTGCTTTCTCTTTGAAATAAATCCTCCGAAGCATCCGGTATTTACCATTGATGGGTTTCAGAATTGGAAGAAGGTTAACAATGGGAAGAAGTGTCCTTTTTTTGAAACATGAAGGTGGTCTTTGTTCTCCACATAGGTTGACGACAATGTATTATGAGAATCTAATGAATCCTTCTTGACATATAGATAGTGTTTTCAATACACTTTCTAAAGAAGCAATTGCAAATAATCGGTTGCTTCTCCGAAATGTTATTCAATGTATTCGGATGCTTGCACTACAAGGGTTTCCTTTTAGAGGATATGATGAATCGAATAAATCAAAGAATTGTGGAAACTTCATTGCAATGTTTGAGTTTTCAAAAATTTTGAACAAGAAAGTTGCCGAAATAGTAGGTGATTGTCCAGGAAATGCCAAGTATACCTCACATGGTATTCAAAAAACACTTTTGCATCTATTTGCCGAAAATGTGAGAAAGAAAATACGCGAAGATGTTTGTGATGCAAAGTTTTGTATCCTTGTGGATGAAGCACAAGATAACTCACATAGAGAACAATTCTACGATTTGTTGACCGTGGTGGTTTTGTTAGAGAAAGGTTTTTTGCTATTGTTGGTGTTGAAGACACTTCTGCGTTAACCTTGAAAGAAGAGATTTCCAATGTTCTTGCTCACAAGAATTTGCTTATTGGATATATGAGAGGCCAGGGTTATGATGGTGCTAGTAATATGCGTGGTCAATGGAATAGATTACAAGCACTATTTCTTAAGGAGTGTCCTTATGCATATTATGTGCATTGTTTTGCGCATCGACTACAACTTGCATTAGTTGCAGCTTCTAAAGATGTGCCAGACGTTTGGTTATTCTTTTCGAAGTTAGCATCCATTATTAATCTCCATGTTACACCTAAGCGGAAGAAAGAGTCGGAGAAAGCTCGAAAAATAGAAATCGATAATTTGTTGGCAAGTGGTGTGCTTGATAGTGGACGGGGTGCTAATCACGTTCGCACATTGCAGCGAGCTGGAGATACTCGATGGAGCTCTCACTATGAATCTGTTTGTAGCTTGATAGAGATGTATGATGCGACTTGCACGGTTCTTGAAAGCATCATGAAGAATGGGTCTAGTAACACTATGCGTGGAGAAGCTAAGGGTTCTTATGTTGCTATGAGAAATTTTGAATTTGTCTTTATGTTTCATTTATTGCAAAAAACTATGGGAATCACAAATATTCTATGTAAAGCTTTGCAAGTAAAGTCACAATACATTCTAAATGCCATGGGTTTAGTCTCAAGTACGAATGAACTTCTTCAAGAGTTGAGAGAAACAGGTTGGGGTAGCTTCCTTTTAGGATGTGATTTCTTTTTGCAGAAAACATGACATTGATATTCCTGATATGAGTTCTCGTCATATGATTGGTACACACCGTTCTTGCCAACAGAATGATTGTATTACAGTTGAGCATCATTATCGCATTGATATTTTCAATGCTGTAATAGATTTCCAGTTGCTGGAGTTGAAGAGTAGATTCTCCGAGGAGGCAATTGAGCTTCTTTCTCTTAGTTTGGCTTTGGACCCGAAAGATGCTTTTAAGTAATTTCATATTGATGATATTTGCAAGCTCGCTGAGAAGTTTTATTGTAAAGACTTCACGGAGCAAGAGATACATATTTTGAGAAGTCAATTGCAACATTATAAGCTTGATGTGCATCGTCATCCCCGTTTTCAGAAATTGTCTACCAATTCTGAGTTATGTCGAGCTTTAATTGAAACAGAAAAGTCAACTATTTATCATTTGATTGATAGATTGATTCGTCTTGTCTTGACTCTTCCTGTTTCCATGGCGACTGCCGAACGGGCCTTCTCAGCTAGAAACTTGTCAAAACACGACTCCGTAATAAGATGGATGACGAGTTTCTCACGGATTGCATGGTTATTTACATCGAAAGAGAGTTTGCTAATGAAGTCGACATAGAGTTGGTAATAGATGAATTTGATAAGAAGCCATGCAAGTCAAGATTTCACTAATGTCATGTTTTAACTTTTGTTTGTCATTTGTCATACTTGTCAAGGTCTATTGTGAAGACATTTGTTTGTTGATTTTGAATAGTATAATAAAAATGATGACTCTTTTGGTATGATGCTTGTCGAAAATGAATTATGAAGATAGTACATAGATAGTTTTTTGTGGGAAATTGTTGCTATTTTTTATAATTTTTGGTGAGACATTGTTGCTATTTTTTTAGTGTAACTTAAGTGCAGCCCCCCAAGATTAGAAGTCCTGGATCCGCCCCTGGTTGGGATGGATTTGAGAGTTTTGGTTAATGGTTGCAGGTTAAACGGGGAAAGGAGTTGGGGGAGGTTTACCTGACTAGCTAGAGGAAAGGCAGGTCTGGAGGGAGTGGCCTATTTGGAAGCAGACCAACCAGGGGCAGTGTTCATAAGAAACTTCAATTTCTAGCTCTCTTTCTCCTTGCAGGTCCACAAGTATGACTCGGGGTTTGGGTTTGGAGAGATCAATATTTACCAGAACCCTGGCATAGGTGAGGATCCTCTGAGCAGCGGTGATGTCGTCAAGTTTGATTGGCTGCCCAATGGAGCTTGCTAGGGAGAAAAGGATGTGTTGGCTCCAGCAATGGTAAGGGAGCCCAACTAATCTAATCCAAACTGGTGAAATGGAAGGCCATGCCGTTTCATTCTGCCCAGGAGACCAATGGAGGAAGAAGATTTTCCTATTTTCTAGAGATAGAGGAGAGAGTCCCAAAATGTAGACTTTGTCTTCCAGGGAGTTGAAACGAAAGATGAAATGCCCTTTGATGGTAAGGGAGATAAGACAAGGTCTAGAAAGAGCCCAAAACTTAGCCTTCTCCTTAACCCATTCAAGAGAGGGACGTTTCCCTGCAAATTTCCCAATGACGGCAAAAGAGAAGGACTCTTTGCTAGAAGAAAGCATGGATTGAGGAATGATTAAGGCTGGCCGACCATTTTTCCAGGTAGTAGGGGGTAGTTTGTGGTATGGTAAGAGGGTTTAGGGGCTACAAAAAAATTAGCAAAGGAAGAGGATAGATGGTTGTGTGGTTGTTAAGAATCAGCTGAGGGGACACTGCTGAAGAGGGGGAGGGAGGAAAAGGGAACAGGGGAAGGGCCGAAAGGATAGCTGGGAAAAGGGGGAAAGTGCAGTGGTGGGTTAGGAACAATGGATGGTGGGTTGAGGGTCCATGATGGAGGTAAGGAGTTAGGAAGCTAGGGAAGGGTTGAAGGGATCCGGCTGGAGGAGCTAAGCTAAATATAGGGAGCAAGCAGGAGGTGGGGGCGGGGGGGATAGCAGGTGGAAGTGAGGATTGACTGGAGGTTGGGGCGGAGGGCTGGCTGGGAAGAGGGGGGGGGGAAAGATGAGAGCCGGATCTGGGCGGGGAAGGAGGAATTTGGGAAGGGGAAAAGGGGGGGACATGGCTCAAATGTCTCCCGGGAAATAGTTTCGGGTCTGTCATGCTTAAGATTCTGCAATTTTCCAATCTTGCAACATTCTGATTTAAAAAGTGGAGAAAAGTTCATATGCCCATCCATTTCTTCAAGCTTTGCAAGAAAATTTTTGGGTGGAGAGGGAAAAAAATACTTTCTTTTGGTCTAATAAAAAAAAGAGGATTTTACCAAAAAAAAACAGCTTAGATGTCCAGTGGGTTCAAAATGTAATTTTAACATTCATTGTACCAGATCAGTCATTTTTCACAAAATGGTATTTTTTTTAACACTTTCAACTAGCATACGTCCCTAGCGATCCTAGTTTTATAACGTTAAGAGTCGCTAGGGACCCTGCGGTGTACGCAGAGTAGAACAAAATGGGCGTGTTTCCTCATATTTCATTTAGCATTTTCAACTAGTGTCACTAGTGACCTTGGTTTTATGACGTTATGGGTCCCTAGGGACCCTGGGGTGTACACAAATTAGAACAATCGATCTCTTCCCCATTTCTCAGTACCCAGGCCTTCCAATTCCAGTTACAGGAAGCCATAGCCGCCTCTCTCCTCCACCAACAACCACCCTCCTCCTCCACCACCCATGCCTCCCAGAGGACATCTCCCTTAACCCGAGAAAGAATTATGATAGGATTTAGGGAGGGTTTTTTGCTACCACAGTGTTGTTCAGGCTCTCTCTCTCTCTCTTTCCTTGGTTTGATTCTTTGGGAAGGTGCAACAATGGTTTTGTTAAGCTTTGTTGTGCTTCTTTTAGAGAATAAGATTTCAGCAGTATATCAGACAAACAGAATGGTGAACTTGAGTAGATTAGGCTTTATGTGCTAGAATGCAACGAACCTGCAACCTAGGACATCCTTCCGGTGCCATCAATTTTATTATAAACATGGTACATAGAGGCCCCTTTTTAATGACAAAAAATGATTGAAAATTTGAAACAATTCGTAATTGTTCTCTCGCCTCTACCAACGATAGCATTATTGAAATTGTCCGATCCTTGTCGAAGGTTCTGGATTGAAATAATCAAGCTTCCAGATTCAAACACTTGGACATCACTATGCCCGCTGTTCCCTGTACCAGTTTATCCACTTGTTGTCCCTCCATTTGAACTTGGACCCATAACTGTGAGTTTCATGGTTTCCACCCCATTCAAAGGGATCTGCTTGGATTTCCTGAATCTTTTGACAAATACATATGCAATACCTAGAGCAAAGACACAAACTACTGTAGCAATAATAATGATATCCCGTGTATTTTTTGATATCCCAGAACTTCCACCCACTGAAGATGAACCAGACCCACTTGAACCTGAACCAGAACTGCCGCCTCCTGATGTTGAACTACTTCCAAGAAAAGGGATTTCCTATTGTAATCACATTCACATTTTGTAGAAAAATAGGAATCTTTCCTGTAAGGTTATTGTTGGAGACATCGAGTGATTACAACAAGAATAGGCTTGGAGAAGAAGACCTTAACAACGAAAGAAGAAGACCTAGACAACGAAAGGGAGAAAAAACCCTTTTTTGTTCTTTTTCGTATACACCGCAGGGTCCCTAGCGACCCTTAACCTTATAAAACTAGGGTCGTTAGGGACGCTAGTTGAAAGTCATAAAAAAAATACCATTTCATGAAAAATGACTGATTTGTTGCAATGAGGGTTAAAATTACCTTTTGAGTCCACTGGACATCTATGCTGTTTTTTTTTTTTTTTGGTAAAATCCCCTAAAAAAAAGATAATATTTTAAATAGGACATTCTTAAGAGAAATATTTTGGCCATTCTCCCCTTCATCACATGAGTAGAATATAATAAGCTAACCTCATACTTTTGGAGTAAGACTAGCAATGATAATGAATTAATGATGATGATATTCACATAAAAATTGGATGTGCATTGATTATCTTATAGAGAAAAGGGTAATATTATATCTCTATATAAAAGGAATTAATTTCTCTTTAAATATGAACAAATGGGAGAAAGTGTGGGGCCCACTGATCAAATGCGAAACACATGAAAACAATATTGTAGAATAGAACAAGCTCTCTCTCCTATATTTCCCCATTCTTTTCTCCTAATTCTTATTGGGTTTTTGTCTTGTATTATGAGTTAGCCGGATTGTTGGCACACAACAAAATTTTATTCATTAAAACAGTATATTTTCCAAGACAAAATACTCATTTCCAAAATAAAATGTCATTATTACTGGCCATTACTACTGGCCATTGGAATCTGACTGGCCTCACCGGCTATTTTAGATTACAAGACACTGGTAGCTCAGCGCATAATGTTGGTCGTTGCTCTTCGTCCAAACATCAAGCCGCTAGACACTATGGGAATATCATGCCGGCCATAGAATGTCTTTTTCAGTGGTCGCCACACAACTGTCACCCACCATATGTGGGGTTGTACTTTTGATGGTCATTGGAACAACAAAGTCGCATTTGTTAGTATGCTTCTTAGGTGCAAATGTAGTGCTAGGTGAGTGCATATCTGATGTAACATCATCTTGATGAGATGATGATAACTCCACTATCAAATCCATTCCTCGGGCCTAATGACGTATCATGGGTGAATGGCGCCTTGTAGTGTTGATGTCTATGCTGGGTGTTTGGGTTCTTTGTTAGGAATAGCGCACTGAGTGAAATCTTAAAACGAGGTAACTTGAGATGAATAATTTTCGACTACGAGGATGGTAGTAATAAAGATGTAAGGAT
Source organism: Litsea cubeba (assembly GCA_012931725.1). Lineage (NCBI taxonomy): Eukaryota > Viridiplantae > Streptophyta > Magnoliopsida > Laurales > Lauraceae > Litsea > Litsea cubeba. The sequence continues at coordinate 41,921,125 of CM022953.1, read as the reverse complement.
ATGCCTTTAGTTTAAACTTGTTTTTTTTTTTTTGTTGTAATCCTATAAAAATCACTTAAATTCTAATTTGGGACCATCCTTTATCGTCATTGTTAAAGTGGGGTTCGAAAATTAGTACTGGTTGAGATTGGAGAACAAAGGAAAGCAGAAGTGGGGTTCGAAAATTAGTACTGGTTGAGATTAGAGAACAAAGGAAAGCAGTGTCAGATGTGTGTTGGACAGGCACATGCAAGGCTCCACTAGTATAACTCGATCCGATTGCACCACCAAATTACTTATGGTGGCCTCTTTAATGTAGAGACCAAACTTGCAACAAGGCTTAATTACACTCACACACAAAGAAGATAAAAATGAGACGTTCTTAGTTAATTCCTTAACCTCTTTAGTTAAAATATAATTCAAGACTCCAATTTATACTTGTGACTGCCACAATTAATGGATAATATTAAGCCATTTGTCATTGATTCAACAAATGAGAACATTCAAGAACCTCTAAAAACCTTTGCACTAATTTACCTTATTCCCGTACTTATCCACAATATTCTACAACACTCCATAGTTACTCACATATTTTCACAGCTAACAAGAAAGTATTATATAAACTACACCAATCAAGTCACCATCTCAGTCGATCAATCAAAGATTTGTCCAGCCACCCGATCTATGCTTGTTCCACCACTTAGATTATCATGATGCATCCCACTCCATGAAAGTTGCAAATCCTATGCCTTAAGCCATGAGTGCATGAAATGAGCTAAATGATTGGGCCTAATTGAGCCTAGTGGAGCATGAATTAAGGCCTATTTGGCTCAACTCAGAATCAAACTTGACTGGATTAAGGCTTGCCTCGACTCAGCTGATTAACATCTAATGTACACGAACATATGTATGAGGCAGATAGGCTATCCCAAGCCCATTCTTCAAAGTTGTCTCAAGCTATATCTCCCATGTCTATATATAGCCCTTAGGCTAATGGGTGATGAGATCTCTATTCAAATTCGAATTGAGAGATGATTAAATCAATCTCTCTCAATTTGAATTTGAATGTAGATATGATAAAGAGATAGAGAGTTGGATAAAACTCAAGTTATCCTTATCCATATCACCATGAGACTCCTTGTGAGGGGTGTATCTTTGTGAGTGGGGTCCATCCACATGTAAACACAAGTGGGTCCCATCACAAATGCCAACATCTCCCACTCGCACCGAACAAGATTCATTCCATGTGATCACTAATTTCCATCATCAAATTCTACAAAGTAAAAATAGACCTGAAGAGTGGGACCTCCACTATGCCTATTCACGGAGAGAATGTACACTAAGTCTCCATCTGACTAGAATACACCAACTCAGCGACACATCAGTCTGCCCTAGACACTTGCATGACCACACCGGATTGGATGTTGACTCATACCTTTGAGTCGTGTTCAACCCACATACGTGCTTATTCAACTTATCGAGTAAAACCTTTTACAAACATTTCTTTTTATAAAATAACATATTTATACATATAGATAATATAAAATTTTGTTTGTCTTAAAATTTTCAAAATACTCGATATAGCCCGGGCTGATAAGTATCGTAAGCACGTATAAACTAGAGTGTGATGTCAAGGGGTCTTCCCATGGACTTACGAGGGTCAGAATCAACCAAGCAGCTTTCTTAGCACGGCGGCTCGTAAGCTCCTATGTTGCCGTGGCTCAACCGCTGCTAAAGTAGCATCACCGATCTCATCTTTCCAACAAAGAAGTTGGTATAAGGGCACAAGAGCCTCAAGAATTGGTTCACACAATAATCAACTCCAAGCTCAAGAGTCACTTACGGGACTAACTCTCGTACAACAAACAGGATTTCTAGGGTAATATCCCGTTGCTCGTAGATAGGTCCTTAAAACACGCATGTCTGTAGACACGCGTCGCAGTGTGAAAAGCATTAGCTCTATAACGGAGCCCATGCAAACATTGCACCGATTCACTACTGCGCAAGCTGATCGTCACAAACACAACCACGTTTGGTTTCTAAAATAGGCTATCGGACTTATTAGGGTGTGATTTGTCCGACGACTAATGCTAAGTCGTCAGATGTGTGTTGGACAGGCACATGCAAGGCTCCACTAGTATAACTCGATCCGATTGCACCACCAAATTACTTATGGTGGCCTCTCTAATGTAGAGACCAAACTTGCAACAAGGCTTAATTACACTCACACGCAAAGAAGATAAAAATGAGACGTTCTTAGTTAATTCCTTAACCTCTTTAGTTAAAATATAATTCTAAGACTCTTATTTATACTTGTGTCTGCCACAATTAATGGATGATATTAAGCCATTTGTCATTGATTCAACAAATGAGAACATTCAAGAACCTCTAAAAACCTTTGCACTAATTTACCTTATTCCCGTACTTATCCACAGTATTCTACAACACTCCATAGTTACTCACATATTTTCACAGCTAACAAGAAAGTACTATATAAACTACACCATTCAAGTCACCATCTCAGTCGATCAATCAAAGATTTGTCCAGCCACCCGATCTATGCTTGTTCCACCACTTAGATTATCATGATGCATCCCACTCCATGAAAGTTGCAAATCCTATGCCTTAAGCCATGAGTGCATGAAATGAGCTAAATGATTGGGCCTAATTGAGCCTAGTGGAGCATGAATTAAGGCCTATTTGGCTCAACTCAGAATCAAACTTGACTGGATTAAGGCTTGCCTCGACTCAGCTGATTAACATCTAATGTACACGAACATATGTATCAGGCAGATAGGCTATCCCAAGCCCAAAGTTGGATCATTCTCATTCATAATATAACTTTAGCTCGAGCTATGGATCAAGCAATCAAGTTCAAACTCAAGCTTGGCCCAGCACTGCTCATTTTAACTCTAAAAGATTGTGGAGTACTCATCCCACCTTTGCCAAGGATTCAGGAAACTTCGAGGCCCTCAAAACAGTAACTCTCTTGACCGGATAATTTTCAGTTTTTTGTACATACATAATATAGGGAGGCATTTCAAATCCTAACCCTGGATGACTGTTCCTCCAAGAAAATAACCATACTGTAGGTGAAGAAGCCTTTATTTCACAGAAACACATTATAAAAGACAAAATCCTCTTGTAATTTTCATTAGCACAATAGAAGAAATATCTTGATATTTAAGAAACCAATATGGATTATTTGTGTGATACCCAATTAATACCTGAATTGATTTGGATCTCAGATGCATCAGGTTCTTGAACTAATGAACCAAGCCCATAATGTCTATAATAGGGACCGATTCGGTCTTTAGCTAGGTCAGAGCTAAAGACGGTCCAAGAAAGAAATTAAATTCAGAGCACATCAAGCACAAGCACGGTCCATGTTTGGGCCAGGCCCATTGGGTCTTAGTCAACAACCTCACCTTTATGAAACAGACCATATGGATCATGACATAATGCTTGTAAAAAATATGGGCGTGCTTATGCTAGAAAAAAAAAAAAAAAAAGCGTCGCAACAGGCCACGACCTAAATTTCGGGCCCAAAGACTCCAATGGGCCCAGTTAGTAAATGAGGCTGGGCTTGGACAGGGTTGATGGGCCAAAAAATCAACTAGCCTGAAGAGTAATGACATATTTGGAGAGATATATTGAACAGCAGATTATCTCAATATACTCTCCCAATCATGAATCAACTGTTCCCGCAGTGGGCCCATTGTAAATGAAAAGTGGCCCAAATCATACTGTTCAGATCATCTTTAGATGAACCTTGAGATATAATGGCCTAACCCATCATCCATAGTAGACTCCTGATTTTTGGATATTCTAGATCGATTTAGACCATTTCACATGTATGGTTGATATGGTCCAAGAATATTTGTATAATTCTTCCTATCAGCACAAGAAACATCTATGTAAGTAGCAGCCCAATTGAAAAAGGCTTTATACTCCAAGCCCAATTCAGTTTTTGTGGAACTTGAATAAGGCCATCATTGGGAGTGAATCTGACCTGCACATGTATTGGGTCGGATTCGGGTCCAATAACTACTTACTCTTGATTCCCTTGCACCTCTTTTCCTGGAGAATTAGAATTGCATTTGCTATTCCAAATCCAAAATCATTAACGGGCTGCGAATAGGTGGACTTGGGCCAGAATATTTTCCAGGTGTGTGAACTCTGGTCGTACTTGGACCTGGACCTGGACCTGGACCTGGACCTGGAGTTTCAGTTCCAACCACTCCTAACTTCTAATCAGACTCAGGTCTGGGGACAGGTGAGTCCGGCCTGAACCTGGCACATTGATACACTTATAGACCTGAAATACAAAGCTTTTTGGTTGAATGAACCCTGGACTCTTGGTCAACCATGACCTACTCCAATCTTGGTCTTAAAATCCAGACGAGCTGCACCTACATAAGGCCCATTGACTCACCATTGCTATAAAAATTTCTCAATGATGACTTAAAACAGCCTCTGATTTTCATGATTATAACTGATAAAATAGAATTGAGTAAGTTCAATATTAGAAAACCTAATCAGAGATGAAACCACCAACTTAATGTTTTGTTGGTTTGAGAAACCAAATACCAAAATTGGCCCATATTGCCCCATTCATTATCCGGGCATCAATCGGCTTTCCTGCCGAGAGCCCAAAAAACTCGGCCCATTCGTTCTTCGAATGTTTTTAACATCACAATAACTGTTCTAAACATTGATAACATAGGGAAGTCAAAGGGCTGAGCCTCAAAGACATTGAATCAGACCCAGCCAAATTTAAAATCCATCCCTAAGGGCCTGTTTGGATAAATGAGGAGTGGAGTGAAATGAAGTGGATTTTACATGTGGAGTGGAGTGAAGAGAAATAGGTTGAAGTTAAAATATAATACTTCATTTCACTCCATTTGGATGCTTATTTTGAAGTTAAGGTTTGAAGTAGAATATACTTTTACTCAAAGAAATGGAAGTAGTTAGAGTTGAAGTGAAATGGAGTACATATGACTCACAACATTACTTCATCTATTAGGCCAGACTCATCCAAACGGGGTAGAGTTGAAATTTTAGACAGTTAGGGCCCATTTAACTTCACTCTACTCTATTTTTTGCCTATCCAAACAGGCCCTAAAGAAAGCAGGCCTTCCTGTACAGTGCCCCAGCAGTGTGGCCCAACCCAGTTCAACTATATCCTTAGTACAATAGTAGTAGTTATACTAAAGTTGGGCCTTGAGATGCAAAATACTTAATTAGGTCCAGCTAGACCCATTGAAAACCCTGCCTTGAGAAAACCAAATGTGGTTAGCCAGAGCCAAGACAGTCTAGTCTAAACTTGTGGAGAAGAATTGGTCTGTCCGGATTATAGTTGACTTGCTTGTATCTTCATCTAGGCTTGGGATGGGCACATGTGCTGCTAAGACATAAGACATAACAAGTTGCATAAGACATAACAAGTTGCAGACGCTTAGTGCCCGGAACTTTCTCTCAGCCCTCTCGATCTCACTCCAAAAACGCGGATCGGCGCTTTCGGAGCGGATCCGTCTTTGGAATACAGTTCGATCATTTTCAGAGCGCGGTTCGACCATCTTCGGAGCACGGTTCGACCAAATATGGAGCGAACTATGTAGAATTTTGGTTTTTTATGCATTTTCTTTTCTATAAACCTTAATATTTTATTTTTTGAATGAAGAAAATTCTTTTGACTTATTAATTATTGTCTATTTTATATGATCAAATTGCAAAGTTATTTTTTCTCTATTTTTGATACTTGAATATATGGATAAGATATATTTGTGCCCATTAGTTAAGCGCTCCAGAGAGTTTTATCCTCTCCTTTTTCCCTTATTTTCTTAAAGCTTTTATTTACAGGTCTCCACTTTATCCCGTTGACTACATTTTTCATTTTTAAAATTAAGCGTCTTCTTGATTCATTTCCCATTAAAGAGGAAATTATTTTATGGTGGGTATTCATCTTTTTTTCTTCAATTTTAGCCGTTTTTAAAAATACATTTCTTAAAAATCCTATTAATTCAACTCGGATCTAAAAGTTATCAATATTCAACTTTTATGATGGCAACAAATGCATTATAGATGCAAAATTGCTTCTGCACTAAGTGCCGGGAGCGGGAGCGGGAGCGGCGAAACGCTAAGTTTTAAAATGCTTCTTTATTGGAATTAATAGAATTCCTGTTTAGAGAATTTTGAGATTCTCAAACATGGTGGAATTCTTGAATGTTCCCTTGTACCTAAGCATCCAAAATTTCTCCAAAAAACAAAGGAGCTGGAATTTTCAAGGTCATTTGGGACATTTTAAGTGGTTTGAACTTTGAAATGTTTGTGAAAAAATACGGTATTTACAAATGCAACTGGACAAAATGTCACATAATCTCCATAAAACCCCAAACATGATAAATTCTTATTAGAAATTCTAGTAAAGAAACATGCCCTTAACGATCAATTTAAATTATTACTCTGGTGGGCCCCACATGCAACCTTGCAGGGAGAAATCCATACAAGGGGATTGTACTGGAAAATTGGCACATATATATAATCTACAACATTATTAGTATTTAGAAAAAATTACCGAAAAAATCCCCATAAAACCCTATAGGACCGACAATAGAGATGAAAATGGGTACCCGATTCTCCGATTACCCGGAGGTTCCGACCCATTTAAAAACGGGTCTGGGTCCTTATTTAAGCTTCGATAAGTAAATGGGTCCGGGTCCGGTTCCACCTTGGTTCAGACCCGTGGACCCGAGACCCGACATATTATCTCAATTTTTGAAAATTTATCCTAAAAATCATATATTTTTTAATATGATTTTCTACCTTGACCCGGACCCGAATCCAGACTCGTCTCATCTATGGTTCTGGTTCTGGTTCCGGAGCAAAGAAACCGGTTTCAAAACGGTTCCGGGCACAGATCCGGTTTCACATTTTCCTTAACGGTTCCGGTTCTGGGTCCACCATGGACCCGAACCAGAAACGACCCGTTTACAACCCTAACCGACGAGGACCCAATAACAAGTTGAAAACGAGAGGGGTTTCTTGACCTTTTTTGTAGGTTGGTCGATATCGACCATTCTATAATGTTCATTCTCGTCCCTTCTCCTTCCTCGTACCCACCTGCGTTGCACTCCTATCCCTGCACGCCCAGCCAGCCAGCTCCTTTATCCTTCTTCCTTTTCCTTTTCCTTTCTTTCTCCCTTCCTTTCCTTCTCTCTCTCTCTATATATATATATATATCTTGTCTTCCTTCCTCCCTTCTCCCCTTGCACTCATTGAGGCGCTGCCACTGCACCACTTTCACTCCATTGCCGCACCTACTCTCATTTCCTCCATTCTCCTTCATAACACCAACGCTACCACTTTCACTGCATTGCCCACCACTGCGGGACTACACCTACAGCTGCACCACGCTCGTAAACCCACGATGCCTACCAGCACTCACAGCCCACTCAAATTGCCTCCCTGCACTCACACCCCACTTGCGAATACGACACAACCCCATACACTCACTGCCCTCTCGCTCTTAGTACTCTTTCAGTAATTTTGTCGAACACATGCTCTGTGTTCTTCTCGCTCGCTCACGAAAGAGAGAATGGCGCTTTTTCTTCTTCTTAGCTCTAATGGTTGATATCAACCATCACTATTTAGCTCTAATGATAGATATCAACCAATCTGTTGATCAAATTTTTCCCAACCTATAATTGTCTTATTTGTTGAACACAACGGAATGGTCAATATGACCATTACTACTTCCTCCTAATGGTCGATATCAACCAATATGCCGATCAAATTTTTTCTAACATATAACTGTCTTATTTACTGAACACTACAAAATAGTTGATATCGACCATATCACAAAATGATAAAAAAAAAAAAAAAGAAAAAGACTGAAAAGGAACTTGAGGACCTCTCCCGTCTTCAACATGCTACTGGGTCCTCGTCTATCCTATGAGGTCCTATGGGGATTTTTTTCGGTAGTTTTCCCTAGTATTTATTAGTACATATTATACACTTGCAACTTAGGTATTTGGGCCCAACCCTAACAGCTCCTTCCCCAGTGATATATGTTCATTATAAAATAAAATAAATGAAATGAAATAAAAGTTAAGGTACCTTGCATAAAAAAAAAAAAGCATTTGGGCCTAACATTGACTAGATTGTACCCAATTATCAATCTTGGTCTAAAGACTAAGAATAAAAGTCCCTTCATGAAATTTTCATGCTAATCAAGAATGATCCATGGACAAACCCTAGACCCATCAGTCTTACCACACCAAGGCCCAAAACAACCTCAGCCGCACTGACGCACGGACTGACGCACATTGGTTTTTCTCCTTTCAATGCAACAATGTCCCAATTCCCTCCCCACTCTAATTGAAGCCACAGACGAAGGGAACGTAGCCACGCATCCCATGAGGCCATGACATTAGGAGAAAAAAACACACTTCTTTTTGCTTTCACAACCTCCCTCCTCCTCTTCCTCTATCTTTTCAGAAAGTCCTAGAACAAACCCAATTCATACAAATCCCTCTGTCTTCTCCAATCCCTTCGTATTTTTCTTCTAAATCAACCCAATCCAAGACCAGAAAGGAAAAAGAAAGAAAACCCAAGTTTCCTTTCAACAAATAAGATTCTGGGGTGCTTTCTATTTTGTAAGTCTTTGATTCTTTTTCTACTTTCATGACCATGTGTTTGACACCATACATAAGAGTAAAGGTATCAACTTTTTGTGATATCTATCATGCAGAGAATGAAATCAAGGTATATATGCATACATATAACTTTTTCAACACGATTTGGATGAATCTTTGTCTTCCTGCTTTCATGTGATCAATATATTCATAAACACAACAAAACCCTTAATTCTTTTCTTTGGGTATGTAACTCTAGGCCTTCATTTCCTTGTTATAATACCTGTTTGGTGTCTGTTCTTCTTAATTTATACATATATTTATAGGATTAAAGGAGATGGTATGTTCAAAGCATACATTTCCTTCATGGTTGAGTGCTGCACCAAGAGTCGATTTTGGCGGTGGGGGCGCTGCGGCAGAGGGTTCAATGCCGGCGTCTGTGTTCTTGGAAGGAAGGGAGAAATCTCCTGAGCATCGCCATTCCAATACTCTCTCTGATGTTAACATGGGTGTCCCTGAAAGGGTTTTTGCAGCTGCGGGCGCGGCTTTTCTCTCTGCGATCATCGTTAATCCCCTGGATGTTGCCAAGGTAATTTGATTTTAAAAAAAAAAAAACAACTCTGTTTTGTATTACATTCATTTGAATATTGTTTTGTTGATTTTAATTGCTTTTCCTATGGAATTTTAGGTTTGCAAGTTTAGGTGATGAAGGGTCATTTTTGGTTTGTGTTGTTGATGTTTTATGTGGAATTCTAGAGAAAATCCACTTATTTTCATACATTTTCTATTGCTCTCTGTCATCATATTTTAGTAGTTTGAATTATTGTGTTTTTGGCAGTAAGGTTTTTTATTTTATTTTAAGAAACCTAGTTTGTATATTTTGTGTTGGATGCAGAGTTTTAAATAAAACACAGCTGTTTCTTCCTTGTACTGATTGTAATGAGAATCTTAACCATTGGATTGTGGATTTTTTTTGTTAGAAACCAAGTTCTAGAAGACAAACTTGTTTTCAGGCATTTTTTTATTGATACATTTCCCTCATTTTGTTTATTGATTATAATGTGGGCTTTGTGACTGATTTTGTTTACCTTTTGGATTATATAGTTTAGATGCTTTGCGAATTCTGTATGATTTTCAGATTTCTGTGGACATGTTGTGATGAACTTGGTGTTTTTCCTTTTTTCAGACAAGGTTGCAAGCACAGGCAGCAGGGGTTCCTTATACACCTCCACAGCATCATTTCAGCAGGCACATAGCATCTATTGGGCCAAACATGGTATGTTAGAAGGGACTGCCTAATTTCTCTTTTGTGCGTGTTATTTGAAGCTGCCTAATTTATCTATATTTTGTGCATGATATTCAAGATTTTCAGTGAATCTCCAATTTTGCAATGGTGCTTTTTGAAAGGGACTGCTCTTTCTCCTTTCATCGGGCACTCTTTGTAGTCAAGAATTTTTTGAACAATTTAGTTACCAATTAATTCCAATTGTACCCATATTTCTATAGGTAGACCATCTGGTTCCACGATTCTATTTTTCTTCATCCTAGCGTTGCTCTGTTACTCTTTCCCAAAGTTTAATCACATGACAAGTTCTGAATATCCCTTTTGTTCTTGTAAGGCGAAATGATATTTCTTGTTCTCATGATATCGTTGGGCATTTTCTTGTTCTCATAATTCTGTTGAATAACTTAGTTTGCTAATTAATTATAGTTTTGCTCATCAAAACCGTACTTCTTTAGGTTACCCTCTGGTCTTCATATATATATATATATATATATATATACTCTTAATCATAACTAAAGCTAGCTTTACTTCTGTTATAGATATTTCTTAGATCATGCCTTCATTGCTTTTGAAGCATACCTTTTTTATGCAGGCCAGACAATAGGTCGGCCAACCCATTGGGTCCAGTCCATAGGCCCAAGGGGACATCCATTTAGTTAGGAAATATTATTTAGTAGTTTGGTTTGTTTATGATTAATATTAGTTAGTTTCATTTTTTATTTTAGATATGATTCATATATTAGGAAATATTGTTGCTTAGGGATCAAGCCAACTCCTTTATAGAAGGATGTTAGGCCTCATTGTAATAGACATGCTTGTTATCAATTAATCTTTTGAGTTATGAGAGCTTTCTCTTCAATTATGGTGTTCTCTCCTCTTGTGAGGTTGCCCTAGTGGCTGGAATCCATCTTTGGACTCGATAAATCCTTCGGGAGATTGGTCTATTGTTCGATCGTGGATCTTGGCTGCATCACTTTTTTTCACTACATATTTTGTATTTAACAACTCTTACCCTCCCATTTTTTTATTTAATGAATCTTATAGGATTGAGGTTCGTAGTTATCCTTGCCTATAGAACCATTTCCCAGTTTCCCCTCTCTTCTTCTGCAGCCCCTTTAAAATGCGTTAGGAGTGATGAGGAAGAAAATAACTAGTCTTTATTTTTTGCTTTGCAAGATACTCGAACTCATGCTCCCTCAAGCTTTATGGATGTCCCTAAGCAGCTGAACGACAACCCGGGACAAATACAGTCTCTATTTATTGGTGCTAAGATGTTGAAACCTTCTTAATGAAGCAACATTTATATAGGAACCTCAAGGGCACATTTGGTAACAGGTGAGGAATTTGTGAGGGATTCACAAATTTGAGAATTCCTCACTGCCGCAGATTTAAGGTTTCCTCATTGAGTATTTCTATACCTAAGGATTTCATATTCATCTTGGTGCGTATAATTTAGAAAAATTGGTCTTGGTGCTTGCATTTGCAAAACTGAGGATTTTGAAATCCTACTTGTGGGGTGGGGTGGGGGGTGGGGGTTGAGCTTGGACTTGAGCATAGTTATCAGAATCCTATGATTCTTATCTTGAATCCTAAGGAAAATGATTCATATCCGTGCAATGAATTCTATTTATATATGAATCTTAAGATTTAGGTGTGAATCTTACAATTTGATACTCATTTCACGGAATATTTCTATTCAAGCGATTCGGCAGAACAATAATAGCTATAACTAATAAGTTTATATTAATCTTTACCTTTTTTTCTTTCTTTCTTTTACCTTTTTACTTTTTAAAAGTTATGTAGTAGTTAATGTCAATCCAGGCCCATCCATTTTGGCCCATATCCAGGCCCATTAATTGTTTCTATTTATTGCTTTGTAATTAGTCAAAGATTGTTCTTAATTTTAGGATCTGTGATTGATTGTAATTGATTGTAATTGATTGTAATTAGGGATTAATCCCTTATATATAGACATCAGTCGATCCAAAGAAGGATACGACATTCACCTCTCTCTCTCTCATGTTCTGGAAGTCATTTCTCTCTCAATGTCATGGTATCAGAGCTAGATCAATAATCTGTGAACTCTGATCTTCTCCTAAATCATCTTCCAACACATTGGAAGCCTATATATGATCATCTGTGATCATTCTCTCCAGCCAGATCATCCCTGATCATTTCAGATCAAACATGGCCCACCCGAGATCATCACCAACTCATCAGCGGAAGACTACCATCCTGGTCGCCTGGGGTTTCTTGGATTTATGCTGATTTTTTCATGATTTATTGATCATCAGAGGTAGGTGTTCTACCATTTTTTGTGAATATTGATTCTTTATCAATAGTTTTCATCTCGGCCGTCCAAAATCTTGGATCTAGATTGGATCTTCATGCGACCAGTGCCAGAAGTTGCATAAAACTTCTCTCAGTCCATCCCCATACTCTGATCTGTGCCAAGATCATCAAGTGGGGCCCACGTGTGCATCTACACACTGCCGACCAAGGACGACTTTGGCTTTCTGACTACAGTTGATGCCACTGACGTCATCTGATGCATTTTATTCACTACTGTTGATAGTTCCTGCTTTCTCTTGGTGCTTGCTAGTGGATTGTTGAGGTTTTGTTTCACAGATTGCAAATATTTTGATTTCTCCACTGCTCTGGCCATCCACGGTGGTACGGTGGTGTCTGAGCACTGTTCTTATCTGCTGGGTGATATCTGATTGTGTTATTCACATTGTTATCTACTATTCTGCTTGTGTGCTATTTTGTTTCATCATGGAAAAACATGAAGTATCCCTGATTAGATTTGATGGCACTAATTATACCTCATGGGCCTTCCAATTCCAAATTTACTTGGAAGGAAAAGAACTGTGGACACATATTGATGGGTCTGAGCCTCAACCTGCGGAAGATGATAAGAAAATTTTAGCATGGAAGACAAAGGATGCTAAAATTAAGACTTGGTTGCTGGGTTCTGTTGAGTCTCATTTCTTTCTCAACCTTAAACCATGCAAAACTGCTCGTGACATGTGGGACTATCTTAAGCACATTTATCAACAGAGCAATGCTGCTCGCCAGTTTCAATTAGAACTGGAAATCTCTCAATTCAATCAAGGCACCCTGTCTATTCAGGAGTATTACAATGGCTTCCGCCGCCTGTGGTCTGAATATGATGAAATAAAGTTTTCCAAGGTATCTGCAGCACTTTTTACCGGAATTGCTTCCGTTGCAGCAAAGTAGTCATCGGGATCAGCTTCTCATGAAACTTCGTCTGGAGTTTGAGCCAGTTCGATCTAACTTGATGAGCAGGGCTCCTCTTCCAAGCTTGGATGCCTGTCTTCAGGAACTTTTGCGCGAGGAACAGCGTCTGGCTACTAAAACTACTCTGGAACAACAACGATCTGTTGAGACTCCATTAGCCTATGTTGCTACAACCAGACAGCCTCCTCGGGACATCAGTAAAGTTCAGTGCCATACTTGTAAAAAATATGGACACTATGCTAATCAATGCAAGGCAAAAATTTGCCGATATTGTAAAGCCACTGGTCATGTTCTTGAAGAATGTCGGAAGCGGAATCGTAATTCTACTCCTCGCAACTCTGTGCAGTCAGCCCCTGGTACTTACAGCGTGACATCAGCTCCTAGTGCTTACACTGTGACCACTCCACCATATGCTGACTTCAGTAGTTCTCTGCAGTCTGATTCTTCCTCCCAACCTGGTTCCTCAAACTCTGCATCAACAGTCCCTCTCACCCCTGAGATGGTAAACCAAATGATCATCAATGCCTTAGCTTCCATGAACATCGCAGGTAATGCTTCCTCTCTTTCCAATACTTGGTACTTAGATTCTGGTGCCAGTAACCATATGACCACTTCAGCACTCAAATTACAAAATGTTGTTCCTTACACTGGTCATCTTACTGTCCAAGCTGCCAATGGAGATCATCTTCCCATCATCTCTGTTGGTGATACCCCTAGTCCCTTACCATTAACCAATGTTTTCGTTTCTCCTCATCTTGCTACCAATTTAGTTTCTGTGGGACAACTTGTTGAAAATAACTGCAATGTCTCTTTTTCTCCTTCTGGTTGTGTTGTGCAGGACCAGGAGTCGGGGGAAGTGATCGCGAGGGGGCCTAAGCGTGGAAGGCTTTTTTCATTACCAGTGCCTTCATTTACTCCGCAAAATTCCCTACATCAGTTCTTTTGTTTTTTCATTAAGAATAATTCTCGGTTGTGGCATAATCGACTTGGACATCCAAATGCTTCTACCATGTCTACTTTATTTCAATCTGGATTAATAAATAAACCTGTTAATTCTGCTTCTTTTGAATGTGATGCTTGTAAATTAGGAAAGAGTAAAATTTTACCTTTTCCACACTCTAACACACGAAGCACTGCATGTTTTGACTTAATTCACAGTGATGTTTGGGGCATTGCTCCGACTCTTTCTCATAGTCATTTTAAGTACTTTGTCACCTTCATTGATGACTTCAGCAGATTTACTTGGCTTTATTTATTACATTCCAAATCTGATGTTCTCCATGCTTTTAAAATTTTTTTAAACTATGTTGAAACACAATTCTCCAGATGCATTAAGATTTTGCGATCAGACTCAGGGGGGGAGTATGTGTCCAATGATTTTCAATCTTTTCTCAACAAGAAAGGAATCATTTCTCAACGTACATGTCCATATACTCCACAACAAAATGGAGTTGCGGAACGGAAAAACAGACATCTCCTTGATGTAACTCGAACACTTCTCCTTCAATCTTCCGTTCCTCCTCGTTTTTGGACCGAAGCCCTCACCACCGCAGTTTATCTCATCAATCGTCTTCCCTCATCTACCATTGATCATTTCACACCATATTTTAAACTGCTTGGGCAACAACCTGTGTTTGATCACCTTCATACATTTGGGTGTGTTTGTTTTGTTCACCTTCCTCTCACGGAACGAACAAAACTAACTGCGCAATCTCGCAGGTGTGCGTTTTTGGGTTATGCCACTAATCAAAAAGGTTTTGTTTGTTATGATCCCATTGGACGTCGTATCAGGGTTTCTCGCAATGTTATTTTCTTTGAAAATCAGAATTTCTTCCCGACTCACATAGACTGTCCTTCATCCTCTTCACCAGCTCTCTTACCTGGTTTCTCGGATCAAACAACGGATCAACCTACTGTTACTAGGTTTAATCCTGATTTTGTGTATCACCGACGGGAAAAACCTACCACTACAGATGGCCTTCCTCCTGATCCTCCACCGACCAATGGTTCCGCGCCTACTCAAACCTTGCGTCGCTCCTCCAGAGATTCTAGACCGCCTGAGAGGTATGGATTTACCCATACTTCTTTGATGACAACTCTATCTTCCGTCCCTATCCCTAGCTCCTATTTGCAGGCTGTGCAACAAGATTGTTGGAACCAGGCCATGAAGGAGGAATTGGATGCATTGGATCAGAATCACACCTGGGATATTGTGGAGTGCCCTTCAACAGTTAAACCCATTGGTTGCAAATGGATCTATTCGATCAAACTTAAATCTGATGGGTCCTTGGATAGACACAAAGCTAGACTTGTGGCGCTCGGCAACCGTCAGGAGTATGGCATTGACTATGAGGAAACGTTCGCACCTGTGGCAAAAATGACAACTGTTCGGTTACTTCTCGCCATTGCTGCATCGCAATCCTGGCCTTTATACCAAATGGATGTCAAAAATGCTTTTCTCCATGGCGATCTGCACGAAGAAGTCTATATGCGGATACCACAAGGTGTACCCTCTACCTCAAAAAGGAATGTCTGTCGCTTGCGAAAATCACTTTATGGTCTAAAGCAAGCTCCTCGGGCATGGTTCGAAACCTTCCAGAGTCGCTTATGCGAGAGTGGCTTTACCCAGAGTTCTTATGATCCATCTCTCTTTCTGTGCCACACATCTACTGGTGTTACTGTACTTCTCGTATATGTTGATGATATTATTATCACTGGCACGGATGCTGATATGATCAACTCTCTCCAAGCTTCTCTCAAAGATTCTTTATTTTTTGGGCTTGGAAGTGCATCAATCTCCGAAAGGTCTATTTGTTAATCAACACAAATACACATCTGATCTTATCGAGTTGGCCGACCTCCAGGATTCTTCCCCTGTTGATACACCTGTAGAGGTCAATCTCAAGTTGAGTAAAGATGATGGCGATCTTCTTCCTGATCCTCATACATACAGGCGACTGGTGGGCAGTCTTGTCTATCTCACTATCACTAGACCTGACATCTCTTATGCTGTTAATCTTGTAAGCCAGTTCATGACAGCTCCTCGACACCTTCATTTGACAGCTGTGAAGCGGATTATTCGTTATCTGCTGCGAACTGTCCCTCGTGGTTTACATTATCCCAAGGATAATCCTCTTCATCTAACCGCTTATGCGGATGCTGACTGGGCAGGCTGTCAAGATACACGCCGTTCTACTACTGGTTGGTGCATGTACCTTGGAAATTCTCTCATTTCTTGGAAATGCAAGAAACAAGAACGGGTGTCTCGATCTTCCACGGAAGCTGAATATAGGGCAATGTCTTCTGCTTGTTCTGAGATCTTATGGTTACGGGGACTTCTTTCGGCACTCGGGTTTGTTCAAACCTCTCCTACTCCATTGCATGCCGATAATACTGGGGCTATTCGCATCACTGAAAATCCCGTCTTCCATGAACGCACCAAACATATTGAAGTTGACTGCCACTTTATTCGAGATGAATTTAAGCGAAATGTCATTAGTCTACCGCATGTCCCTACAGAGTCTCAGTTTGCCGATATTTTCACTAAGGGACTTCCTCGGCCTCGACATCAATTTCTTGTCTCCAAATTGCTGCTTTATGATTCCCCAGCATCAATTTGAGGGGGGGTGTCAATCCAGGCCCATCCATTTTGGCCCATATCCAGGCCCATTAATTGTTTCTATTTATTGCTTTGTAATTAGTCAAAGATTGTTCTTAATTTTAGGATCTGTGATTGATTGTAATTGATTGTAATTGATTGTAATTAGGGATTAATCCCTTATATATAGACATCAGTCGATCCAAAGAAGGATACGACATTCACCTCTCTCTCTCTCATGTTCTGGAAGTCATTTCTCTCTCAATGTCAGTTAACAAAACCTCTAAAGAATTTTTATAGCTTTTGGGAGGTTTTAGAGATGAATAAAGAACATGCATTTGATTAAAGCGTTCGACTGCATGTATGGGGCATGTCTATATCTCTTTTCTTTTTTTTTTTAGTTTTCCTTTTCTCTCCATGAACACTTTCTTAACTTCAAGGGATATCCTCCTATGTAAGATTGATGGTTTGGATTTTTTTATTTTTATATTTTGATTTAAAGATAACAAAAAATATATATATTGATACCTTAAACTTATTTAACTATTTGTGTATATATTATATAATAATATATTTCATGATATTCTTGATATGATTAAACTTATTTAACTATTTGTGTATATATTATATATTAATATATTTCATGATATTCTTGATATGATTGATGGGCTTATTTGTCACTGTATTTATACTGCTATGAATGGGAATATAGATGGACTACTTTCTTCCTTTCTTTTTTAATTTTTAATTATTTTTTATTTTTATTAGAAAAATAAAAAAATTACAATTCACGATTTGATTCGATTCATGGGTAAGAATAAATTGCGATACGATTCCAATTTTCAGAACAATAGACTTGAGGATCCTAAAAAAGTGAGGATTCTCACATTCTCTGGGGGAGGTTGGACTTTAGAATATCCTTAAAAATGAGGATGTTCAATGGAGCAAATCTTTGAGGATTTACAATTGACGAACGTGGATTTTCCAAATCCTTAGAGAAAACCGGTGTGGAATCCTTGACGATTTGGTTGGCAAATATGACCTTAAGTTACTCTTCTAGCTAGCAATTGGGCTAAGTCAAATGTGGCTGTGGGTGTTCTCCTATTGAATTCATTTTTCAGTTGTATAACACAACTGCACAAGTTAGTAAAACAAATGAAGCATCCTGATATTGTTTACTTCAAAATCATGTTTTTATAAACCATGTGAAATGCATGCCTTTGGTTTGTGGCTGTTTACTAGTGGAGATGTTTGTGTGAGGGCCTATTATTGGTTATACAGAGGGACTCGAAAATGCCACTGACACAGAAGAGGATCAATTTTAAAATGTTCTAAAACAATTATCATAAGTTCAATTCAAAAGGTAAAAAAAAAAAAAAAAAACATGAATAAAAAACCATAAGATTGTGGATACATTTTGTATACCATCAATATAATTTTTTCATTAGAAAAATCATCAAGAGATCATTTTGAAATTTCCTATACTTCTGGTGTTTTTGTTTTGTGTGCCTGCTCACTGTGTCAAATCCATTATCATTTTCATTGAAGTTTTTGACCCATATATCAGTAATACCTTTTTCTGCTCATCTGTGTTTGGAGCTCGCCAGAGTCATTATCAACAAGAAGCAATTGCATGGAGAAAATTGACTCAATGATAATTGTAGTCTGATTCTGAATAAAATTGTTTATAGCACTAGTGTGCATTGTGATTGTTAAGAACACATCCTGGCACTTCTGATAGAATAATTTAAAGCTATCTGTTATTTTTGTGTTTTGGTAGCATTTATATTTTATCTCCTTAAATAGTAGCTCTCTCTATTGGTTAGGTTTGTCACTATGTTTTTCATAGAACTTGTTATCTATTTATTATTATTAAGTTTTGTACCATTCATGTACTTCGTAAGTATCTCTAATGTTTTTATTTAAATTGTCCTAGGTGTCCTATTTTTTTCTTTCTTTCTTTGCTAGTCAACAAACCCTGCATTCAACAAAATTGAAAGTACATCAAATCCTGAGTCCAGATATAGGCCCATGTGAACGTCATCATCATCATCATCATTGTTGAATCTCCTATTGTACAATTCCTTGCCTATATAATAGCGATCAGGATTTTGATTTCTTCTTGAACACAAATACTTGTTACATCGTCTTGCTCTCTCTGACACAAACACGGTTGCATGGAGAAAGGATGCCCTTAATTTATGGGGACTTTTAAGCGATAATGGTGATGCTGAAGAACCTCTTGGGCAGCTCAAGAAAATGGTGATCAGGCAGAAAGGTTGCAGTAAATATATGCATACAATACTCCATCTCACATACAGAAACTTATCAATATATTTTGCAAACTACAACAGAAATTTGCGAACTTAATAAAAGAAGCTCGATATGCTTCATGCCTCCACCCACAATGTAAGAATAAGATAAGAGTCGAGTTCAGAATACATGAAAAACTGGGCTGATCAACTCTAGATCTCTCTTATTAGAATAGTTGTACTCTTAATTCTCACAAGAAGGCAAATCGTGTAAAAGATTCTTCCATGGTGATCTTATGTCCAGCGTTTTACACGTGCTTCTTAATTAAAGATATTGAGACTGGCTAGTATCAACCTGTTTGATATAATTTACTAGTTCCACGAACCCGTCCTTGTGGAGCCCATTTGGATCCATGCCAATCATGAGTAGGGAAGGTTGGAGGGCGAAAGGGGTTAGATGCAGATTAGGGGTAGGCCACATGGATCCTAACCCTTAATTTTATGACCTTGAAGTTTTATGATTCTATCATTTCCTCCTGTGATTTGCATAATGCTTGGGCTGGTGTGAAGCTGAGGTTAGTGACAGTTCATAGGGGGGAGGAATGTATGGATATTGATAGATCATAGGTGGGCTCCATGGTGTAGAATAAAAATGCTGTGTATGAGTTATATGGTTGATCAAATAATTCTAGTGAAAGAAACTACTATTTTGGGTCCATGCATGTTGTCCAATGGGTCCTATCCTAATCAGAAACTAATACTTAACTCCTTTAAGAATATTACTTGACTAAATTAAAACCTTCTTAAACTAAATTTTTTATTCAATTTCAACTTATTAATTAATACAAAATAGCAACTCTATATGCACAGGACCATGCATGTAGTCCAATGGAGTGGCACATAATTGAAATGTGCCTTGGAGGTAGGGGGCTTCCTTGCTTGCTTCAGTTTCTATCTATGATGCCCAGATACGGCACGGATGCGGCAGGAACACGCCATAGACACGGATTTTATATGTAAAAAATGAAGTATCAGATACGATACGACGATACGTTGCCCATTTTGAAGTATCCGTGCATCATAGGTTTCCATCCTTCTAGGGCCTTTTACAGTGAAAGGCTGATATGCAATGTATTTACTATTTAGGGTGCCAGCGTTAAACCCAAACTCGGTATGTTGGAGGCTAGCATTTCTCTTGTTTTATGATTGGTAATGGTCGAACCTGAACCTGTTCTCTTGTAGAAGATGGCATGGTGAGGGGAAACGTTTTGTGGACCTTCTCATATTGAATAGTTTCTCCAATCTTGTCGAGGTCGAAGTTATGTTTTTAATCAATTAAAAGGAAGGGCCCTGAAATATGATTCATTCCATTTTGCAAACCATAACTTTTCTAGCTTGTTATTGTGCATAAGGGTCACAATTTATGTTGTCAAAACAACTCTTTCAGAAATGGGGGCCATACTGCCTTAACACTTCAAACTGGGTGCTGCAACTATGCCTCTCCTTCACAATTTATTCTAAATAATGCACATCTATACCTAAGCAGTGCCCATATTACATAAAATGAAAATGTGAGGATAGACGAGGCTTAGCCCGCAACAAAGCATAATTATACCCAGTGCATAAGCTTTACCTAACTTGTCCCAGCACCTCCAATGCTATTCTTCACCATTAAATTACAGGCAGTGCTGTGGATACTTCATCTGAGGTTGGATAGAAGCCTGGTCACTCAGAAATCAGTCTATTGTAGCTAAATTGAGTTTTGGGGAGCTTTTTGGCATACTCCCTTAAAAATTTTGGGGAGCTCATTGAAAATATAGAATACTGCTTCTGATAAGCCTTTTCCTTGTTTTGATAGGGAAAAGTTATCCAGTATGTTTGTCATACATCTCTTGAAACTAATATGGATTTCTCCATAAATTTATGGAAACTTTGTATATCAGTTGAAACCAATATGGAAATTTTCATAGATTTATGAACGTGATTTGGTTTTGTCCATTATTAGTTCTATTATTGGTTGCATTAGAAAAACTATGTTTATCCTTCCATATGAACTCTGCAAATTAAAAAAAAAAAATTGGTAAAAGAAAATTTTAATTAATGATTATCTACAGTTGCCTTGCTTCAAATTATGATTCTGTATCTTTCCATTGTTTGTCCAATTTCTGTGTTCTCAGTTCTCACCAACCGAAAGCTGCCTTTTCTCTTATATGTTGGCTGTTGTCAGCTTGCAGCTTTTCTATTGGACTTTATAATAGCTCTTCCTCTTTTGTGATGCATAATTTCATATTATACATGGTAGTGATAGCCTGAAAGTGTGCTGTTCAGATGTTTCCAAATGTGCGATGTTCTCCATCATGTAACCAGGGTGGAATCCTTGGTGCTGAACCGTTTTGTCGTCCTGAATGTTTTCAGTACAAAGGAACGATGGATGTCTTTTTCAAAGTTATTCGACAGGTACCTTGCTAAAGTACAAGTGGTAGATCCCATTAATTATTGTTTTATTCATGTTTTTATTCTATATTGACAATTTTTAGTGGATTTTTTAATCTGATTTTTCCCCATGGTAGGAAGGACTTGCTAGGTTGTGGAGTGGGACAAATGCAGGATTAGCATTGGCCATACCAACTGTAAGTTTCTTTGCTTTGATGCCTGATGGTTAAACTTTCCAGTTTCCATATTTGGAAAGTCGAAGGATCTTTAAGCTTTTACAAACTGATACAATGCTGGACTTGGGCACTAAGGTTATGAGGCATTATGAACTTCAAATACTGACATTTTTGTCGCCCCTATCCCGAATGCATTAGCTCAATAAAACAGAACGGTACCTAAGGTTCTAAACGCACAGAAAATAGGTGAAGTATGATTAATGATGCAAACGAGGAACAAAAAATTCAACATTTTTGTTCTAGAAACTGTGTGACTGTGACGAGAGCCATGGCACATTGGTTGGCGCTCACTGCTATGGATCAAGATCGGGTGTAGCGGCTAAGACTACTATGCTAAATGCTATTTAGCGCCGCTCTCATTGGGAGTGGCCATTACGGCCTACTATGGATTGAGACTAACGGCTGCTTTCCATAATTTTTTTAAAACACATTAGTAGGGCTTTTTTCTTCTCATCTTCTCTCCAAACAACATTTTTACGCAACATTTTTACGACTCTTCTCCCCATTATATACTTAAATGAACAGCAATAAACGCAAGATCTCACTAAATTAAAGCAAATAGGGCTCTTCTCTAGGTCTATCCTGACAAACATCCCCTTTGGAATTAGTAGAGGTACTCTTTTCTCAACTATAAAAAATGTACAATATTTGTTTTGATGAAAGTTAATTTGTATTTGGTTTGAACTTTAAACTTTATTTAAGGATTAATTTATAATTTGTATATCTTGTGTTTAGTGGTAATTGCTTATTTGAATTATGAATATAGTAATGCATAATAGTTTCTAACTCAGCATAGCTGATCAACATGAATACATATGAAAAAATAGGTCAATACTATTATTTTATAATTATTCAACGATACAAAACTTCTATGCACTAATGGGAAAGCTACACTCCCTATCTTAGTTACCACAGGAAAAAGCATCAAATCCTAACATTTTTCAATATAATGGATTTTTTAATGTGTTTTCGAATTTTCCACATTTTCGATTCCACTGTGTATCGCTGCCGCTATGTATTGCCCGCTACATAGCATTTTGGCTGTTGGCCACTACGCCTGCTGCGGCCGTTATTTTGATCCTTACCCAACGGGTTCAAGTCATGTTACCAATAAGAGGGAAAAAAAAAGAAAGAAAGAAAGACAAGAAACTATGTCTGTATTTGTCTGGTATGCTAGCAATATTACATGTTTTAGAATAAAGTATCTTGTGACAAAATATGGATTACAAGTAATGCAGTCTGTAATGCTTTGGCACCAAATATTTTATAACCTGGCTGGCATGTACCAGTTTCAAGTTTGTCCGGATTGACCCAGACCAATATAAACAGCTCCTAAAGACCTGGATTTGACCATTCAGAAAGAAAGGAATCTGGCATTTGGATAGAAGCCTTGGTCCCAAAAATTCAACCAATCTATAAATTTTCAGAAATTAATAGACAAAATCTAGCAAGATGATGACCTTATTTTAGGATCGACTCCGTAGAGGTGGACCCCATCATAGTTTTTTGATCCAGTGGGTATCCTAGCCTGAGCCAGTTACTGGGTTGAGTTGACCAGAAATCCCGACAGGTCAGAGCATCAATTTTTTGTAATTTTAATTCTATACATGTACATCGTTACTTGTATGATATATGAAAATATTTAAAAAGATCCCAAAATAATATATAATTTCTTACAAAAATTAAATGAACAGAAAACAAAGAAACTCATATTGCATATTAACACCATGGTTCAAAATAGCGGCCACTACGCTATTTTAAAAATAGCAGCACTAGGTTTTAAAACCTAGTAGAGTCAAGTAAGTCTAGTTTAAAACATTGTTTTTCCCATTTCTTCGTATCAAGAGGCTTTCCTAAAGTTGTCTCTACCTTTGTATGGTTCCATATCACTAAAAAAACACAAGATTGACAGCTACACAAGATTTGAAAATTTTTTTACTGCTTGAGAAATTCACACTGCTATGCCGCAACCGCTACAAATCGCCCGCTGCTTAGCATTTTGGCCACTGGCCTCTATGCCTGCTGCAACAGCCATTTTGATCCTTGAGTAACACAAAACAAATTAACAAAGGAGAAAAGAGTTTCTATCTCTCATCTTTTTCTCTAGTAGTTTGTAGGGACAAATATATGTCAGCCTCATCTTGTGATTTGGAAGGACCAAAGGCACAGGCGCATGCACACACACACACACACAAAAACCTATATTTTTAGGTAGTTTATGAATGAGAGATGAAACAATGAAAGGAGATGAATTCCTTTCTAAAAATATATCGATTTTATGGACTACATTAAAATTGTTTATAAAACTCCAATATTTATATGTTGGACAGTGCATGGAAAAAGGAGAAAAAGAAAAGAAGTGCTTGCTGCTATACATTTAATTGCAGAAAATAAAAATAAAATAAAAGCACATACATAGTAATTTTGTCGGCATCATCTTAATTTGCAGCATTGACCGAGAAAAATGAAAAACAAAAAACCATGTTTGGTTTTGCCAGCTTATTCTTCTTCCCAAAAACTTAATGTTGTGCACAGAGCATTACTTTAGATATAACTCTTTTCAACATAGGAAAGAGGTAGATGTATGCACTTGTGGGGTCAAGTTGTGATCCCCAGAGATTTTCCCCCCTTTTTTTATAATTCCTTTGACTTGGCTTTCAAATGGGTCAACCGAGTAAAGCCCAAAACTTGTTCTCACCTGCCCAGTTCATGACCTTGCTAAGTAGACTCAGGTGAGTTGCTAGTCAACTCTTTGGGTCAGAAAACTATGCACCATTTAACTTGATTTGATGCAGTATGGTTCTCATTTATGAAAATTTTGATTTAGGTGTGCATTTGCAAGCATGTTCGGAACAAGGTTATGTTTTAAAATCAAAATTGTATTACAAATCATTTGGTTGAATTGAATCATACAACAATTGTTGGATTTATTATTATTATTTTCAAAAACTGAAAAACCAAATAAAAAAAAAAAAGTAGTCTTCCGTTATCCATTCATTTTTTTAATCCAAAGTAGCACCAAACAGTGACAATTAAGATTGATACAATCATATGAAGAATATCATTAACAGATATGAGTTGCATTGTCTTTGCTCTCTTTAGGCAAAAAATAAAAATAAAGTCCAAACCATCTAATATGACCTATGGAGCAGAATGTTGGCCCATCAAGAAGCAACATATGCACAAAATGGATGTAGCAGAGATGAGAATGTTGAGGTGGATGCGTGGTAAAACTAGGAAGAATAAATTCGAAATGAGAATTATCGAGAGCATTTGGAGGTAGCAACAATAGGGGATAAAATTAGAGAAACCCATTTGAAATGGTTTGGACATGTCCAACATAGGCCGGTAAGGAAAAGTTTGGCTTTGAAGGTGGATGGCCCATCAAGGGGAAAGGGTAGGCCAAAGAGGATGTGGATGGAGGTAGTAAACATAGAGATGAAGTGTGAAGTGTAACTTATCTGAGGATTTGTCTCAAGATAGATCGGAATGGAGAAACAGAATTCGTGTAGTCGACTCCAACATAGTTGGGACAAAACTTTGATGATGATGATGATGAAATTCCAAATCATCAATTATGTAATTAGGATGCTTCTCCCGAAGTTAAAGAAGCGATTCATCAGGGAAAAACTGGAATAAAACTAAAAAATGATAAAGAACGTAAAAAAACCTCATACATATTGTTGAAATGTTGAATGCTCTATTCACATGCCTGTCACTTATTTATCTACGAAAACCTCTCAAAACCCTATTAATCAGTGGATAACCTTTTAAAAATATGAAAAAAAAAGGATAGTAAAATATTATTAAAAGTAGTCGTTCGGCTATTGCTACCACCCCCCCCCCCCCCCCCCCCCCCTAATTCACATACCTGTCAATTATTTATCTACGAAAACCTCTCAAAACCCTATTAATCAGTGGATAACCTCTTAAAAATATGAAAAAAAAATGGATAGTAAAATATTATTAAAAGTAGTCGTTCTTTTTTAACCTAAATCCTAAGATTTACCTGTAAATTGCTTAGTTAACCTAAATCCCAAGATTTGCCTATAAATGGCTTCGTTACATAGATTTGTATCTTTTTCCCTAGAACTAAATATCAATCTTAGAATTTGGGATTCACATCCTAGGATGTTAACAACAATGCATAGGATCACTTCTTGAATATATAGTAACATCCCACTTACAGTATCCGATTCCCCCAAACGCACTCCACCCCATCATAGAGGAAACAAACGGGTAGATTTTTTATTTTTATAAAGGAGCTATGTTTTACTTTTAAATTTGAATTTTCTGATTTATTGCTTATGTCAACAGGTGGGAATTTATTTACCTTGTTACGACATTTTACGCAACCGGATTGAAGAATTTACAACGCAGAATGCTCCTAAATTTACACCATATGCCCCACTAGTTGCAGGTTCAATTGCACGCTCGTTAGCTTGCATTGCTTGTTCCCCCATTGAACTAGCAAGAACTCGTATGCAGGTATCCGTTTTGTTCTTATTTTTTTTAAAAGATATTAATGTTATTTTCATTTTTCTTGATCTCAGCATCTGAAACTAATATTTAATGGCATTATGGCATGGACTTGTTATTAATCGTTGACTAAACAACTTTTGACTAGTTGCTTGAACAGGTCTGTAAATTTTCCTGCTAACTTGTAGAGGACATTGTAGCTAGAGGCTTAATTTCCAGCTGATTTGTAACCATATTGATCCCAGTTTTAGATTTGAAGGTGTCTTGGCTATTATAGGCATTCATTGTTGTAGTGGTGCATTTCTAGCAAATGTATATGTATAGCCCTCCCCGCCCCACACACCCACGCAACAACAAAAAAAAAAACCCGCCTACTTGTGTATGGTGGCGGTGGCTTGAATCATCATCTTACCACTTGATCAAAGGCCAACAAGTTTTTACTGCCCAAAAGGAAAATGAATACATCGTTGAACCAACAGTCCAGTCCATTCGGATGGGTGCCAAGCTTAGGATCAGTGACTATCGGTCCATGGGAGAACGGGCCGAGGGGAGGGGGGGTGTGGGCGCTGGGCTTTTGCAGTACCGTCAGCCCTTCCCTTAAGCATGGAATGGTTGGTTCTATAGAGTCTACATGGAAGCATGAAAATCAATTTTTTTTTTTCTTGTAAGGTCTATTATGATAAAAAAGAAGGAACCATCTCATCATGAGAGGTATTATTTTGAGGGCCTCAATGTTATCCAAATCTAGCCATCAAATAAAATTGGATGAGTTTGCCAACGCATTCATGGTTGAGTGGTGTTTGGCACTTTAGTTTGACACACGTGCTCAAGGATCGATCCTTGGGTCCTCAAGTTAAAAAGTTATTACTTGGGACCAAAGAAGCACGGACACGCCAACACGGCATTTCTCAAAAAAGTAGGACACGGACACGTCGGGGATGCGTTAATATTTAATAATAATAATATATCTAATCAGATACTAAAAGATAATATCGTTTTAACTTTGTAATCAATTTAGCAATCAAATAAATAAAAATTCAAGTACTATTGTACCACTGTACCAACTAACAAACATATCAAATTATCAAATAGCAATAAAAAACCGAAACATAATTCATAATCATTAAACATGAAATATCCATAGTTCCATAAAATCCATTTAAAGAAAAAGGATGATCATTTTGGCCCTTTCCTTTTTTTTCTAACTTAAAGCCCTAGCCTCTGCCTTATCTTCCTTTTTTGTTCTTCCAACTAAAAGAGATTTTTTTACAAACGGCACCCTTCTCTTTTCTTTATTATAATCTTAATACTTTTCTCCAACTAAAACAACCAGCGTGTCCGGGAAATAAAATATAAAAAAGTAAGGAGGACATCAGTTTTGGCGTGTCGGACACGTGTCCGGGCGTGTGTGTTCATGTCTGACACTGACATGCCGGCCCCGGAGTGGTGTTCGTTCTTCCTAGCTTGGGACCAGTAGTCCAGCATAGCACCCACAAAAAAATAATAATAAATAAATAAAAATGGATGAGTGTCAAAGTTTTGCATGCTTAATCCCAAGTTTGTCTACTAAACTCGATAGTTATGAAATTCGGGCGACGGGTTTGGATTGATCACAATGGGCCAGAAGTAAGCTCCAAAGGCCTGGTTGTTCAGAGTTATATGTAGTTGTGTTGGGCAATAAAGAAATGTGAAGAAGCTAAAATTCATGTACTCAAGATGTGCATTCTTAATCCCGAGGGGTAGCTCAGTTGGCCTAGGACCAAAGTTTGCTCCTGGAGGTTGAGGGTTGGAAACCATGCTACCACACTGGAGCCACAGGGAATTTACCTGGTTCCCCCTAGGCCCGTCGGGATTAGTTCGGCTCAAACGGCTGGGACACCCTCCATTATAAAAAAAAAGATGTGCATTCTTAGAAGGATGTGTGGATTTACTAGAAACAATCAAATTAGAAACAAGTACATTGGAAGCAAATAAGGACAAATGATATTGGAAATAAAATCAAAGAAGCTCAAAGCTTTTGATGTGCTAACAATTTTGGAGTCAATGAGTCCGGCTCTCTAAATAATGTATTCTAGATGCTACATTTGTTATAGAAGATAACTCTGAGGAGAATGGGCAATTTCTATACCCAAGTAGTGTAGAGGACCAAGGTACATATTGAACAACAAGCCGACAAAGTCTTTAGAGACCCGATGCCTTAATCACCCATGATAAGCATATCAACATAAGAAGAAGCACTCATCCACGAATAGTAGATAAGTAGAACAGTGCAGAGTCATGAAAAATCTAAGAATAGCCAATAATGAGAATGATGTTACTGAAACGCCCAACCCAAACATGTGGAGCTTGTTTGAGTCCATACAAACCATGAGTGCATGACACAATCGACAAACATATGTGAAGGATGAGTGATTCTAGGAGTTGGGGTGTCATGTAGATCTCTTTAGTTAGAAGGCCGTTTAAGAAGGCATGCTTGACATCCATTTGATATAAAGGTCAGTGATGAGCAGCAGAGATAAAAATGAAAGTGCTAGCAGTTGTTATTTTGGCCACGGTGCAAAGGTTTCTTCATAGTCAAAGCTATATTCCTATTTATAACCTTTAGCAACTAAGTGAGCTTTGTAGCGTTAATACATCTGTTAGATTGAGTCTTGACCCTGTAAACTCGTTTTCATCTGATTACATGCTCATCAGCAGGAAAAGGAACAAAATCTCAGGTATGAGTTTTGTGTAAGGCTGCCAGTTCTTCGGGCTTGTAGTTTGCCTATGGGGAGATGATGATACTTCTTTGTAGGATTAAGGCTCAGTATGAAGGGCTGCAAGGAACTGTTTGTATGCTGGAAAGAAATGAAGAGAAGCAACAAAACCATAATTATGAAAAGGTTTGCGATTACGGAGAGGATACTGTAGAAGATAACAGGCCTTTTTAAAATAGGCCCTGGCCCATCCAGGCCCATGTATAATCTTTCTTTGTTTAGACTGTATCAATTAGCTTTATTCTCTCCCTGTATAGCTGATTTCTTTCCTCTTCTTTCTTTGTATAGATTAGGAGATATTCTTTGATTATTCTAATTTGTATACTTAGCTTGTTTAGAGCCTTAATTGAGGCACAATCTAATTATAAATACAAACAGTCGATCCTCCATTGAGGCACGACCTTCTCCCATATTGTTTCTCTTCTTCTTCTTCTTCTTATCTTCCACATATATCTAACATGGTATCAGAGCCCTCTGATCTATCATTGATCAATCACCATTGATCAATCTTCTTCTTTCTTGATCCATTTAGTATCCCTGGTGTGGAATCCGTTTCTGCCAACAGCATCTGTCTGATCTATCAGTGGCCCACTAGATCAGTGAGTGGCCCACCTCGGATCAGCTGCAAGAAATCTCTTCAACAGTGATCGACCAGTCATCAGGATTATTTTAAGGATTTTTGTGGAATTTTTCTTCTACATTTGAGGTAGTTTTTATCTCTTCTTCTCTCTGTCGGTTTTGATATTTTCCTACAAGACTGTTTTCATCACAACCGTCCAATTTTGTGGATCTGTGTCCGATCTTCATCAATCTTGGACTAGAGGTAGACCATTTTATCCTCTTCCAGAAACTACTATCTGATGTGTGAATAAATCAGATAGTGGGGCCCACGAACAGATCCAGATCCAAGATTGAAGGTCGTCTGGCACTATTTTAGTGCAAAACTGCACTCTGTGTGCTCTGTTCTGTTGTCACTCTCTGATTTCCACTACTACTGATTGTGCTGCATGCTGTGAACTATCTGATCTGGGGCTTAGATCAGATTGTGGGGTCCACGTACCTCCTCTGCCACCAGATTCAAGGTCATCTGGGTTGGATTTGAGCACTGTTTCGTGCTGGTTGTTTTTCTGATAGCTGGCTGTGTATGCAAGTTATCTTCTCTTGCGCTTATTCTTGGTTGGTTACTTGCTGCGGTTCATAATAATTTAATATGGAGAAATATGATGTGATTCCCATTAAATTCAATGGAAATAATTACATGGCTTGGTCATTTCACCTGAAGAATTTCGTAGAAGGCCAAGGACTGTTTGGTTATCTTGATGGGTCGATACCTAAGCCTACTTCAACTGATACCAAAGCCTTAGCCACCTGGGCTAAAGAAAATGCTAAGGTTATTACTTGGATTCTTAATTCAATTGATCCTTCTCTTGCTATTGCTCTTCAAGCTTATGCTGCTGCCTGTGATATGTGGGGTCATTTAAAGAATGTTTATCACCAAACCAATAAAGCTCGCAAATTTCAACTTGATAGTGAGATTGCGAGATTCAGTCAAGGTGATAAAACAGTGCAAGAATACTACAATGGATTTCTCACATTATGGACAGAGAGGGATGCTATGATAATTCAGTCCGTATCTGTTGGGTTTCTGACTGAGGCTCTCAAATTACAAGAAGAAACTCACATTAGTCAGTTTCTTATGAACCTCAGATCCGAATTTGAATCTGTCCGTTCAGCCCTTATGAATAGAGAAGTCACAGCAAATCTGGACACATGCTTCCAAGAAGTTCTTAGAGAAGAACTTCGCCTGAACTCTCAGCGTGTCATCCTTGACGAACCAAAGGCTTCTCTTCAGGCTGAGACTGCTCTTCTTGCAACCCCCAATCAGAAACCTACTCAATGCTATGAATGCAAAGACTTTGGTCATCTCGCCAAGAACTGTCGGAAGAAATTGGTTTGCAGATATTGCAAACGCTCTGGTCATCTTATTGATGATTGTCGTAGTTTACAAAGGAAGAATGGACCCCAGCAGAAGCAACATCCTCCTACTGCGTCCAGACAACATACTCCAGCTGCATTCCAAGTTCAAGCTCCTTTTCCCGACTCAGGCAGCACTTCTTCCGGGACTGTATCCATGACTCCAGCACAGATTCAAGATCTGATTCAGAGCACAGTCACTTCTGCATATGCATCTATGGGCATCTCTGGTGGTCGGTACCAAATTCCTTCTCCTATAGCATATCCTGTGTTTCATTCATCTGCTTACCTTTCTTCACCTATTACATCTTCCACCTGGTTTTTGGATTCAGGAGCCTCCAATCACATGACATCTGTCGAGCATAGCTTTACAGATTCTAAACCTTATCTTGGAAAAGAGAAAATAACCACTGCTAATGGTGATCAACTTCTCACTTCGGGAGTTGGTAACATTACTTTGTCCAGTGTTTCTGGCCAGTCCTTCACACTTTCAAATGTTTACTTTGTTCCTCAATTATCAGCCAATCTTCTTTCTGTAGGTCAACTTATCGATGATGGCTATCTTGTTCACTTTTCTTCCTCTGGTTGTGTTATACAGGGGTGACAAACTGGGAAGGTGATCGCGACGGGGAGTAAATATGGGCGCCTGTTCTTGCTGGATATTGGACAACATTCTTTTTTTGCTTCTTATTCTGATTTCAAACAATTGTGGACTGTTTGGCATAAACGTCTTGGTCATGTCAACAATGCAAATTTACTTTCCTTGTTTAAATTTGGTGATTTGGATTCTAAGTTTGATAATAAAATGATATCTTCTTTCTCTCAATCCAAGTGTGAAACTTGTTGTTTAAGTAAAAGTCATATTTTGCCTTTTCCTGTTCATAATACTCGTGCTTTAGCAGCATTTGATATCATTCATTCAGATGTTTGGGGAATTGCTCCTACCTTGAGTAGGACAGGATTTAAATACTATGTGACTTTTATTGATGATCATTCTCGTTATACTTGGATTTACTTTATGCGCATGAAATCTGAAGTTTTCTCCATTTTTCAAAAATTCTATAACATGGTCCAAACCCAATTTCAGAGAGCTATCAAAATTGTTAGATCAGATTCCGGTGGTGAATACATGTCTCATGAATTCTCTGCCTTTATGTCTAATAAAGGAATTATTCACCAAAAATCGTGTCCACATACTCCTCAGCAAAATGGGATTGCGGAACGCAAGAACAGACATATTCTTGAAACTGTTCGTACTTTGTTGATTGCATCTTTAGTTCCTCCAAAATTTTGGTGTGATGCTGCACAGACTGCTGTGTATCTTATCAACCGTCTTCCTAGCACTGTTCTAGGCAAGACTACTCCTTACGGAGTTCTCTTTGGTAAAAACCCTTCATACTCTCACTTACGTGTTTTTGGTTGCTTGTGTTTCGTTCATCTTCCTCCTAATGAACGCACAAAATTATCTCCACAGGCTGCTAAATGCATTTTTTTGGGTTACAGTCCTGAACATAAAGGATTTTTATGTTATGATCAGTTGGAAAAAACGCATGCGCATATCTCGAAATGTTGTTTTCTTGGAACATATTCCATTCTTTTCTTTACATTTGGATCATCATCCTCTTGCTGTATCCTATCTGCCACAATTCTCAGAATCTCCTTCTTCATCACCTCCTCTTAAAGTTTATGTCCGGCGGAACAAGGTCCCTCTTCTGGCAACTCCCTCTCCTGATCCTCTCCCACTGCCGCCTACTGAGTTTTCAGGTAATAACACTTCTTCTGATAGCACCATCTCTTTGCGACGCTCTAGTCGTCCTTCTGTTGCTCCTAACCGCTATGGCTTTCCTGCCCTTTTTACTTCCTTAGATAGCACTCCCATACCCACTTCCTATTCACAGGCCTCCAAGATTGCTTACTGGCAGGATGCTATGACTGAGGAATTAGTTGCTCTTGAAGCCAACCAAACATGGGATTTGGTCCCGGCTCCAGATGGCGCTTCTATAATTGGCAGCAAATGGATATACTCTATCAAAGTACACTCTGATGGGAGTCTTGATCGCTACAAAGCCCGATTGGTTGCACAGGGTTATAAGCAGGAATATGGAATTGACTATGAGGAAACATTTGCTCCAGTGGCGAAAATGACCACAGTTCGTACTCTTCTTTGTGTTGCGGCAGCCCGCAATTGGCCTCTATGGCAAATGGACGTCAAGAATGCTTTTTTACATGGGGACTTGCGAGAGACTGTTTATTTAAAACCTCCTCCTGGTTATGCTTGTCCTCCAAAGCATGTGTGCAAATTGAAGAAAGCTCTTTATGGACTTAAACAAGCTCCTAGGGCTTGGTTCGATAAGTTCCGGGCAGCAATCCTTCAGGCCGGATTTCGTCAAAGTCACTCTGATAGTTCCCTCTTTCTGCGATGGACATCGAAGGGCTACACATTCCTCTTAGTCTATGTTGATGATATGATCATCAGTGGTAATGATAATGCAGGCATTACTGATCTCAAACACCACCTTACTCGCCACTTCAGAATGAAGGATCTTGGTCCTCTCACCTACTTTCTGGGGCTTGAGTTTATGCGTAACAAATCAGGCATTAGGGTTCTTCAGCGCAAATATGCGACAGATTTGATCACATCGGCCAGGCTTGATGATGCTCTCCCTTTTGATACGCCTCTGGAATTGAACAGCAAAATCAGTTCTGCTGATGGCACTCCCCTGGATGATCCATCTGTTTTCCGGCGGATCGTTGGTAGTTTGCTCTACCTAACTATGACTCGGCCGGATATTTCTCATGCAGTTCATACGGTTAGCCAATTTGTTAGCAATCCCCACAAACCACATCTTGCTGCTGCGTTACGCATCCTTCGTTATGTTAAAGGAACTCTTCATCATGGCCTCTTCTTCCCTTCTAATACTTCTCTGCAATTATCAGCTTATGCTGATGCTGACTGGGCTGGCTGTCCGGACTCTCGGAGGTCTACCACTGGCTGGTGTATGTTTCTTGGAAAATCTCTGATTTCATGGAAGTGCAAGAAGCAAACCACCGTATCAAAATCTTCTGCTGAGGCAGAATATCGGGCGATGTCATCCGCCAGTGCTGAAATTATCTGGCTCCGACGCCTTCTGTGTGAATTCGGTGTTATTGTTGGTCGTTCCACCCCTCTCCATGGGGACAATACCAGTGCTACCAGAATTGCCAACAACCCAGTTTTCCATGAAAGAACAAAGCACATTGAGATTGACTGTCACTTCATCCGTCAACATGTTGTTACTGAGAAGATAA
Organism: Litsea cubeba; assembly: GCA_012931725.1. Classification (NCBI taxonomy): domain Eukaryota; kingdom Viridiplantae; phylum Streptophyta; class Magnoliopsida; order Laurales; family Lauraceae; genus Litsea; species Litsea cubeba. Next base: position 41,886,948 of record CM022953.1, on the reverse strand, counting down.
CTCTGCCTCATGTTTCTTCGTTTAACCAGTTGGCGGATATCTTCACCAAAGCTCTTCCCAAACTGCGTCATCAAGATCTAACTAGCAAATTGATGTTTTCAGCCTTACCACATCAATTTGAGGGGGAGTGTAGAAGATAACATGCCTTTTTAAAATAGGCCCTGGCCCATCTAGGCCCATGTATAATCTTTCTTTGTTTAGACTGTATCAATTAGCTTTATTCTCTCCCTGTATAGCTGATTTCTTTCCTCTTCTTTCTTTGTATAGATTAGGAGATATTCTTTGATTATTCTAATTTGTATACTTAGCTTGTTTAGAGCCTTAATTGAGGCACAATCTAATTATAAATACAAACAGTCGATCCTCCATTGAGGCACGACCTTCTCCCATATTGTTTCTCTTCTTCTTCTTCTTATCTTCCACATATATCTAACATTTAAAAAGGCCTGTTATCTTCTACAGATACATGTGATCACATGTATCTCGTCGGCTGGGAAGCAGGGTCAGACAATAAGTTAGGAGGCACTATGGTTGGTTCACGAGTTTGCCAAAGATAGATACGAAGTAGAGGAGCAAAAGTTGAAGAACAGAGACTGTTCGTAGGGAATAAATCAAGAAAAGGATCAAAGGAGTAGGAAAAAGGAGAATCAGGGGATAGAGATACAGTGGGAAGATAATGGAAGGGTATGTATTCGGAAAAAAAGTTACATGGCGGGAGATGCAAAGATGACTGGTTTTAGAATGGAAATAACGAAAATCTTTATGTTCAATTTCATAACCAAGAAAGGCACAAATGGTGGGCTTGGGAGCAAGTTTGGAGCACTTATGAGGAGGAAGAAGAACAAACCAGGTACATCCAAAAGGACCTAGTGCAAAATAGTATGGTTTCTCTAATGGAAAAGAGTTTCAAAGGTTGTTCAAACAAAACAGTGGATGGATGGCAGTTGATAAGACAACCAGCAGTAAGAAGGGCTTCGCCCAAGGAGAGAAGAATGAAAAAGAGTACGAATTGTGTCTAAAAGATGATGGTGTTTTCTTTTAGCCATGCTATTTTATTCTGGGGTGGAAGGACATAACAGTTTGTGAATGGTTCCTTGATGAGTGAGGAAATTGTAAAACCAAGTTTTAGTTCTAGCAGAAAATTGGGTTTCAACCACATGACTAAATGAAACATATATTTTTATACAATTCATGCTTATGTTTAGCCAAATATACCCATGCATTACATGAATAATCATCTATTAAGAAATCATAAGAGGCAGGTTCCCAAATATCATAATGCACTATATCAAATGCAGCTTTAGTTTAAGTAGCATTTCTGTTAAAGGATAAAGCAATTGATTTCGATACATGACAACTTAAACAGTCTGATAAATCCTCAAACTTAACACTAACCAAAACATCAGAAGAAATTAATTATTTTAAATAAGTAACAGAAAGATGTCTTAGTCTAGCATGCCATAGATGAAAGGAAGATAGTCAACTAGTAACGATAGTAGTGAAGGTGGGTGGGTGTGGCAAATAGAGGAAATCGTGAAAGTACAGTCCGCCTGATTTACGCGTAGTTCTCAATTTTGTTCCTTCGGCCAAAACGATCCAGAATTGGCTGAGGCGGAACGGAATGCCACCTAAAAGTTTCCGGGCCCAATTCCTATGCATTTAGGTTATTCCAGTCCCAATTTGCTCATTCTGGTCCCAATTCCTTTCCATAGTCCAGCCTAATTCCAGTCCATGTTTCGAATTTCCATTCATATGCAATGAAAACTAGAAAATGGTCTATTATATAGTTTAATTTAAATGATGTAAGTATGCATTTTTAGTATTATTTTAGTGTTCAACTTTTTTTTTTTTTTTTGTTCCAGTTTATATATTCTTTTCATTTTCAATGGTGTCTCTTCCGAAACGGAACCCCGGGATGCCAAAGCGTTCCACTACAAGGTCAAATCGAAATGAGGATTGGAAAGGAATTGAAAACTATGGATTTATGCTCTATCCCAATATGCTTCTCAGTTGATGGATCCTGTGCAAAGCAACGTGATGAAGAGAAGGTACCGTCTTGAGCAAGTTGTCCAGCTGCTAAAAGATCTATAGATAAGTTTGGGGCAAATAAAAAGGATGATATAGAAAGCAAACCAGAACTATCAGTGCCTATTTTGTGTTAGGTAGATGAGAGCCATCGGCAATGTAAAGGAATTATTGAGATAAAGGTGAATGTGTGGCCAATCCATTGGTAGCTCTGTTTGTGAGGCACCTCCCGTCCACAGAAATAACCAACGATTGTTCCCTGGCTGTAGCGAGGGACTTGTGTGAAGGTGTGTGAGAGTGGGAGTGTTGAGTATTTTACTATTTTTCAAGAAAGAAAAGGGTGAATGAGTTAGAGTGAGAACGGATGAATCATAGAGACGAGGGAGAATGAGTGAGAGTAAGAAGAGACTTATATGAGGCATGGTTTAAAATTCCGGTCAGCACCGGGTCAACTCGTCCCTGGTCTGAGTTGGGTTGGGCACTGTGCGTATGTTCCAGACGATTACTTAAGGGTTTTTTTTAATATCGTATTCATATACTCCAAGGATGGCGCAACTTAGCTGGTAAGAACGTTTGGACGTGCAAGCGGCTTGAGTTCGACTCTTCTCTCTAGCATTTTTTTTTCTTTTCGCTTTTTTTTCCTCTCCCGCAAACACCAGCCAACACGCTAACGGATGAGTGGTATTGGCAATTACTTTCACAAGTAAGCCCTAGAATCGTTCTATTGACCTATAGTGCAATGTAGCATAAAAAATAAAAATAAAAAAGGAAAAGAAAAGGAGAAAAACATTTTTTTTCTTTTTAAAAATCTTCTTACAAATAGGACCCTTCATTTTCACAATTTCAAAATGGCTACTATATTTTTAGTTCTTATAAATCCTACTATATTTTTAAGGCTTCAGGCCTGTTTAGGAGATGTCTCCTTTTTTGATTCTTTGGTTGGTCTTTTTGGTTCCTTTGTATCTGTCTTATGCTCTTCAGTACATATCTTTTGTACTGCTCTGCTCTGATTAATACATTTCACCATTCGAAAAAAGAAAAAGACATATATCAAATTGGACAAAAAATGATAAGATTCCTATATTTTGTTTTTGACCAGTTTATCCCTAACAAAAGCTCAAATGACTTATCTCTTGAGTTAGAAAGATAATGTTGCCCCTTCAACTTTGAGGATAAAAAATCGAATGCTAGGATCATTTGAACGGCTTGATATTACATATTCATAATCCACATCTAAGCCTTTTAATTGACATACTACCTGGATCTTTATGCATCTAAGTGTGCCCACCAAAAGAAACTTGAGCTATTAAATTTGCTAATCTTAAATAAAAGCTATTTATGCCGTTTATCCATAAAACTAGTAGTCATATCATACACAGTCAGCTACGTAGCACCCAGCAACATTAAACATCACTATATTTGAAATAGTATACTACTTAATTAGCTTAAATTTCACATTTTTACTAGTTTTCTATTATTTTCTAGTTTTTTGGATTTTTTTTTAAAACCTGACACTTTTTAGGACTGGCGCGCCCTTACCAGTCTGAGACGGACGACATGGGCCGGCACAGATTCATCCCGGTCCCGACCAATGTGAAAACTGGCATCGGAATTTAAAACTATGATATGAGGTCATGTGACTAGAGGCACCTGGTCAAATATCCAAGGGATGACTTGAGTCAGGTGGAGGAAGAAAAGGGAGCAATGGCAGGAAGGTTTAGGAGGATGCATAAGTAGAAGACAAACCAAAGTCAAATGAGAGCATCTGCTGAAGCTACTCAACAATAATGGACTAAGTCTACGAGGTGTGATCAGCTACAAGATTTACAGATAAGTTTGTGGCAAATTGAATGGATGATATAGAAAGCAAACTAGTGGTAAATGGTGCTTATTTTGGTGATAGGTAGATGAGTGCTATCAGTAGTGTAGATGAGTGCTATCAATAGTGTAAATGAATCGTGGAGGTGAGGGTGAGTGTGAGTAGGAAGTGAGTCGTCTGAGGTCATGTAACTAGAGGCACCTGAGTTGAATATCTAGTGGACAATCGAGATACATGGAAGAGAAAAGGGGGCAATGGCTCGCAAGGTTGAGGATGATGCAGAAGTAGAAGACAACCAAAGCCAGATGAGAGCATCATCTGCTGGAGCTACTCAGCAATAATAGATTGAATCTATTAGGTGAGAACCGTAGAGGAAGGACTTGTAGCTATAGAGAGCAGCTGCATGCTGATCTCCAAGTCCAACTGATATCTTTCCACAGATTTGGTCTGAACAAAAAGTTGAGCTAAATAATCTTATGCATCCTTGGGATGAGCAAGGTTTGCAAGTTGCAACCAGTTGTGGGATCCACAGAGTTGGCTAGATATGAGTTGATTTTGCCAATATTAGATTCCCATTCTTCTTCAGCAATGGGATCTGATGGTTTCTCTATTTAAATGGAAACATATTTCCAAATTATTTTCATCATTAGATGAGCCTAATAGGCATAGTTTGTCCCATCAAGCCAAGAAAAGATGACTTGGGCGTGATCGGAAGTCATACGAGACGAGTGTGCAAACAAAATAGAGGAAAACGCAATCCAAATGGAGAAATATTCAGAAATATCCAAATAGTGCAAAATGGCAAAAACAAACTGCAAGAAGCAGCGTACATGCCCTGGACATCCAATCTAATCAACCAGCAGAAGGGGGATAAAATCCTAGCAGATACACTCTATTCTCAGATCAACCATTCGGGTTCTATTTGCATGTGTGTGGCATGGGTCTTCTCTATATTTGAAGTTAATCCTATCAAAATCTTGTAAATCCAACAATTTAGATAAATAGACCGAAAATTATCAAAACTGAAAAATTCCTGGAAACCCCTTCAACCAGAGTCCAAATGAGCTAATTATTTTAGCCAGAGAGTCCTCTATGATGAGCGAGCAAGATGGGAAGAGATTAGGTGATTTCTGGATCTGGAGAGGGCCTCACCAGGAACCCAGCGATCGACTGTATTTTCTGTTCGACTTGCAGAAATTTGTTTCCTTTGACAATAGAACTTAGAGGATTTTGGGAACCTAGGGCTGATAAGATGGAAGGAAAATGAGGCTATTGATCTAACTTCAATGATCAGTGGGTTCCACTACAGATGAAAAATTGAACAACAGATCTGTGGAGCCATGACAGATGAGAGCAGATCAAGAAAGAGACAAAAAAATAATTCGGAAATGATAGCCCACTGCTCGAACAAAATCCAAGATTACTAGTATTAGACAGGATCAAGAGCCTTGGCTCTGATACCATGAAAAAACTTAAAGAGAGCAAGAGATTTGGAAAAATTGTTTTGGGTTAATGTTCTCAACTGCTCTATTTATAATGGAGTCTCTCATATACACTTTTAGTAATGAGCTTATCTAAATTAGGTTCAAGTAACTACTTGAGTCTAAGACAATGTATGGTACATAAGAGACTGAAATAAAGATGATACACTGAAGATTATGGTATATTGAGGACCATATGAAATTAAGTGTCTTCACAGAAGGATCAAAAGGTAGGCTTAGAATAGATCACAATAACCATATGTTAATCAGACTAGGGAGACCATTATTTACTTAATGCGGTTGAAAACTAGGACCAGCCAGTGGGCTGATTGTTTGATCATTCAATCCATACATGTTAGGCATTGATCCTTAACTTTTTAGGAATAAAAATATTATCCAGAAGTTATATAGGAAGTTTTATAACAGTCCAAATCACAATTAGGGCTTTATTGTACAGTTTCTTATTTTGTTGTATAAGTTATAGTCAAGAATGCCTAGGATTTTATTCGTGTTTATTTTAGGTCTGAAAAGGGGAGTTGGACAAATCTTTGCTTGTAGTTAGGACTCTTAGTCCATTGAAAAAATTATGACTCTAGTACTAGTAGGGCTGGCAAACGGGCCGGGTCGGGCTTATTCGGGTCGGGTTGTAGATGGATCTGCCCTTTAGACCCCCAACCCGTGACCGACCCATTTTTAAAACGGGTTGCAGGTTTGCAGCCCACACCCATTAAACTTCGGGTCGGGCTAACCCGCCTAACCCGTAATAAATATGGGTCAGGTCATCCCAGCCTGACCCAACCCGAGTCGGTCATCTTTTTAATGAATTTTGAGCCTTATAAAAAGTAAAGATTGACGAGATTCGAACTCAAGACCCATTGTCTTTCAAAAGACAACTAAACCACTACACCTACTCACTACTCTATGAGTTGTTTTCTCTTAAAAAGTAATAAATAGAAAAGGAAAGGACTCTACATATTTCTCAGTAAGATTGCATATCCTTCTGGATCTCTTTTTGGCTAAGATCAAGGAAACTCATTATGATTTGAAATGAAAAAACTCTACATATTTCTCAAGTGGGTAAGAGACCGTAAGAGGCTAAGAGCCTCATAGTTAAGTTAAACGGGTCAACCGGTTAGGCGGGCCGACCCTAACCCAGCCCGTTTCTAAACGGGCCAGCAAATCCTGACCCGTGGCCAACCCGTATATATGGCGGGCCGGGTTTGGCGGGCCATAAACGGGTCGGGTCATCGGGTCGGGCCACATTTTGCCAGCCCTGAGTACTAGCCTGTGGCAAACCAAATTTCTGAATAAATGGAATTTAACACTGGTTTGTGAATGTTGAATGAGTGTTTTCCCTTTGTTTTCAAGTGTTGTTTGACTCGTATTTCCCTCTTGGTGTGATTCTCAGAGTTGGCAAAGAAGAATGTGAGTACTATGACTGCATCATCCATCCTATCATGTACTTCCAAATGGACCTCAGCATATGCATTTCAGCTATCTGTAGTACTCATCATTTCTTTGCTTCTCAACATTCAGTCATTTACAACAAAACAGGTCTAACTAATGTCATTAAGAAAATGCCCCTTTGATTGACATGGCGCATGGTGATCACACAACAATTAATATTCCACTTTGCCCATTCTCTGCTGATTATAATTGCTGTATGTCATGTTTGCATATTCTGTTGTGTGCGGCTCTGAACCTGTTGGCATCCTTACCATATTTTTTCAATGGTGCAAGTAGGCCAGTTTAAAATGTCATATTTAAGTGTGATAACTGTTTGAATTGAGTCATGAACATGATACATAGAGACTATTAGAGCCTGTTTGAATTGAGTCGTGGACATAATGCATAGATATTATTAAAGAAACATCAATTTCGGTAAGCTTTCAGTTGCTGGCAGCAAATAGAAGCATTCACATGCATACAAAGAACTATACATGTTTGCGTTTTCTCTAAAATGGTAATTTTGCTGTGAGGTGCCATATCCCTTTTATTTCATGTATTTATTCAAAAAATCACAGGTATGGATGATTGGACTGCTATGGTTTTGTTTCCATTTTTCATCATGTTTAATTGCGACTATAAATTATAGTTCTGTTTATGGATACTGAACCCTGCATAATATACCATATACTGGGTTTTTGATGTGTGGAGAGATTAGATGTTTCCTTAATATAAATACACAATCCAGTTTCCTTTCAAGAATAAATAACTACGTAACATACAATCCATTTTTCATGATATGGAATTCCATCTTGTCTTATGCTTGCATCACTTGGTCAAAATGATCACTTTGTAATAACTCTGTTATCTGTGTTGTAAAGAACAGGCATACAAAGAGTTTCAAATTGGAGCAAAGCCTCCAGGAATGTGGAAGACTTTACTTGGGGTCCTTGCATCTGTCAGGAGCACTAATAACCAACAGAACAGTATGCTTCGTTATCTTATTTATTTATTTTAAAAATTTTATCAACAGCTAGCAACTTTCCTGCCTGTGTAAGATGATTCTATTGGGCTTTACAAAGTGATATGAGGGGTCTATTCTTCCTCCATGAAGAATCGAAATTATCTGTTTTCCTTTCATGCATCTGCACACATGCACTGCTGCTGCTGCTCCTGCTCCCACTGCTCCTCCTACTGCTCCTGCTACTGCTACTGGTAAATTGTAGCAGTAGCAGTAGTAGGCTAGCAGCAGCAGCAGCAGCAGTTACTATTAGTATTACTACTACTACTAGTATTATTATTATGCAGATGTATTTAACTGAGTTGCATATATATGCCATTCATGCATGTTTTTCAATGATGTTTTACCATTTTCCACTGATTAGGCTTTGGAACTAAGAAATTATAAGATCAAATCCAGACAATCTTTTTTGAATAACATTAATTCCTCCAATACCACAACTTTGTTTTCATGAGCAAAGTAATTGGTTTCACCTTTAATCATTTCAGGAAGGCTTTGTTATTTCACTAATGAACTATATTTATTCTCTTTGAAACAGTTTACAGTTATCGTATCTTATGGACTGGTGTTGGAGCACAACTTGCGCGTGATGTTCCCTTTTCTGCAATTTGCTGGTCAACCCTTGAGCCTGTAAGGCTTCTTTCTTATCTTGCCATTTAAACTGGAGTCACTAACCCCCCTTCTCGACATTTTCTTCTCCCGGGAATTTCTTTTTGGGAAATTTTCTCAATATTATGTTTCTATCAGAATGTATGAGTACCTAGCTGGAAAATTAAAAAAAAAAAAAAAACTTAAAATTGATATAGTGTAAGATACTAAATTTTGAGATGAGTAAAGTCTTGTGAAATTTTGCACAGAAATTCTCATGACATTCTTCTTGAAAAAAAAAATCATTGAAATTTTCATCAAATCTGCAGGATATTAGAATTACTACAATTTTTGTGTCAATGTTATCTTTCACATGTGCTTGATGCCACAATTTGTCCAAATTTTTTGTGACTGTTTTTGCTGTTTTGTGTTTTGCATCTGCTATTCTTGTGCAGATTAGAAGGGGGTTGCTTCAGCTGGTTGGTGAGGATGCAAACGCAGCAAGCATTCTTGGGGCCAACTTCACAGCAGGATTTGTTGCAGGAAGCCTTGCTGCTGCCGCTACATGCCCGCTAGATGTAGCCAAAACTAGACGACAAATACAGGTGGCTTTCTAAACTAGATTCCTAAATTAGTATGTTCTATAAGGGCGGATCAGATTAAAAAACTTACCTTAAATTATAAATTGTAGGATCTTCAAATCTCCCCCACCATGACCGCAGTGAATATTCTTGCATTAAAACCATTCTAATTTTCCAACTTTAACTTTTCATGGTAATATAAGCCCTTTAATTATTTTTACATATGTGATCATGTGAAAAGTTATAGGTTGGGATATGTAATTTATTTGGATGTACTCTGCTTTCAGGCAAATAGTAAACAGTCCATGCAGCCATGAGATATCATGTGGGTTTCTATCTCCCCTCTTTTTTCTTGCCGAAGGGGTACACATTTGAGGTCCAGCTTTGAAATGTTACCTGCATTGACTTGAGTGGAAAATGCAATCATCTAAACAAAGCTGTGACCTCCAAATTTGACTTTATCTGATGTTTTGTTAAAATCTGTACAAGCCACCAAGACATTCAGAACTTGTGATTTCCACACATGGATATTCTGAACTTCAATTTGATTGTGTATTGAAATTGTGTGAACCCTGCATGCATAGCTATTGTACTTATCTTGGTTTGCTAATGGTATCATGGTGGTATTGTTTTTCAGAAAGATCCAGCAAAGACGTGGAGGATGACAACGAGGCAAACCCTAATTGATATATGGAGGTATTCATTTCTTTTTACTATGATACTATCCTACCTTTTTTCCCCTAATGTAACAATGATGATTTCATATTCTTCTATTGATTGCCAATTTCGATTGGTCAAGAATTACTTTATGTACTCTTTGATCACATTGAATTACTGTTAAACTAACTGAACTTGGATGGGGTTTTTTTTTTTCTGCTTATTGAATAAAAAAAAAATGGACTTCTAGATCTTTGGATGCATGCATGCTATCATACCCAGATACTTGTACAAGCCCACGTATCCGTATCTGACCGAGACGACACTTGTATTGGTGCACCAATACTTCTAGGGAACAAGTTTAACACATCCTACTTATAAAGTCCTTTATTTCATATAGTTCCTTTAATATTTTTACTTCTCAACAAAAAATTCTAGAAAGGGATGAGAACAATGATAATTTCAATGATTCAAAAGTGATCTAAAGAAAAAATTAAGACACATGTATCCATATCCGTGTCCTATATTTTCAAAAGTGATGAGTCGTATCTCCGATCCCCATATCCATATCCATATCTAAGCATCATAGCATGCATGCCTGCCCATGTTTGTTGCAATAGTGTTGTTTATTATCACCTTTGATCAGTATTTTATCTTGTATTTTTGCTAACAAAATCAAACTGTGCATGTGCTTGCTTGCATGCACACACACAGGCATGTTGGTACTGGACATGTGCATGATTTTAAATGTATCAAGACTTAATCTTTTAAGTCCAATAACATGCCCTGATACAAAAAGTATGATCACATCTGGAGAGCTCTTTATGCTCTTGCAAGTAGTTGGCAAGTTTCATAAATTTCTTGTTCTTACTGTGTAAGCCTTGCCACAGGGATGGAGGGGTGAAGGGACTCTTTACAGGTATTGGCCCCCGTGTAGGACGTGCTGGACCATCGGTGGGAATTGTGATTTCTTTTTATGAAGTCGTTAAATATGCTTTACATCAAAGGCGGACAAATTCTTGAGGGTGTGAATTCCTTTTAATTATCAACACAAATCAGTTTTCCTTACAACAAGTTATAACCATTGGATGCCTTGGCAAATAAATGCACATCACACCATTTTTGAAGCCTCAGCTTGCAATAAAAGTTCAGGCGCTGGTGCTTTTTTGAGAGCTGTTCACCACCTTTGCAGTGATGATGATGATGATGATCTGCAATTGGAAATAAATTTATTCTTTTTCTAAAGTCTTGTTTTGAGGTGAAAAAAATTATAGAAGAAGAAAGGAATCATGTGAGAAGAGATATGTCATTTTATTTTTCCGCTGGAAAGCAGTGATGTTATTGTAATTGTTTATATATGGTGGACTTCACTTCATGAGATTACTCAAGAGGTCTTCTCATACAGAGAATTGAATCAAAAGTGTTCTTACCTAAAGCTTTCTGAGTTTTACTCTACTTAGTGGGTTCTGCCTTTTGCCGGCAATATATGTATTACACAGCTTATTGATTTGAAACTGTTTCTTTCAATTAGTTTTTATGGAAATAATATTTTTCTTGTGAGGTAGATTCCTAGGTTTTATTTTTTATTTTTATTTTTTATTTATTTATTTATTTATTTTGAAAAAAAAGTAGAAAGTGTTGCAGAACAAGGATTTTATGAAACCATTTTTTATAAATTCCAACGCTTAGCCAAACATGTAAACCAGTTGGTATGTCCTCAACAATTGTTAACATCAAGTAAACAATGCTGGGTTGGAGTTGTGTTAATTTTCCTTGCATTTTTATTCAATAATCCCGCATCACATTTCTATATCTATAAAAACTCAAAAGGGGGCAGTGTGGAAAAGAAGTGTATGGAGGGAAATCACCTACATAGAGAACTTAATAATAATAATAATAATAATAAAATCTCTCTTAAAGCCCTCTCCTTGAAAAGACATTCCTACCTTTTTCCAAAACGAAAGAAAAGAAAGAATGAAAAAGAAAGACTAGCCAAACCGACGCGTGAGTGAGTGCGTGACTCAGTTGAGACCCTTTCTTTTTTGCCTTTTTTTAACTTCACGAGGCCTGAACCAGAAATGGGAACACATGCCATGCCATATTGCCATGCCTTGACAAAGAAAGGACCACATGTCAGGACAGGACATTTATGACAGGAATGCACAAGGATTTCACATGGTCCGGTCCGGTCCGTCCGCATGAGGAAACACATAATGGCACGAGAAAACATGACGACTAGGGCAGCAAAACCTATAAAGTTCTTCCTCCTGTCATCATCATGGTGAAAGGACCACTCATCAGTTGTCGTCCATACTCAGATGGATCCGGTTCCATTCAAATTAGGTAGAGGTTTGGGTGGTCTTACTCCCCCTCCTCTCTTCGTCTTACAGACTGGCATTTGGCATTTGGCATTTGGCATTTGGCATTTTGTAGGGGACATGGATGGGACCGAAGGTAGCCAAGTGCAAATCAAAGAATTTTCTAGACAAGGCAAGAAGGTTGTGTCTATACTCTATACAGTAAAAGAGTATTCCGCTAGTAGTGCATCACCGTTTCCACAGGAGGAGGAGCTAAGATGAATCAAAATCATCTATAGAGGAAAATCATTTTTGTTTTTCCCTCATTTTCCACGAAAATGTGTCCACCATATAACCTACAGCAAATATCATAACCGTCTCTATCACAGCACACAAATGTACCCTAAATTTCCATAGTCACCACCTTAAACATCCCCATTAACTCCTCAAATCTTTTCAAAATCAAAATTATCATCTACCAAGCAATTTAAGGAGCTTTGTATAACTCTTATTAGATATATTGAGGTAAATAAGAATAACCACGCAGACATAGATACATTGAGGTAAATAAGAATAGACGCTAGAGATAGAGAGACAGAAAAATCACGGAGTAGTATGCAACTAAGGGAAAATATCCAGCTAATACAAAGAATGTCGCTCACATGCTTCAGGAGTTTAAACCCAGAAACCTCAAAAACAATTCACTAACCCATTAAAGCATTCAAACTGCACTACTGATGCCATTTCACTGAACATGGTACACACCCAAATTCATCCTCCTCTAATACTCATTCAACAGATCAGAAGAGCTTGTACGGAGAGGAAGCATCCATTGGATGAATGAGGTATGTGAGAACTAGGGCAACCAGCATCAGCACATAAGCAACGCCTTGGTCAATTGATATCCCTGAAACCCAGTGAGCCACACGTTATAACTTAACGGGCCATAACATAATTCAGAACTGGATTGAATTGAAACGAGGGAATACAAATAATGTCTCTGTTTTATGTTTTAACAGACAAAATGATAGAACAGAATGGTTACAATAAAAATAAAAATAAAACCAAGAAGAGAAGAATAACAGAGGCATTGGACAAACATCCTCCCTCAACAAGGGTTCAAAACAATGCTTGAATTCGCCACAATGTTACATTGCAGTAATCAGTGATTTCACAGGGCATTATTGAATGCTTGAAACAAGAGCGCAGTGATGTAAAGGTCTCATAGTCAAGTTCCATGGAGAGCATCAATTTAAATAACTCTAGAAGGTGGTTGAAAGCAATTTCGTAATGGTTTTGAAAGAATTTTGTAAATTGATAGGATATCTTCAATCTAAAATCCCAAACACCAGTTCACTCATGCTACTACCTCCATTGATGGTACCTGTTCAACTTTAACTCTTCATTGAGAGAATACATCAAGAGATACTTGTTAAGTGTGGAAAGTTTGAAGAGAAGGTCGGCATTTTTACTTAAATTACTCCAGTTTTTATGTGATTTTTTTTCCGATGCAAATCTCTTGTTTATGGAATCATTTTCCCTTACATAGGCAACGAGAAGTATTCTAGAATGAATATTAACCACCAAGAACTCAGATAAATTGGAACTTCATTGATAATTTGGGAGGTGGACCCAATCAAAACTCTCAATAGTCACAAAAACCATGGTGCGATAATGTTTAGCATCCTTGATAAAGGAGAAAACCTAAAGGGTCAACAGCCACATTCAAGAGGGAGAAAGTGGTGATTGAAGTAGGCTGTATTAGATAAACTAAAGAGCCAACACTTTCCGAATTATAAGGAGAAAACTGACTGACAATGTACTTAATGGGAATGGGAATTCTGGCAGACACAAACCCCTACCATATAACAAATCATATATTTAGGAATGATATATGACAATAGGTTGCAGTGAATGCAACACCATTGGACATGATCTTTCTTGTAAATTAATCAGAGTGTCCATTGTGCACATTGAAACAATATCTGTAGCACTCTTTAGATGATCCTATGATGAAAATGAATAGAACTGTACTAATTTCTATTAGTCTATAACCAAAGAATTTATTCATTCACATCCGTTTCCACTCAAAAACCCTCACAATAATACAACCAGTTTCCAGTACTTGAATCAAATCAAATGAGTTGCATATGCAGAAAGATTCAGAATTTTAAAGGCATCTACAAATAGAATTTTCACTGGTGTAGATTTTAGATATAAATACAAAAACTGGCATTAGAGAAATTCTAACATACAAAATCCGTAACAAGAGGACATCAAGTAATCAACCACAAGTACTCAAACAGTCAAAGAAGATCAAGATCAGACCTAAATGCATACATTTAGGAAGGAAATCAAGATCAAAATAGCGCTCAAAAGCACAGCCTTTTAGAACACATGCTTTAAAACTAAAGACATTGCAACACCTCATCTGATAGCATTCTATTTCCACAGTAACTAACTCATTTTTAGGCAGATCCATCTTCTACAGTTTTCAGTTTCTCTCCAAAAGAATCAACAAAAAACTTGTCTAAACCCTAGAGTTTAAATCTGCTTTGCACAAAAATCGCAGAAAATGCTCTCTCTATGAAATCAATCGAGAAAATGCAAAAACAAAGCATCAATCAAGAAAAGAAAAGGCATTCTTCCCTAAGAAAGCATTTTCATTGACAAGATCCTCACAGATTTTCAGAAATCATCAGAATCCAGATGCACATTGTTAGATCAGCACTAGAGAGAGAGAGAGAAACAACAGATCTAAGAAACAAATCAAATCAAAACAAAACACATGAAAGACGAACGAAATGAGAAGAACTAACCATCGCTGGTAGGAGCAGGAGCAGGAGCGACGCTCTGGGCGTGAAGAAGAGGCAAAACGAGAGCGAAGACGATCGCAAATGCACCAAAAGGAACCCTAGAAAACGCCATTAGAAGCTGAAATCTCTCGATCGCTCGTCTGAGTCTCTCTCTCAATCTCTCTCCGGAGATTGAGAAACCCTAGAAGGAGAAGAAGGAAGTTGCAGAGAGAGAGAAATGGAGGGAGGGGGGTTTGGGGGTATTTATAGGGAGAGAGTGTTTTGGTGGGGCCCGCCCCTGTGCACAGTGAGGGGCATGTCGCATGTGCATGTGGCCAGGCTGGCAGCACTCCAACGAGCCGGATCATTCAACGTGGCCTCATCACAACCGACAAAGTTGGGTGGGTCTTTACAATGTGGATCCTTTTTTCTTTTTTTTATAGTGCTTCTACATTCCTCACTTTCTTTCCTGGAACTCAGAGAATTCTCTCCTCCAAGAATTTAAAATGCACCATGATAGTAGGATTTACCTCGGACCCAAACAGACAGCTGAACTTTAGATGCAAATCCAAAATTCTCATATGGGTTTTGGGGGTGAATCCAAAATTCTTATGTGGGTTTTGAAAGCGGTCCCAAAAATGTCAATTGAGTTTTGAAAGTGGACGTAGTGCGATTGTCCCCAATGCCATGTGTGTAGGTCCACCCCTGCCCTTGACCATTCAAAAATATCACCAAAGGGCTGAGATTTTAAAGATTTATTAAGGCATTTTGAGACTTTTTGGGTGATTGGAATTTTAAAATTCTTAAAAAGAAACGTAGCATTTACAAATGTAAGGGGACAGGGCAATCATATTATGTTAAAAAAAAAATAGACCTAAAGTGGGAATTACAGAGTGAGGGAGAGATCTTAGAAAGATGTGGGTTGCGTTCACCTCCTCCTCTCCAAGCCCGGATCCTTGGGCAATATGATGAACAATGTGATCAATATATTTTTATTAATTATATTTAGTAATCATATCATTCATGGTATGTTAAGTCCAACTCTTATATATTAGAGTAAAGTTTAAGAAAACCCCATACATTATGAAGCAGTGGGGGTGCTTTTTTTTTTTTTTTTTAATTTGTGGAAGGGATACTGGTTTTATCTCGTCCCAAGATTTCCCATTGAAAAGTGATTTATTTTTTTATCGCATTTTTTCTTCTTCCCATCTCATATAATAGGAGGGAGATTTCAATTATTATTATTGTTGTTGTTGTTGTTGTTGTTAATCGAACTTTGTAGATAAATGCATTTTTATTTATCCGGTTTTTAAAGAATGGAGAGTTTTATTTATTTATTTTGAATTTTTTTCATAATGGTGGGCTGTTCCATGTAGATATAAATCACCTATTCATACTGACGTCTCTGAATTGTTGGGTATCCAAAGTTTTACTCTTTTTTAATGAGAAATATTGACTATTTGATCAAATGCATCTAAAGTAATTAATTAGCCTTCATTGGTAAATACCAATAGAACACAAAGAAGAATTTATCTTGGTGTGGGATGAATCAGCTAAGCATCAAATGGAACAATGAGATCACAGTTTGGTAAACGAATCATCAAGGATTCCTCATGATTTTCCCACATAGTCATAGAAAATACACGTTTGACAATTGTAAATCTATTGATATTTGGGCTAATGGGAATTCTCATGAGGATTCTTAAGTCCAACATTCTCTCATAAGATTTGAAAATCCTCATTTCCACATGTTTATGCATCGATATCAATTTTTCTTAATTATACACATTGATACACACCAAAATCGATTTGAGATCCTAAAGTCATACAAATCCTCGGTGTGGAAGCCTTATTCTAGGGATAGTGAAGAATCCTCAAAACTATGGATTTCTCACATGATACCAAACAAACCCTAGTAGATCAATAAAAAGTAGCCCCTATCACAACATCCCTTCTCCACATTGGGTTGACTGGATATAGTGTAAAGGGTGTATTAAGAAATTCTCTATCTGTGCATGGATGGTTTTTACAGGATGCCTTACTACTAAAGGGAATGTGGATTGTGATTCTACATGTGCTTTATGTGACTGTACTTTAGAAAGTTCAGCTCATCTATTTTCCCAATGCTCTTTTTCTCAAGCTGTTTAGAGCGAAATTCTTCAAAGGTATGGTTCTTTCAGTCGTTGATAGATTGGATTCTCAAAATTCAAGCCTTCCTGTCTTGGAAGGGTGACATTCCCAGCATTTAATTTGTTTGGCAATATTTGAAGAGAAAGGAATGCTAAGGATATTCCAAAAATAGATAGTTTCGGCACTTTAATGTTCTGCAATCAATTTTGAAAAAGATTAGGAGCAAGATTTTATTTTTGGGCCTTTCTCTACCAGGTGCATTGGCTAACTTATGAGATTGTCGATCTATACATCCTCACATACGGGTGCCATGGAAAATAGCTGCCCCCAGGGCAGTTTTTCATCCATTGTTAACATGCAACATGTGATCAGGGCCGGCCCCGACGTTTAGGGGGCCCAAGGCGACCTCTAAAAAATGGGGCCCTTATATAATTATTTAAAAAAAATTAATTCATTATAATTTTCTAACAAAAAATTAATATTTTTTATTACAAAAAAGTGCTGCATCCAGATAACTTTAGGACTGCCTACATACCAAGGGAGGCTATATTTAATCCCAAGGATCAAGCACAATGTAGTTCTATTAAACTACCCACCCTCGCCAAAAGCCTTCAATTCACACACCAACATTCTCTTCCAAAAAATAAGGCTAATAAACCTATAACAAAAAATAAAAATAAAAAAGTATTACTGAAAACAATTGTATAATCAAGTTTTTATGATGCTCACGAGAAATGAGGAAAGCTGAAAAGTTTGGTGGTCTTATCTTTTGGTGGTGGGCCCATGTTTGACTTTTAAAGTCTTTATCTTATGGTGGTATGGTGGTGGGCCTTAAGTTTGGCTTTTTAAATAATGATTATTTTAAATAAGGTGGGCTAAATTGGGCCTTTTAATTTATTTATTGGGCTAAATATTTACACACATGTGTTATTAATTTGGGCCTTTCAATTTACATATTAGACTAAATATTTACACATATATATACAAATACATAAAATAATATGGGGCCCTAAAACTTTTGTAATTATTGGGGGCCCAAGGCGGCGGCCTCTCCCGCCTGCCCCTTGGGCCGGCCCTGCATGTGATGATTGGGATTTATTGGGGAGATAAGGATATCCCAACAACTGGCTTTATTCAAGCATATGTTAACTACTATGCAGCCTTTCAGGAAATGATTGATTTGATGCCAGAGAATATTCATCTAGTATTAATTGAAATGGAAACTGGCCTTATAAAAATTTCCAAAGATCCAAGTAATTCTGTCTGGTGTGAAAGGTTCAACTCAAGAAAAGTGGCATTCAAGCTATTACGGTTTCAAGGAATTAATTTCATGGAGGTGCCCAGCATATCTATGCAGCTTAGTAAAAGGCTTAAAAAAAGCACCTATGCAGTTCCATCATATGCTTCCGAGGCAAATCTTTTGACTATGATGTAATTATTTATTCTCTATTACCTGAACTCGGTTTGTGGGTGGCTTTTGATTACTTTACTTTGGGGAGTTCAGATGTTTCTAATGGGGTATGCCCCATAGAGATTTGCAACATTTATACCTAGTATAAGTGTAGGCATCTTCTCCATTGTACTTTATGCTATATTTAAATGAAAGACCAACTTATCTTTAAAAAATAAAATTAAAAAATGTACCCCCTATTGTGTTATAAAATCATGCTTTCTTGAAAATAATTGTTTGTTTTCATCTTAATCTGATGGTGAATATCACTCCACTGAAGGAGAATCTTTGGTCCTCCTTAGTAAAAATGAGTTATTTTACACCTTTACACGAACTACGATGTGGACTCATCTTTGAACATGGCGCCATCATAATAAATTACAACATAGGTCTACTTTTAGGAATTTTCGTGCATAGGACCCACCTTTAAAAATTTTAAGATGGGTTCCACATTTAGGAATTAGAATATAGCGCCCTTTTTTAGAAATTTTATCATACACGAGGCCCGTCTTTAGAAATTATAATGTAAGACTACCTTTAGGGCCTATTTGTTTACTAGAATTTACGGAATGCGTATGCAGAGAATTTATAAATTCTCTAATATGTGAAATTCCTAAATCTTCCTTTATAATTCTTTTTGTACCTCAGCCAACGGGGTTGGGACCCAAGAGAGAGTCCGCACACAACAAGTGGGAAGACAGCCTACTCAAGTGAGAAAGGAACCTGTAGAAGTTCTAAGCAAAGAAACAAGCCTTAAAAGTACATTACATTGTAACCTAAAATGTGGGTTGTATATTCACAATCGCAAAAGAAAGCCTACCCATTCTTTTAATGCAGCCCCGTGTTCTCATTTCTAAAGATGGGTTCACATTATAATTGAAGAAGGTGGGTTCCATATTGTGATTTAAAGGTGGGTTCTATATTCATAATCGCAAAAGGAAGCCTACCCATTCTTTTAATGAGCCTCGTGTTCTCATTTCTAAAGACGGGTTCACATTATATTTGAAGAAGGTGCATTCCATTTTGTGATTTATAAATGCATATCTTTTTTTTTAGTAGAAAGCATGGAATATTTGTTTGGAGAATCTTCTCCAAAAGCTATTGCCTAGGATGGAATTCCTTAATCTCCTCTTAGTTGCAAATAGTAAGGAATATAGAATTATGAGAATTTCAATGTTATTTGAGACCTTTCAGACAATAATTAAAAATTCTATTAAGATTTTTATAAATTAAGCATTCAAAAAATATGATGTGATGGCTTGACAGCTATCGTAATATCATATGCAAGTGTCTGTTTGTTCTTCTTTTTGCCAAAATTTCAAAATTTACATCATAAAATCCATCTATTTAGAATGTTGTACGTTGGGGGTCCACCTTAAAAAGTCTGGTGTATATTCCACATGCATAGTCACATGGGTTGCCAAGAGAGAGGGTCTATGCATGTGGAATTGGGCCCTCTCTAATTATTAGGGCACCGAACAAGGTAAAAGGCCAGAGGGACCACCAAATATTTCCCAAATCTTCCATCCATGTGGATGTGGGTTGAAAAATTGAAATTCCCAACGAGACCCTTTCATTAAACGGTTATTCTTGGTCAATGGTAAGTCTTCCTCAACGAATCTGGTCCATTTGTTTGAAAAGACATGAGCCCCACTGCCTTATAAAACTACTCCTTATTAGTTATTATGGGAAACCTGTCAGCTGACTATTTTTCTTCGCCAACAGCATGGATGGGACCAATCTGTCCTGTTTTCTAGTGCCTCTCAATTATACGAGGCACATGAGATGAGACTGAGCGAGCTTTCAATAAGGATTTAGAATAACATGTTTTTTGAGAATTTTGAGAATCTCAAACTCTCCATACATGACTTCCATAGGGAAGCATTCCAGGATTTCCCATCTCAGAGCATTTGGATAATTCCAAATGTTGACCCCATAAGCAGAATTTTAGAATGTCCAGATCTGATTAATAAAAAGAAGATGCCATTTGACACTCAATTTTGGTCATTCACCTTTAATCTCCATTTTAAGCCACCCGTATTCAATTCCTATATATTTTAATATAAATAAATAAAGGTCCAAATGAATTGTGGTGTGCCATTAAATAAACTAAATGTAGAAAAAAACAACTATGTTGATTAGTCCAACAGTGCATGGCACTTGGACATTAAATTTTACCCAACATCACATATCAATTCGACGTTAAAATTTTCTTCCACAAAAATTGTGCCACCATTTTTGAGGATTTTCATAGGATAGTTACGGCAAAATGTTGTGGAAAACCAAGTCTTCTTGATAGTCGACTTCACTAATTCTAAGTGATGAACCAAAAGGAGTCAGTCTTGTTTATTCAAATGAAAGCAACACAAGAACAGCTCCCAATCTGAATGGTAATGAGTGACATGTCAAGGTTCGAATCCTAAGTATACCGCCACCTCTTTTCGAGTGTGCAGCCCCTTTCCATTTGTGTGGAATTTCTTTCCGCGTGTGCGGGTTCCTTTCCCACTTGAGTGACGAGTGTGAAATTTCTTTCCGCATGTGCGGGTACCTTTCCCCCTTGAGTAAGGCTGTCTTCCGTATATGTGCAGACTCTCATTTGGATCCCAACCCTCTTGGCTGGGTTACCAAAAGTTTTTTTTTTTTTTTTTAAGCAACACAACATGAGAATTCTACGGAATCAAAGCTACTCCAGCCATAATAAATGAGCAGCAAGAACAAATAAATGATTGGGTTTCCGACCTCTGGGGAGTGGTCTTCCCAAATCAATGGGTTGGGTCATTCTTGTTATGAGTTTCTGGTGGGTATGAACTGTAATAACTCCATAGTCCATTCACATCAAATTAAAATAGCATGTCCTTCATGACAACTCTTCCAAGGCATTGAGTAGTATCTACATTATCTAGAGCTTCAATGGCATAAATCCCAACGGTTCAATCTAGGGATATAAATGGGTTGCCGATTCTCCAATTGTCCGGAAGTTTTGACCCATTAAAAATTGGGTCTAGATCCTTATTTAAGCCCCGATAAGTAAATGAATTTGGATCCGGTCCCACCTTGGTTCGGACCCGTGGACCCAAGACCCGACATACTACCTAAAGTTTAAAAAATTTCTCCTAAAAATCATATTTTTTTAAATATCATTTCTCTCCCCGGACCCGGACCTGGATCCAAACCCATCCCATATATGATTTTGGTTCCGGTTCCAAAGCCAAGAAACTGGTTCCGAAACGGTTCCGGGTCCGGATTCAATTCCACTTTCTCCTTATCGGTTCCGGGTCCGGGTCCAACATGGACCCGGACCGGAACCGACCCATTTACAACCCTAGTCCAACTATAAGCCATAGATGGAAGCAAAGGGTGAAGTTTCTATCTCTACTGGCCACTTGTGGCCTTAGATTGGATGGTTATCACCCTCAATGAATATGATTTTTATTTTATTTTATAGATGACTATTCCAAACAGCCTCTTGTATTTGAAGGTGCTCCTTAAAAACCCCGAGGTTGAGGGCCTGTGTTATGTCAGGAATAACTATAGAAAAGAAAAGTAAAGAGAGGAGAAAAACAACCACCACCACCAACATTATACAATATTTGACTCCAGAGATGGTCATAGACTAGCAGTTTGTAATGCCATAAACCTTCTGATTGAAATTTAGTTTTTTAGAGTTTGGAGTTGTTAGCCATCACAAGTGGCTTGTTTCATGTAATTGAATATCTTGGTATTCTAGAAATTATTTTTTTCCAGAAAGTGGTTAAAATTGAAGAAACGGTGAACATCCAAAAAAGACCGTCAAATGATCTCCCTTTTAATGATTAATGAATCAAGAGGAGATGGAAAATGAATACCCAGTCATCACCCTAGTAATTTAAATTCTAGGAAGGTAAGGTTTCATCTACATCTCCTACTTACATGCTCCATCCTCACCATTGTAATAATCCCTCACTGAAGCACATTTGACCACAAATACCTATGTATTCAATTCCATGCAACAAACAGGGCCTGATTGTCTCATGTAATTGAACTTCAAGGAGTACTAAGACTTGCATTTCTAAAAGATGTTAAGAATAAAGAAATAAACGTGAATACCCTAAAATGATCAAGTACTCTTCTCTTTAATAAAAAATTGAATCAAGGAGAGATGAAAAATGAATACCCCATCCTTCGCCGTAGCAATTCAAACCTATGAAAGTCAAAGTCACGTCATAATCTCCTTTGTTTAAGGTTGTTAAATCCCATTTGACCTTGAATTTCTATGTTTTCAGTTCCATTCAAACAAGCAACCTTAGTCCAAATAAGAGTTCTAATCTCTTCAAGATGTGAAGAATTTGTGTCGGTTCTAAATGATCAAGATGGGTTGGCTCTCAAATTAATTGTTGTTAACAAGTATAGATGCTTGCTTACCGCAGATCTCCAACTGCCTGGATCAACAAATTGATGCTGAACTACAGCTGCATCAAACCCATCCTGCAGCTTTCACTTGGGCGATTGGTCACACATTACAGCTAGTTGGACCTTTGTGAGCATTGCCAAATAAAACAACTCATGAGCACTTAACCAGCATGATGCATGCGCAAAAACCACAATTTATCAGGAAGGCTGCAACTAGCATGCATCACAACCCAAGAAGGGCAGGCCAAGGCCAGACCCTTTATGGATGACGACCACACAGGTTGCAATGGAATGTGATTAAAAAGAGGTGTAGAATTGTAAACAAACAACGCCCTATGTACTGGAGTCTGACCAACTAATTTTGAGTGGAACTGCCTTAGTTATGGGCTGCACACCCACTGGGCGGGACGAATAGAATGGGTCTTGAAATGCCTGCCAAGTGCCAACATCGACAAATCTGCCTGGGAATAGATTAGCTGGTACAGATTTTTAGCTATCTTCCTCATTTCTGTCTCATTATTTTGACTAAGCCAACAGTAAGTTCAGATGGTTTAAAAACAAATGAAATGAGATATGAATCAACTTAAGTCGGCTGTTCCACCTGATCATCCAAACTTTTTCCCTTTGGCATTGGAGCCTGGCCAATAAAAAGAAATTTAAATAATTTTGAGAGTCAACAATGTTCCAATTCAAAAGATGGGCTCATGCAGAATAGAATGCATAATATTATATAGAGCAGAGATTAATAATTGGGTGAAAACTACTCATCCTGATCAAATGACATGCCAGCTATTTAGCATTTGCACAAACAAACGTTCTAAGGAATTTGCATCCAAGTTACGGAAATGAAGAGCTTTTTCACATGGAGCCTTTTCTTTAGGAGCAATCATATTCTCTGGATGTTTGTACTTCTAGGAAGGTACATCAGTGGTTTCAGTAAGCTATATAAATTCATACAACACACAAAACAATTAGAAATATCAGCAGAAAACTGATGCCTGAGAGCAGAACAGATATTTTGAGTGTCAACATACCACGCCCATGGATGAAATTTTGAACTAATTGGAGACAAATTCTGCAGCATCACCCCTAACTACGCTTGTCGTTATTTCACACATTTCAGTCAAATAAACAATACTGGGAAAACTTTATCACACAAATGCTGCTTACTTGATCTTTACATTGCTAATGCAGGATCCACTGTTCCTGAGATACTACCTTCACCAGTGAGGGTTCGCTCTGGGTCCTGCATGATATAATGTATCTTAGAGATGGTTCTGATGAGAGAAACAATATTTGCAGTACCATGAAAGTCAGCATCACCGTCTCCAGGAACATACCTCCATACCCCATTTGATATAATCTGGTGACTCACAAGCCTTGTATTCATCAACCAAGCTCTCTATAATCTCTCGGGATTCATCAAACTCAGAGAGATCATTATCCTGATTGAAGACAAATACCAGAGATTAATTATTTGATTCGTGATACTAAGGAAATGTAGTAGCATAAAGTTGCTGGATAATTGCGACATTATTTAAGAGAGATTAATCTCAGGTAATTCCCTTGCCACAGGTCATGGAATTTGTTTTGAAATACATAAAACAAACTGCCACAACTGATGAAGCTGCAATAATAACATCATTCTAAAGAAATATTATCTTCAGGCATGGTCCTGTTAAATCTAATTACTTTATTCACTATGATATCCTACAAAATGTGAAATGATTTGATGAGCTACCTAGTTTATTCCATTTTCCAATTCACTGGCAGCAAGCTATTGATAGTGTAGAATGAACTGACGAATTGGGTAGTGAAACAATATTTTGTTAGTGTGACCAAATTGGGAATTTCTTGAACTGACAAATCGGGTAGTGATGCTGTAAACAATATTATTACTGTGACGAAACTGGGAATTTCCTGTCTAACTCACCAATGTATTGAAGCCTACTTCTCCAATGTCTTTTAGGCACATATGGACACATGGCAGAAATAAAACAAGCTGAACTGAGAAAACCTTAGTATCCATTCAGCTTGAACCACCACCTTGTAAGAAACCATATACCAACCCAAAAGCTTAAACTCATAGGTGGAAGGCCCAAACATGTATATATGAAGCCTTGTCAAGGGCATTACTTAGGCAATGTGGGATGTGGGGCTTTACTTTACCAACACTCCCCCTCACGGGCAAGCCCAACAGATTTCATGGACGGGCCTGTCACGTGGGCTACACAAGAACAACGGGATCGGAATCCGCTCTGATACCATTAAGAAACCATATACCAACCCAAAAGCTTAAGCTCATAGGTGAAAGGCCCAAACAGGTATATATGAATCCTTGTCAAGGGCATTACTTAGGCGATGTGGGATGTGGGGCTTTACTTTACCAACACACCTCCCAACGAACAATACAATAAATAACCCATCAATGAGCTGAAAGCGTGTTTCACACTCTAATCTATGCTAAAGACAGTATAAAAATAAAACAATAATAATAAAAAAAAAGATTAAACAATTTCCAGTAGTATTGGAAATTGTTTAATACTACTGGAAACTGTTTAATCTTTTTAAACTGTTTAATACTACTGAAACCGTTTCCAATAGTATTGAGTTGGGACAAGGTTTTGATGACGACAATGATGATGAGTTTCCACTTTCCAGTAGTATTGATATTATTTGTGGGAACCACTAAAGATGAAGTTACCTCAGTATTATTGATTTTATGTGTGGAAACTCTAAAGCTGAAGTTACGTCATTAAACTTTCCTACGTACTCTGGAAAAAGAAAAAAAAAGGTAGCTTTATTGTTTTTTTTAATTATTATGCTTTACAAGAGACTCAAAACATACACACTACACATGTCCCTAACTGAGAACGAGTTGGGGATAAAGTAACTCTATGTTTATTGATCTATTCTGGAATTGAATAGGTAGATAATTGAGCTTAACTATTTTTCCCTTTTGAGTTCTCTATGATGGAACTTCAGAAAATCTACAGTAAAACCATAATAGTAAAGAATTGATCATTGGGGAGGCACATATTTATTCATGTGTTAATGTTTTTCACCACAGATGTGTTTTTTCAAAAAAAAAAAAAAAAACATCTGTGGTGAAAAACATTGACACATGAACAAATGTAAATGAAGTTTGAAACAGCTACAATTGTGGGAGGCAGCTTACTGCAAACATCGGGAACTTCCGATAATTGTCCAGGAAGGCCTGCTTTTTTCTCAGCTTTTCATACTGGCTCAAACACTTGCTGAAGAGGTGTCGAATGCTGGTATGGCTCGCGAGCATTAGACCACTAACCTATTAAAGAGAATGTGAAAGCAATAGATAAATTAATCAGCAAAAATCTCCTTTAAGCATTTCAATAGTTCAAGGAAAAGCAACAATATTGAGTACTTATAGATTGAAATCACATATAAAAAGGGATGGCATGACAAATCCCAAAATGGTGACAAATTGCAAGAATTAATGCAAGTAGACAGAAATATAAATAATAAAAAAATAGAACCAAGACTAAATCTTACTCTATGAGCTGTCTGTACATATGGAGACTTTCTAGACAAGGCAACCTGTAAGGAAAAGGCACTATGAGTTTATGACAATAAAGAAAGGGCATACCAATCCATATGTTCTTATCATGGATACAAACCTGAATGCTAGCAGGACCCCACTCAATGAAATTAACAAGCTTTCTTTCACGTATTCTCTGCAAGCTTTCATGTACCTGGTTTGATAAAGGCCAAAACCTAGCGCTACTGTAAGTATGAACATTGAAAAATTAAAGGGATATGGAACACATCATTGAAGTAAATGTATCATTTGAAAAGGGAAATTTTTTAAAATTTTGTAACAGTAGTAGTAGTAGTAGAGCACATAACAATAACATCAGTTAGACCCCACAATATGGAGCCCTCTGCAAGGAAAAGAATCCAGACTCTCAACTTTAAGCAAGTGTTCCCTCCATGCCAGGCATAAACCAACATGCTACAAATAATTTAACTAGCACCACACTGTGCTTGCAAAAGCGCAACATAAAAAGAGGAGTAGAAGTCTTGTCAGTCCTCTCCCAAGCATAAAATGCATACCTTAGTAATGTTGAACCTAAAGGGGATTTTAAAAAATATAAAAAATTGTTTATTGGGACTTAGGTTGTGAAGGATCCTTTCCTTGTCCCAAATGTCTTAAGCCATAGGGGCTTTAGAAAACTAGAAAACCATCAAAACTTGCAAGGGAGGGCAAATTGGGGTTTGTACACCCCTCCTAGGCTTGGAACAAGCCTCCCAAGGCTTTTCCAAAGCGCAGGGGACAGAAGGACCAAGGGTTGGGGTCTGAGACTCAAGTTTTTTTTTTGAAAGGTAAATTTCATTAAGAAAAAGCAATCAGTACAAGAGAGATATACTGATAAGCTTACAAGGAACACCCAAAAAGCAAACAACCAAACAGGACAAATGAAAACAAGAACTGAAAGGAATAGGAGCTAAAAAGAACTACTGAGACTCATGTTTCATGGCCAAAACTTTAAGAAAACTCAAGCCAGAAAGCAGTAAACGAATAAAAGTGACTCTTTACAGGGGAACATAGAAGTTATATACTCCTATATTAGCCAAACAAGGAGCATACCCATATCCCATTGATAGGACCCATACTACTGTAAGAATGGAACAACCTATCTAAATGAATACCCTACTGTCCCTCCCCATAAGGGTACAATAAAAGTCTTAAGGCTCAAAGGAGACTTACTACTCCTATAAAAAAAGCATATATAGGTTTTTCAGCAAAACCAGGCAATAGAATATGGTGGGACTTCTGGAAGATTCTTTTGCACATTCGCCTGAGCCAAGCCAGGTTAAGTCAGTCGGTTGGGACAGGGAGGCAGGATGTGTGTGTGATTTGCATATTTTGGTTTCCCTCATTTTGTTTTCCTTACCCGTTGCAAGTGCGGTCCAACTATACCACACTTGTGGGTCGCACCATTGGTTGCCATTGCAGCAGCAACTAGAGGCTGCCACATAGCAAAGCCTGTCTAGCTTCTTCAGGAAGCTTCCTTACCTTCTTAAAAGAGTTTTTTCTCCTCTTTTCTTTCATTCTTCTTCAAGAAACATCCTTTCTTCTCTTTATTCATGCGTAGATAAATCAGTCGAATCTTACGATTTAATAAAACAAGTATCGAATGAAAGATTCACACTTGAATCCTAAGATTCACTTCTAAATGGGATTGATTGTATAGTTTTTTAGCTCAGGATTCGATACAAATCGTAGGATTCTGACTAATGGTTGGCGAAAGATCAAGAATGAGTGAAAACGAAAAACCAATGGCCAAGAAGAGTCCAAATAATATTTAGAAGGTGCTGAATTTAATGTAGAACTAAATCAAAACTTAAATGGGCCACTTGGAACAACCTAGAAAGTCAATTGAGGTCCATATGGGCAAAACAATCCATTAACAAAGAACTCCAGCTCAACCAACAAGAACCAACCAAAACTGGGCCCATACCAAGACCAATCTTTGAGGGACTGCAACCAGTCTAGTCGCCAGTTCTGGCATACAGTCTGGGACAAGCCAAATGGCCCACAGGTCCAGAAAGTGGAGCCGCAGCTCTTAAAAACTCAGACAACCAAATCATGCCCACTTTAATATACTTCTTTGTTCTGACTCCCCTTATTTTATGCATAATAGGATTCTTTTTTGAAGAATATGTTAGGCTGAGATTGGATTGAAAGTATTCTCTACAAGGCAAGTGGGATCTACAGACCCTAGAAAATCTCTCAACCAAGACCAGCAAGCAATCTCTCATTACTTTAGGGTGCATATGTGCAGTGAGCTGGGAAGCACGAGCACCTCTCCGAGGTCGTCGTGTCCGTGTCCGACATGTCGCTCCGGACACGCTCAGACACGTGTCGGACACGCCAAAAAGAGTATCATATTTATTTTTTTATATTTTATATTCCGGACATGCTGGGGACACGCTGGCCACTTTTAATTGGAAAAAAATTTTAATTAGAGTAAAAAAAAGAAAAGGGGGCTGTTTGTAAAAAGTTATAACTTAAGAGGAAAATGAGGCTCTTTTAATTCATCCATCCAGCCCTAAACGAAAGAGAAAAAACCCCATTCATCCGTCCAGCCCTAACGAAAGAAGAAGAAGAAGAAGAAGAAAAAGAAGGAAGAAAAACAAAAGGAAGGAGGAAGAAGAAGAAAAGAAAAGATCTGCTGGGGTAATTCTGCTTCCTTTTTTCGCTCGTGATACTGCTTCTGCTCATCAGGTACGCTATTTTATATTTTTTGCTATGACTCTTTTTTCTTTCTCTGCTGCTGCTGCTGCTTTTTTTTTTTTAGTTTTTGCTGCGAAAAACATTTTTTTGTTTTTTTATTATTTTTGTTTAATATTTGCTCATGCTGCTGTTTTTTTTTTTTGGCTCATCAAATATGTTTGTTGTTTCTATACTATTTTTTTTTCAATCTATTGCTGTTTTTCTGATCATTAGATGTTCTCTTTTTGTTGTTTTCTTCTTTGCGGTGTTGTTGTTGCAAACCTCCTTGATGCTGTTTTTTTTTTTTCAGTGCGAATATGCAAATCTGCAAATGTTGTTGCTGCTGATGTTCTTTATATCAAATAATTCTTTTTTTATTTATCAGCTGCTTCTTCACCTTTGGAACTTAGGAATATGAGTTCCATTCCTAGCTCTAGCTCACACCACTCCAATGAAGAAGATATAAATAAGCCTCTGTGGAAATATGTAACCAAGTTTGAGAAACTTAATGAATGAGGGGGAAATATTACAATAGTACACTGGTACTTGGATTTTTATTTATTTGATTGCTAAATTGATTACAAAGTTAAAATGATAATATCTTTTAGTATATAATTAGATTTATTATTATTATTATTAAATATTAACATGTCCCCGACGTGTCCGTGTCATACTTTTTTGAGAAATGACGTGTCGGCGTGTCACTGTCGTGTCGTGTCCGTGTCCGTGCTTCTTAGGCAGTGAGAGGATTTTGCTCTTTGTGAATTCCCATTTCCGAGTGTGTATATATATAGGAAGATGCTCCTATGAGAGCATCTCTCACCTTACCATGAGAGATAAGGTAAGGGCCCTCACATCCATATCCAATGCCAATAACTTAAAATGTGAGAGCCCCTACCTTATCTCTCACGGTAAGGTGAAAGATGCTCTCATAGGAGCATCTCCCATATATATATATATATACATATATATATATATATATAGAGAGAGAGAGAGAGAGAGGAATCTTGCATTCCTACCCCTTACAGAGGATATTGAAATACTCTCCATCGAGGAAAATCAATTCATTTCTTTCCTTTTCTGCGAGGAAGACGGGTCGTATGAAACGACCAAAAAGGGCTGCACAAAAAATCAAAACAATTTTCCTTTCTACCGAAGATTTATCTCATCACACGTATGCGCCGTTATTACTACAAGTTGTTTCTTTGTTTACTTCCTTCCGTATTTTATTATGAATAGGACTCTTGTAATTTGGATTTCATTATGTTATGATATATTTAATATATGGATGAGATTTAAAGTTGTTTCTTTAGGGTTTATGCAGTAACAAACAATATATGAGACCGTGCAAAAGGAGGTTCAGCCCTATCTTTGTTATTTCTCATATTATTTCGATAAAACTGCTTTGTTGGAATTTTCTATCCTCTTCTCCATTTGTTTGAGAGAGTCTCCCAACTCCCAAGGATTGAAGATTATTCAAGTGGTGGATTTGTGAATTAGGATTGAAGACGCAATGTACACCTATACACTTGCACACATATTAGCCACCATTTACTTTTAGGATGGATCCATTTTATTATAACCAGCATGAACTTACAGAAAGATCATATAAACTCTTTTTTATTTTTTGAATGATGAAAGACATAAACTCAAAAGGACTAACCTGAGTAGGGTCCACCTCTCCTTGGATGATGTTTAATATTGATATATATTTTGCTTGACTTGCTTCTTTTGTTCGAGCATACGAGGAAACCATGATATTTTTTGTCTGCAAAGCATCAAACAGTCAGAAGAATTCAAAGCATATACACAAGCAGATCAACTCAAGATGGAGTGATCTTGCCTGTAGGAGTCTTCTCATAACATCTAGTACAGTAGTTTTACGAATCACATTAGCCTGTCACAAAAATAGAGGGTTGACATCAGAAAGAATAATATATTAAGAACATGGCATTTGGTAAATAAGCAAAGGGATGGATAGAAATTGTGTTAGCTTATTGAAACAAGCATCGTAAAAATACGTGATGGTTCTTGCTGAAAGCAGATTCAATCAGTCCTGAAACAAGTATCAAAAGCTCTACGCGCATGTAGGATCAAAAGGACTGACAACAAAAGTACACGGCAAGTTCTTTTAGGACCTGAAGTATCTGGGAAGTGGGAACACTGGATTCCAAAATCACAGTGGCACACGAAGGGCCAGTTTGGTAAATCTAAAAATAAGCTATTATTTTGTGATTTAAAGCTTATTTACTTATTAGAGCATTTAGTAAACCTTTAATTAATTTTCTAATTTCAGAACTTATTTACAAATTAGAGCTTTTGCCTCTAAAAAACTAAGCTAAGGGGGCCTGTTTATATTTTTAGGGCTTTTTTTTAGCTAAAGAGAATAGAGATGGACAATGCAAAATTTATATGTTTTGGATGAAAATAACCTCATAAATTTTCAAAATGATACAAATGGCGGGTTCTACATTGTAATTTTTAGGTGGGCCTCAATTACCACAATTCCTAAGGGTGGGCTCCAATTACCTCATAAAATAAGAGCTCCTTTTTATAATTTTATCAAACATGCTAATTGTAAATTAGAACTTACAAGTTAGAGTTTTTATTTTAGACCTTAATTTAATTAGCTCTTATTAATTAGATTAGAGGTTCCAAACAGCACCTAAGCTTCTGTGGATACATGGCTTACCATAGGTATGCAATTCTGAACAAAACTCTTTTTTCCTCCCCGCGCCCCGCCCCGCCCCCCTCCGCCCCCACCCACAAAGGTTCCCAGTGCCAGAAAAAACTTGGTTTCTTTTCGTTCAGCCTTTGGCACTGACCTAGAAAGATTCTGCTCTCCGCATAATTAAAAAAAGGGAAAAATTTTACTCCCCATTGTTCTCATTTCAATACAATGGTGAAGAGGACTGAACCCTCTAATATTTGTTCAAAACTGACCTCTCAAGAACTGAATGAATTTTAACAATCAAACGGTAATCACCACTCAATGTGTCATGGTCCCTGTACCCAGATGATATTCTTCTTTTGGGTACACAACCACGCCAGCTGGTGGGAATGACTTTCATTCAATGGGTTGAGCAGGTCTTGAACCGCATTACTCCTTGTGGGAGTAAATGTCCCAACCACCAAGCTATGCTTGTGGGACATTGTACCCAAACAATTCAATTATTTAAAAAAAAAAAAGATGAAGAGAAAAAACAACTCAAAGCCCAAGAACAACAACATTTCCAAGGCACAAGTAGCATTGCTATGTCGTTTTCTTTAAATAAAAAAAACTAACAAAAAAAGACATGGTGAAACAAAACAAAGAATATTAATGAATTTACATATACAAATAAAACAAATAGGTTCCAGCTATGTCAGAGCCTGGAGATGTGAATTATGCAGCACCATTGTTTGTGAGCGGAGTGAGGATTATTATCAAATTTACAGACACCAGAACAATAGAGACGAGCACGTAGCACAGTTGGAAGGTGCTCAATGTAGCAACCACAAGGTTGCGGGTTCAAGTCATGTCACCGGAAAAAAAAAAAAAAAAAATCAGCACCACATAACAATGTCATTCCAACTTTATTTTATGAAAGAATTAGGAAATGGACCTTGAGTACATTAAATGTCTAACCTGACACTCCACAGTGAGTGGAGTATAGCCCGTCATAAGAAAATGGCATCTTGGAGTTGGAATTAAAGAGGCAAGAAGGCCAACCAAATCATTGTTCATGTATCCTGGATAGCGTAGAGTAGTTGTACTTGCAGACATTACAGTAGAAACCAATGAATTTGTTTGCGCAAAGGTAGGATTAGAAAGATGGAGGCGTTCAACAGCAATTCTGTTTAGCGCCGTGTTGTCAAGAACAACAACACAATCAGCATTTAGCGTCAACCGTTTAAGAGTCAAAAGTGAGTTGTATGGCTGGACCACGACATCACTTGTCTCCATCTGATTGGGAAACACACTATATGTCTGAACAAGTTTTTTACTGTAGCGATCATTTAAAGTCTCCAATAGATATGAGCCCATTCCTACAATAAGCAAAAGAAGAATCTCAGTCAAAACTGAAAAGGAAAAACAATAAGTATTTATCTGCAATAACATCAGCCCATGGTAACACTAACACTACAAATATAAGGAGGTCAATTAAGCTATCTGCTAAGTACAAGGGCAGGCATAAAAAACACAACAGTATGCATACAAGTCCTACAAACCAAGACAAAGGAAACATGCCACTTTTCTTCAAATCTACAAACATTGAAAACTCCAAGAGTTTTTATGAAATGTCATTTAGAAAGTAATCATTTCCCATTCATCCAAGTTGGATATAAGACTATTACAACCCATTGGCCCCAACCATTACAGCTTTACAAACATTATCAGAAGAAACCACACGTGATAAAGCCTATACCCATTATAACTCACATTATCAAAGAAAGAGAAAACTGAGAACTCATAAATCACATAACTCCTTCCACAAGATGGGATCATTAATGAAATATATTATCTAGTTACATGAAGCAGGGACATAAACAGGTCAGTTCCTAGACCTGGCTCAAAATTTAATTATATTATCAAATATATTTGTAAATATTTAAGAGAGACTTGAACCCACAACTTTAAATTTTGCAACACTTGCACTTACCAACTATTGTGCAACCTGTAACAATAAGAAATTTACATTTTAAATAATTATATATTACTTTGTACGTATCACTCATGAGTATGGACCCAACTGGGCCCAAACCTGATAATCAATCGGGTCCAGAAAGAAGGTCCATACCCTATTTTTTCGGGTCAGGTCTTCAAGTAACCACGGAATTGGAGGTCCATCAACACCCCTAACATGAAGAGAATTCACTTAAACACATTAAATGAGGACAAACAAGGAAAAAAATTAAACTAGTCAGCTCCTGGATGTTTTCTAATCTAAACATTGGATGCTACACTAAAGGTACATGGAATCATTGATTAAATTAAAAAATACTCACTAATTTTTTTGTGCTAAGAGATAATGAACAAGGTGCAAAGGAAAGCACAAGGTAGGGGAAAGGTTAAATGTTTGATGATTTTGTTGATGTTTGCACAATTTTCAGGTCTCTTTACACTAAACACCCAGTAGTTTCTGCATTTTACAAATGGATGGCACGTGAAAAAATCACAAAGAATGTCTTAGAGAGAAGAGAAAGAGAAAGATGAATCGCCGCAGACATATTCTCCTTGTCAATGCTTGCCCCCTATGCTTCGGGGACGAGGAATCGGTTGATCATCTTTTGCTCCATTGCAAGCAGACGAAAGCCCTTTGGTCAGCGATCCTGGAGGAGTTCAATTGTAGTTGGGTCATGCACTCATGCCGCAGTCCTTACCTGACCTATTCCATCAGTGGGCTAACCCGATTACTAGCTCCAAAGGGAAGACAATGTGGCGCCTCTCTTTTTTGGCTTGCATATGGACGATTTGGAAAGAGAGAAATAGAAGGTGCTTTGAAGGGTTAGCTTCCTTCCAAGAAGACTTAATCCTTAAAATGAAATTCCGCGTTGCCTCGTGGGTCTCCTATCTTCCAGAGTTTTGGGGCTTATCTATTGATGCAATTTTTTTCAATTGGAGGGATGTCTCTTCATTTTGATTTGGATCTCTCTTTCCCACTCTTTTTGTTTCCCCTCCTCTTGGGAGGTGGCTGTTTTTTTGGGGCTTCTGCCCGGCCGCTTCTCAGTATAACTCTTTTATACTGTAAAGGTCTTTTGTAATTTTCCTTTCTTCTTTCAATACAAATTAACATTTCAAAAAAAAAAAAAAGAGACCCAGGGACTGTAAAGATCCAAAGGTGGGATTCACCCTTAATTCTAGGCTTGACTAATGGCAAACTCATAAATATTGCAAAGTCCCCATAAAAGAAGCATCAATAGCAAGGAACTAACATGTCGCTGCACAGTAGTGTGTTCAACCTATTTCTAGGCTTCAGATTGATCTAAGGTTCTCCCGATCTTCACTGAAAGGCTTTTGGATGCTTCAATGAGCCCTGGTTTTGCTTTTGGAGGACCAGGGAGCTCAAATCAAAGATCAACTTTGTTCGTAGGATTGTCACAGTGCTAGTGGCACACTTTGTGACGGTCTATCTTCTAGGGCTCTCTCTTGAATCATTTGACTTCTGAATCTTTTTCTTTGAGGTTTTGATCTCATGTTTAAGTTCAAGCAAGCTTTGTGGATCTGTCTTTTCACAAGAATGCATCAAGTGCATTTCTTGTCAGAAACTTGTAGCTTTGAATTTTTGAACCTTGTAGCTTGAACTTTTGAATCTTTCAAATAATTTGATTGAGATTGTCATTAAACCAAGACCTCTACGCGGCTATAATCATCATCATAATATTTCCAGGGAGCTGTGAGTCCCATATCTAAATGATGCAATCAGCCATTGCAAGGAAGCCCACGGCCCACGCGTGGGACCCCAGTGAGTTTAGAGATATTTTATTTTCTATTTTATTTCCCTAATTATTTGTCATTAAATTTCTAACTTTGCTTAAGGGGTTGTAATTAGGGTAGTTTCTAATTTGCATCAGTTTCCTAGTTTAATTAGGTGAGACTTTGCTCCTAAGTTTTCCTTTTACTTATTTATATGGCATTGTACTAAAGACTTAGATCTCAAAACCGATGGTTAATAGAATTAGAGTAGATGTTATCCTTTGAGGTGTGTCCTCCTTTGTAAAAGCATCTACGGAGACCATTATTGTGCTTTGGCACTTTTCCATGCAAGCCCTAATCCTAAGGCCTGCATCACTAAGCAAGTGTGCACGTATACCATGGGACACTTGGCTATGATTTTAGTTTGATTTTGTTACCCTTCAACTTTAAGTGTGATCTTTTGATGGTCTATAAAGGGGAAGGGAACATTCCACGCATTCAGTAAGTTCATGTAATCTCCTACCATTTCTACATATGAATAAAATTCAACAATTGGTTTGGTTCCAGATCCGTGTCTATTCCATTGGTTTAGTCTGCATGGACAATGGATTTGTAGTTCAGCTTGGGGATTGTCCATTGGTCCTTCCTCCCCTCCATCCCCTACCAAATCATGAATAAAATGTTATAGGGCATTCAATACATCCTGTGAAACTTATAATTGTACAGAATACAACTAATAGAGTGGACAGAATTGCTTTCTAAACTTATAACAGATTCAACAATTTAAGATAAACCAATGATGGAGGACAATGCAAGGAGTTGGTGAATTTGCTTACTAAAGTTTTTATTGGCAGAGATGACAAGGACACTTGCATTTGGAAACCTTTAACTTTTGAGGAGCTTTCATTGAAGGCTTTCTTCTTAGCCTAAGAGGGGCCTCCTCAATCCATATCTCCTTATGTTTGGGTCCAATGGGTTTGGCTCCACCGACAATGGAGGCTTTATGTTGGCTAGTGGCTGCGGTGAAGATATCTACGATCAAAGGCAAACCAAAGTACATCCTTTTGGAGGCAGTCACCCCCACCGGGCCTAGGTGCCCTCCAAAACCCAATGAAAATCTGGTGTTTGTTTCCAAAATCCATATAAAAATCCAGCGACCTCCCCTAAAACCCACACGAAAATCCTGGCTTTGCACCCAAAATCCAACTACCTATTTGGGTCCGCCCCCCTCAAATGAAAATCTTGGGTCCCTCACTATCTACAATGGACAACTTGAGAAGAGGTATATAGGGTCAAGCAATATTTCGGATATTTATTTAATGTAGGAAGAAAGAGGAATCGATTAACCACTTATTCTTGCATTGCGAAGGTGGCTACTTATATTTGGAGCTCTTTCATTAAAAAGTGTGGTTTAGTTTAGTGTCTTCCAGGTACTTAAACAGATCTAATGGGGGCTAGAAGGTGGGGGCCTTTCAAGGGATGTGACTACTGCTTTGGAGGTCATTTAGAAGGATAGGAACAACATGATTTTTAGAGATTCTTGGGAAACACTAATTTTAGTGGTGAGTGAGACTTAAGAGTAGCGAAATGGGTTTTGACGAAAAAGAATTTGAGAATTTCAAGTTTAATTACATTGAGATGCATGTATGTCATGTGGGTAGGCCAAGGCAAGGAAGGTTTTGTGTTGGTTTCCGTTGCTAGTTGGGGCGTTGAATTTTAATGTGAATGGAGCAATAGAAGGAAAACCAGGCCCAACAGGGATTGGTAGGGTTCTTCACAATTGTAAAGAGAGAGCTTTGTACTTTTGTACTAGTGATTGCCCGTACCTGAAGGCACGCCGCACCATGTTCTGAGCACAACTAAATCTAATTACCTTTCTATTGACCAACTAACAACTAACCTGAATTTTGGCACCCTATGAGGGGTAATTCGGTCCACCCTATTTAACGATGTCCTGATTAGGTCCCGAGTCAAAGATCACCTATTATTCCTGGACCTTTGATTGCCCTAGGAATTAGCTCATTGTAATCCGTTCGTTGAGGGCTTTCCGTCCATATATAGAACTTCGAGATCCGACTGGCGGATCAAAAATCATAATAGTAGGTTCCCGCACCCCCGATGTGCCCATCTGAAAAATCACTTATCACTTCTAGACCCCTGATCGCCCCGAAAGTTGGCTCGTCGCGATCTACTCATCGAGGGCTTTCCATCCATATATAGAACTTTGAAATCCGACGGGCGGATCAAAATCTGCGAAACCTGGGTCCCAATGATTATTGCTCAGACCAGACCAGACCCCACTGCAGCCCACCTTTTGAGCCCCAAACCTTTGATTCAAACCCTGATTGGGCCCTTAACTAAACCCGTCAGACCTAACCTGAACCTAACCCAATCCAACCCATCAAACTCTAGTCCAATCAATCCAAACCCAAATCCAACCCAAACCCATCTAACTTGAACCTAACCCCAGACCTGGCCCAAACTCCTTGACACGTCACCCGAAAAAGGGAGAAAGAGTCCAGGGATCTGGGGAAGTAGTGTCCTAGATCTCTGGACTCTCAAACCCTGATAAACCCCTTTCCTCTTAATCTTAGCCCTAGGTTTTATGTACATAAATCCTAGGGTCCAAAATATGGGGAATTCAAAAACTGAGCTCCCTTACAAAAGAAGTTTTTTTTTTGCTTTTGACACCTTTTTTATCAATGACAGAATAATAAGAAAGTAAACACTCTTGCTTTTCTTTTAAATGAAGAAGAGATGGCAATACCTGTAAATAACTCAAACTTGCTGCCACTTTTTGCGTCGTACAAACCAAGATGTGAACGTGCTTTTGATGGGGATGGCAGAAGCTTGTAAATTTCTCCAACTTTTAGCCCCTTTTTTTCATTCCCCTCTTAATTCAAAGGGTCCAAAATATCCCTAGGATTTATGTACATAAATCCAAGGGTCCAAAATATGGGGAATTCAAAAACTGAGCTCCCTTATTATATAGATATCATAATCAAAGCCTTGTCATAACTATGTTGAGGTTAGCTACATGAATTCTATTTGTCCATTCTGATCTATCCTGAGTCTAGTTGTCAATATCGTTTTGGACCCCATTTCGGTCTGGCCTACAAAATGAAAAGTTTCAGCGATTCGGAATTTTGGCGAAACTATTCAAAATTACATTTTGGGGGAAATATAAAATAATATATATAATTCATTTCGGCCACTTGAATGAAACGAAAATTTTCGGACATTTAGGCCGAAACGGTACGAAATTAATAACTATGATCCTGAGCCAAATCCTCAAATAAGTTGCACTTCTTTAGATCTATTTTTACTATATCCATCCACGTAGTCTTCGGCCTACCATTCCGCCCCCGGTAGGCCATCAACCTGAATAGACAAACTTTTCCTTATCAGCGCCGTTACTGACCTGCATTGGTCCATTGGACATGCACAAACCTCCTCAAACAGTTTTCTTTAATTTTATCCCCTATTGATTCTACCGTTAAATGCTCTCGAAAGCACTCATTTCTAATTTTATCTTTCTTAGTTTTCTCACACATCTACCTCAACATTCTCATCTTTGCTACATCCATTTTGTGCACATGTTGCTTCTTGATTAGCCAACATTCTGCTCCATAGGTCATAGCTAGTCTAATTGTTGTTTTGTAAAATTTTTCCTTCAATCTTGTTGGCATTCGTCGGTGATAAAGCACTCTAGAAGCAAGTCTCCACTTCAACCAATCCGCTTTTGTCCCATGTTCAACATCTTCATCAATTTCTTTGTCCTTACTAATTATCGAGCCAAGATAATGGAATGAATCTGTTTGTGATATCTCCTGGGCTTCAATTCTCACAGTAGTTTTAGCTCTTTGTATATGCCCACTGAAGTTGCAATCTATATTGTACAGCCTATTTTAAAGCCTTTGGATTCTAAAGCCTCCGGCCATCTCTCGGTTTTTGCATTCACACCATCTCTTGATTCATCTACCAACACTATATCATCTGTAAACAACACACACCAATGTACCTCCGCTTGAATATGAGCAATTAACTCATCCATAACCAATGCAAAGAGTTAAGGACTTAGAGTTGACCCTTGATGCAAACCTATGGTCATTTGGAACTCACCTCTCTCTAGTACATGTGACCAGACCCCGCCCCCCTCCCCTCTTTTTTTTTTTTTTTTTTTTGCTTCTAGTGTAATGGTTGTGGGGTATAATTCTCTAATACCCTTCTGTGTTGCTTTGACTTTGTTTGTAAGAACCTTAATTTTAATTAAAGTTTTCTGCTACCGATAAAAAAATAAAATAGTGATGAAGGACCTACAATACTTTTGACGATCCTTTGCATATTCATATACAGTGGCCCTAATTCAGAAAGAAAAAAAAAATCTAACATTTTACAATATTATAAATTATTTTGGACATTTTTCCGGGGCTTTCTAGGTAAAAAAAAAAAAAGAACCAGAACACTACAGGCCGCTACAATAAAAACTGTTGCTTATCACCTATATATATCGCTATACAAGCCAGCCAATATGCACTTGAATACAACTACTTTGAACCATGCAGTGAAATCGTATGATTCAATGCACATCTTACACTGCTATAGTGTATCAACATAGAGGAATCCCCAAAATTTTACATGGATACCGGGCACCAAATATACATGGAACAACAATGTTAAATCGTCCAGCTTAAGTATCCATGTAGTAGAAAGTGATTTTACCAGCTAGAATCCACTTCAAGTAATTCCTAGGAGCAAAATAAATAAATTCCACATGAAGAAACTAAGATTAAAAAAATATATATACCAGTCCATTCATAGATAGACTCGACATGCATGACAGCCCAAATGGCACAATTCACATTTGCATCTACAAGTGCAAGAAAGAAAGTGCATCATCCATTCCAGAGACAAGGATATGTTCATTGATAACTTCTGCAGCTCTCAAAACTTTGAATCTGATAAATATTAGGTAACTGCCCCACAGGCCCAACCGTTTGCGGAGAACCATGTCAAGCAATATACAGATATTACTATATAAGCTCATAAATCAAATATAACAAGGGTTGGAGTTAGAACATCAATAAATACTAAGAGATAACCTGAGCCTGTTCCTCCAGCTATCGAATGACACAGAACAAAACCCTCAAGGCTATCACTTCCATCAGCTTCTCTATCAACCATGTCCATTATATCCTCTTCAACCTGCTCTCCCTGATAATTGCATCAAAGTTTAAGTCAACGATCTTCCACATGAATGAGATTTTTATAGTGCCCTTGCAACAATTACAACTATCAATAAAGGGCATACTAAAGTCTAAACCTTATAAATCTGAAAAAATGTAATAATAACCCAAAGCTAAATGCCGAAGGCAGTTTTTTTTTTTTTTCTTTCTTTCTTTTGTTGTCTTTTTCTTCTTCTTTTTTAAATGCAAACGAGACTACAGTAGATAGTCGAACCAATTGTTAGCTAATTTGTCAATATTAAATACAAAGCATTTTTACCAATGTCAGCTGCCGGTAAACACAGCATTGTCAAAATTTCAGATGATTTTCTAGACTTCGCAATAACTATGACATGGCGAGGTTGTTGAGAATTCAAAAGGTGGACTTCATTTTCATACAAACTAGCACCAAGCACTTAAAAGAATCTCACGCACTGAGAAATAATGTTAGAATAGTACAAGAAATTCATTGGAAGATGTGCATCAGTTTTGCTCTCTTGGCTTAATAAGCTTGGGGGAACAAAAACTGTCTCGCTTGGCTCAGGATGGTGGAACAGTGAGGGGAAGTCCAGCTACCTCTTCACTGCAAAAGACTGTTTCAGAAGGCTTTTTATTTACAGTAACTGAAATATGACTTCCGCAAGAATTTGGTAGGGTAATAAAAGCAAACACTTCTGCCGGTTGGCTGCCCAAAATTGTATTGTCACATGATGATATTAAATATAAGGAAATTATACTTGTGAATATCTGCTTTATTTGCTGGAAAGACAAATGCTTTATGTGCTTTATGGTTTTTAGGTTCTTTTGGCATTTCTGTTTCTGTGCCTTTTAAATAAAATTATTGCTGCTTGTCAAAGAAGAAGAAAGACAAAGAAAATAACAGGAAGAAAGAAAGAGATGCTAGCATTTTGTAACCTCTTTAACAGTAACTACCCAAATGTGTGCAGGGTCTCAAAAAATAGGCAGCAAGAATAAATCTGCACTTCTTAAGGGGAGATAGTAATCCTGCCGACTAAAGAGTGATGCAGGCAGGCCCTAGGGTTAGGACTTGCGGGAGTGCCAAAGCACCATGTCAAAGACACTTCAAATTATCTCCATAGAGATTTCTAACACAAGGACGCACCTCTCCGAGGGAAAAAACCCACAATTCTATTTAGTTTTTAAGTCTGAGATTTTCATCTCTACAATGTCACATAAATAGGAAAAGCAAGCTTAGGGCCTAAGCAAACCTAATCTAATAATGGAAACTACCCTAATTACAATTAGAAACTGCTAACTAATAATTACGAAACATAAAATAAAATATCTCTCTAACTAATTTGGGCGGGACCACGTATAGGGCACGTTATGCATCATCCCCCCCCCCCCCCGGTTGAGAGAAGAGTTTGACCTTGAACTCGGGTCTTCTTGATTTCTTCTTCGGTGATCATGGCTTCTTTGGATAGAGTGTAACTTCCTCTTTACCGTGCATGAATGTGTACGTGTTGTCGCGCATCCCATGAGTTCCATTCTTGCCATACATCCACGATTGACCCAATAGGATATCTCCACTATCCATTGGTAGCACATCGCACCAAATTGTATCTTTATAATCATCACCAACTGCAAAAGTAACCTGACATGTATGTCAAACTTGCGCTTCATCACCAGTCATTAGCCATTTGACAAAGTAGGGACGATTGTGCCTTCAGCTTCAAACGATCAACAATAGTTTGGGAGATGATATTTTCACAACTTCCACCATCAATCACAACTGTACATTTTCGCCCATAAATTGTACTTGTGGAAGCGACCATCTCATCTCAACAGTGGGTGTAGACTCTTGTTGCACCAAGAGAACTTCACCATCCTTTTCAGCTGCTATTTCCTCTACTTCTTCTGATTCTTCGCTTTTAGGATCATCTTGTGTTTCCGGTTCTTCTTGTGCAC
Organism: Litsea cubeba; assembly: GCA_012931725.1. NCBI lineage: Eukaryota > Viridiplantae > Streptophyta > Magnoliopsida > Laurales > Lauraceae > Litsea > Litsea cubeba. The sequence goes on along the minus strand of CM022953.1, from coordinate 41,844,462 downwards.
CTTCCATTAAATTTATTCTTTTTGGACATTCAAATGAACGGTGCCCCTTTTGTTTGCAATGAAAACATGTGAACCTATTCTGATCTTCAAACTTAGAGGAAAATTTCTATGAGGAACTAGCACTTGGGTTAGAATCTGATTTTGATGGAGTCTTTTGCGCAGGCCACTTAGACCACCAAATTTTCAGGCCTGATAATTTGCAACATCTTCGGCCTTGATAACATGCTGGACGATCTCATCAACATTATCAAAATGTTAGAATGTGAAAATATATTTATGTCAAGTCTAAGCCCATGAAAGTATCTGTCAACTAAGACATCATCATCTTCATTCAAGCCACAAAGAGCTTGCAAGGTCATGAACTCCTTAAAATACACAACAACTGTCTTAGATCCTTGTTTCAAATCTTGAAAACTTGAACGCAGATTTCTTGCATAATTCACAGGAAGAAATTTTTTCTTTTAACAGATTTTTCACCTCGGTCCATGTGTCAACAGGGTCAATATTTTGATTTCTTCTCTTTTGCAACTCGGCCCACCATATCGTAGCATAATTGCGAAATCGAGTTGCCACTAGGGTGATTTGGCAGTGGGTTTAGAGGCATTTGGAATGATGAACGGAAGGCTTGTGAGATGGATGGATGGATGATAGGGGTAACTCACTAACACGCCGATCGATCGTTCAGCTCTGATACCAATTGATGCAGGCCCTAGGGTTAGGGCTTGCAAGAGTGCCAATGCACCGTCAAAGACACTTCAAATTATCTCCACAGAGATTTCTAACACAAGGACGCATCTCTCCGAGGGAAAAACCCACAATTCTATTCGATTTCCAAGTCTGAGATTTTCATCTCTACAATGTCATATAAATAGGAAAAGCAAGCTTAGGGCCTAAGCAAACCTAATCTAATAATTGAAACTACCCTAATTACAATTAGAAACTACTAACTAATAATTAGGAAACATAAAAGAAAATAAAATATATCTCTAACTAATTTGGGCGGGACCACGTATAGGCATGTTCTGCATCAAAGATCCAAGCACGTGTGATATGAATTGGTATGTTAAATTCAAATTCTACATATAGATTGTATGTCGTTGCGTTACACTCATCAACTTCATGCATAATATAGCCCACTGTGGCTATCAAGTTATGGGCAAAATATTGTTGATATCACAGTTGCAGGTTAGACAAAACTGTGGTATCATTGTAACCATTGTGTGTGAAACATTTAGCATGAAGCATAAATTTAACTGAATGCACAATTTTGGATCACAAATGAGTAAATGAAACTGAACACAGTTATGGATCTTTTCCCAGAACGCTTCATACTAAATGTTCTTTAGTTAAATGGACCAATGAGATGGAAAAAGGAAGAACACCATGAGTCGTGAGAACATGGAATCAGATGCAGCCCCTAAACTGATTTCCTGCAATTAACACGAAAGCATTATGAACAAGAGATGGGTGGAACCTTGATCTTTTATAAAAGTTTTACTGTTACTGATCGAAGAAAAGCAAGAGATGGGTGGAATGTTGAGTCATAATCAGGTTCAAAACCAATGAGAACAATTCATGGCATTTCTAGCTGCATGTACGATTTGTCTCTAATATTAATGGGAATCAAATTTCAACTTCTAGCTGCACGTATTTAAAAGGAAAAAAAAAAAAAAAAAAAATTGGAAAAAACTTCTAGATGCCTGCATATTTATGACACAACAGATTAGATTAGCTGTTATATAGGTTTTTATCATGCAAGCATTGAGAAAATACTACCAAGATCACCAAGAAGCACATGCAAAATGACTGATGTCTATTTGGAAGAAAAATAACCAACCTGGTGATACCCACTAGCCCAATTATTTCCTGCACCACCTCCATGATCTGAGACAAATATATTTTCATGATTGTATAAATTTCGATATTCGCTATTTTGAATGCCATTGATGACTCTGGGCTCCAAGTCTATCAGGAGAGCTCGAGGAATATAGTGTTGATCATCAGCTTGATAGAAAAATACATCTTTCCTGTCACCTCCCTGCAGCACTTTGTATTAGATACTGGCCAAATATAGCCTCATTTCTCATCATTATTAAAAAAAACTACTGATTGATCTTTCAGCATGATAAAAAAAAAAAAAAAAGAATGAGTTAGGAATATTCTACTATTTCATGTTAAGACCCAACCCAGCAGACCAACTCAATCCACGTTCACACCACCTTAATGCCCCCGCTTGGGTTACAAGCCATGCCACTGAGCTCGGCAATGAGTTAAGAATATTCACATAATTAATGTGAAAATATCACCAATTTGAAAATCCAACATATCACAACTGTTTAAAAAAAAATTAAAATGTTTTCACTGAAGAAAACTGTGCTTCCTGCAGTGTTTATGGTGGTGTGAGAATCAGAAACCATGTGAAGTCGTAACATTATAAAACTGCTGATTGATCTTTCAGCGTGATAAAAAAAAAGACTTAGGAATATTCACATAATTAATGTGAAAATATCATCAGTTTGAAAATCCAACATATCACAACTGTTTTTAAATAAAAAATAAAAAATAAAATCACTGAAGAAAACTGTTCTTCCTGCAGTGTTTATGGTGGTGTGAGAATCAAAAACCATGTGAATTCGTAACATTATAAAACTGCTGATTGATCTTTCAGCATGATAAAAAAAAGAGTTAGGAATATTCACATAATTAATGTGAAAATATCACCAGTTTGAAAATCCAACATATCACAACTGTTTTTAAATAAAAAAAATTTAAAAAAAAATCACTGAAGAAAACTGTTCTTCCTGCAGTGTTTATGGTGGTGTGAAATTCAGGGGCTTCTGCCTTTGGTACGTGTGCTTTCGCAAGAGATTTGTTTATTTCTTTTCTTTTCTTTCATGACATCCTTTTCTTTGCTGAGAGAATTGAGTTACATTTAAAGCAAAGTACCGGTCTTCAAGAAATGAATCTCTTCTATAATTCTTCTTCTATGTAAATCAGTCCATTTGTTGGGGTGGGTCTGGCTGACCGAGCCCCCAGCTACAGTGGTTAACATTTGATGAATGTATGTAGGCCTGTGGCAGACTGGAGCTATTTTTCGCCTTTCTAGCTAAATGGGTCTTTATGTTTAAACGCTAGGACTCCGATCCAATATATCATATGCAGAGGGAAGCATACAATTTTGCTAATGAACTAGAGCATTGTCCAACTTAAGGGCAGTGGCCTGGGTCCAGGCCTTATGATTAATAATCCTGCCGAGTGCTTACTCTTGCAAATCTTCGGCCAACCTAACCATTGTGCCTCAGCCAAAATTTTATGATGGAAAAACAACATGCACTGTTATCAATGTTCTTGGTAAATTGTCATCTCAAGAACAAGTGAGATATTTTTCAAATTTGGGGCTTTCTGGGGATAGTCTGGAAACTATTGCAAAAAAATAAATTAGTTCAGAATAATAGTGATTAGTAAATAAACACGAAATTTTTTAATGAACTCCCAGCAGCTTTTAGAACACGTACTCAGTATACCAACTATATATATATACTAGTCATTGCCCGTGCCTAAAGGCACGGCGCACCATGTTCTGAGCACAACTCAATCTAATTACTCTTCTTTTGACCACCTAACAACTAACCTAAATTTTGCGAGAATATTTTTCTTAAATAATAATTGGTTACGCTAATTTTACAAACATTAGTGATTGCCCGTGCCTAAATGCACAGGTAGAATGATCAGCACATACAAATAATTTCTAGTCTGGATTATACTAATAATAAGCATAGAAAAAGAGAGAAGAATGAGATTAGTGGAAGAAGAGATCATCCCCTCTTTCTTCTCTCTCTATCTCTAGAGAACGTTTTTTTTTTTTGGTTACCCTAGCAGCAGAATTAGCATTCCCCTCTTAATCTTAAATCCAAGGGTCCAAAATATGGGGAAAACCAAACCCACACCGCCCATAATTTAACAAATTTAACCCAAATTTTCTATGTAGCCCATCAGATCAATCAGCTTCAAATCAAGCCCGGACGGATTTTTTTTTTTTAGGTAAAACAGCCCAGCCAATTGGACCCTTGTTTAACCACCATTGAAAACCAGAGTGGACCACTACTATAAGCAGTCTAGTTCAATTGCATGCAAGCCACGTTTGCATCTGCTACCAAAACAATCCAAGTTAGCCCAGATTCCACAATCCGTGAAAAACAGCATATATATGTGAAGGGGCAAACTGGTAAGTTGTGGGCCCAAATTCCACACCGTTCAATCACTCAATTGCATGGAAGTTTTGAAAAGACAATGGCATGTTTCGTAATTTCACAGAAAACCAAGGGCACTCCCATATCCTCTTGGAAAAGATAATGGCATGTTTCGTAATTTAATAGAAAACCAAGGGCACTCCCATATCCTCTTGTCCTCTGTAATAGGATCTTGAATCTTTTCTCAGCCCTAGGATTTATGTACAGAAATATGTACATCAATCCAAGGGTCCAAAATGTCCACGGATTCAAAAACTGAGCTCCCTTATTTATAACGGAGGGTATCCCAGTCCTTTGGGCAGGACTAATCCCTACGGGCCCAGGGGGAGCCGGGTAAGTCCCCTGTGGCCCAGTGTGGTAGAGTAAACCAACTATGACTTGTTTCCGAACAGCTTTAATAGCGTAACACCATTATTAACCCACATCCATTCCCACTGTACTTTCAGAACCACCAGATATTTTCAACATTTCATTTGCAAGATCCAAAACCACTGACTTCAATAGACAATTTAGGCAAATCCAAGAAGAGCATGTATAATTTTACAATCATTTCTATATAACTAAAGGTAGCATAGGTTTCTGTTATATGATCATGTTCATATGCCGGTGCAATTAAGTCCAACAAAATGCATCAATATGAGAGCATAGTTGTCAATTCCATTCAGTTAGCTTTGGGTGGAACGGAATAGACCCCTAAAAGTTTCCAGTCCATTCTGGTCCCGGTCCCAATACTGGACCAATTCCACCGCATTCTGACCAAGGTTTTATACTTTCATTCATATGTAGTGAAAACTAGAAAATGGTCAATTGTATAGTGCAGCTTAATTCAAGTGATGTAAGTATGCCTTTTTAGTATTAGATTAGCATTCAACTATTTTTTTTCAATTTTAGGTATTTTTTTTTATATTTGTTTTTTCATTTTTCAATTGGTCTTTTCTGGAACGGAATACCAGAATTGACCGGAATGCCGAAATGTTCCACGACAATGCATTTTTAGTATTATTTTAGCATTCAACTATTTTTTTAATTTTAGGCATTCTTCTATATTTGTTTTTTTTCATTTTTCAATAGCATCATTTCCGGAACGGAATACCGGAATTGACCGGAATGCCAAAACGTTCCACTATAGCGACAAACCGGAACACCAACCAGAATGGAATTGACAACTATGTATGAGAGTGAAGTTCCTTGTTTGAAAGGGGAAGATCTTCAACGAAAATTTGGTACTGGACCATGCTCCTTTTGTGCTTCTAAGCACATCAACATAAGAAATTTCCAATGATAGTAGGCAAATAAAAAGGAAAACGAGCAAGGACATTAAGTGCATGCTAAGGTGCGAAAGTTTTCTGCACCAACTCATTTCCTGCAAATTTCAGTTCATATTGTCAGGTGCAACGAAACATTTTCAGCAGCCAAATGTGTTTCTACATCTTGTACAATGACAGCAGAAAATGGTTCTTTAGCTCTTGGACCTCAATCTGCTTTCAACAAAAATTGTAGAAAATGCTTTCATCTCTGAAAATGCCAACACAGAACAACAGAAAAACACTTTCCCTCGCAAACCATTTCTCTAATCCGTCACACAGACATACACTCAAAAGGGGTCTCACAACTGATCGCTTGTGCAAAAATCCATTAAACACACATTCCAGTTTCAGCAATTGAAACAAATTTAAAGCCAATCCCACTAAAATTTGATCAATTCCTACTAAAAAACGATCAATTTCAGTGAATCTAAGAAGCCCAACAAACAGGATATGGATGCATTTTACAGGAAATGTTGAGAAATACAGCAATTCTCCTCACATGAGCCATTTCAGACGAAATCACGTTCATTTCCGCAAAACCCAACTCGATTTGCATTGCATTTCAGTGAAGTTGCAACTTCAAAAATGAGATTTTTACCTGCGTAGCGAAATCTTCTAAGATGCCTTCCTTGCTGATGCCGTGTTCGAGGCAGAGCTGCTTCCAGAACTCCATCCCGATCTGGTTTCCGCATTGCCCTACTTGTAGTGTTATGATCTCTCGAGGCATTTTCCTCCTCCTTCCTCTTCTTCTTCTTCTTCTTCCAGGAATCGAATCGAATGGAATCAAGTTTGAGAAAAATTTAGGGTTTTTAGGGTTTCTCCTTTCTTTCTCTTCTTGGGCTTTTCTTCTGGTGCTTTTTGAGGTTTCTTGGGAGGGAAAAATTAGAAACAGCTGAGGTGAAAAGGGATTGGAAATCGGCTCGAGCCGCTGGTTCGACCCAAATGGTGCATTCGATGGATCTCAAAAAAAAAAAAAAAACCACCCCCATGCATGCGCACACATTCCTACTTCGCGCTTGTGCGGGTTCTCTCTTTTTTAATCTAAGCATCCGTGAATCTCACTCAAGAATGCGCAAGGTTCTTTAAAATTTAATGTTATTATATTTTAAAAAAAAAAAACCCCTCCCCTCCCCCCAACCCACACTCACATGTGCGTGCTCATTCCTACTTTCCACGTGTACGGGTTCTTTTTTCGAATCTAAACATTTGTGAATCTCAATCCCGAATGTGTAAGGTTCTTTAATATTTAATGTCATTATATTTTGAAAAAAAAATTCACACATGTGTGCGTGCCCATACATACTTCCCACGTATGCGGGTTCTCTCGTTTTGAATCTAAGCATTTGTGAATCTTACTCCGGAATGTGCGGGTTCTTTAATATTTAATATCATTATATTATGAAAAAAATTAATGAGACTTGCTCGTGTAAGGTTAAAACATTCTTGAGAATGAAACGATCCAGCTTGTAAGACCCATTTAGAAACATGACAATAATGGAGAGCAGAGTTGTTCTCAAAAGAACATCTCATTGTAGAAGATAATGTTTAGAGGGCATTATTGGGTGGAGTAGGACTATCTGTTTCATGCTGATGTCTAATTTTAAAATCTGCATGAATCTACTATAAAATAAGTTTTAGTTTTCAGAGTGATTTGTAATCAAAGAAGGGAAATTGAATAAAGGAAAGATCTTTAGTAATTCAACTTTTAGAAATGCAATTGTCAAGGCCCCATTTAAATCGCTGCATTATATCCTTCCGTGAAGCTCATTTGTTCCTATGTAACTTTGCAAACAAACATACATATAAAACACCTTCCAAAAGTTTCTTTTAAAAGAGGATGTGGTGCTTCGGTTGAGGGCAACATCACAATCTCACATTAACAATCATGAATTAATTAATGGGTAAAATTGTAATTTCTTTTTTATGATACGACACCCTTTCTCTGACCTTATTGATATTCCCATCAACTAATAGCGTACGTAAATTCTATCCGAAAGATACCACCCATACTCACTACCTAAGTTCCTCGTCTATTCACTGAGTTAGGGAAATATTCAAGTGCATCTATCTCTCACCATAGGGCGAGGGACACTCTCCTTTTTGAGTAGTTTCAAGTACAAAAGTGACTATATATATATATATATCAATTGCATTGCATCTAAGATTATCCTTTCTAGAATAATTTATATTTACTTACTAATACAAGTGGGTCTAGAATCTAGATGCTGATAACCATTTCTCAGAAAAAAATTCTAATTTTATCTCTCATTAGTTTATCATATGTCTATCTCTAATTCCTGTTTTCCCATGAACAATAGATAGGGGCGATCAAGGGTTAGGCCAGCCCATGCTTACCCTGAGTAGGGCCCACCTTGGGCTTGATATGGGCTGTGATTTTTATCCAATGGGCTAGATTTTTCTGGACAATTAATTAGGTATGTAGGTTGGAATGCATTTGTTGTGCTTATAGGTCTAGTTATCCGACATATTAAGTGCACAAGGGATGTTTGAAATTGGTTGGACATGGGCTTGAATCATTAGCCCCATAACTTAAACGACTTTGGGCTAGACCCACTTGGCTCATAAAATCCATACAAATAGATTTTTTTTTTTTTTTGTAAACTAGTTCTTTTCTTAACAAACAATTGGTTACCCCTTTCTCCAGCTTTTTATTTTTAAAATGCAAATATGTTTGATTATGTCATATTTCCCATCAGTTTTTTTATATAATATTTAGCATTTTCGACCCTTTCTTATTAGAGATTTGCCACATGTTTCAGTTTCAAGATTTTATAGTGTTGAAACAGAAACATGTTAATATTTTGTGATAACTTATTCACATGTTTTAGACATAATTAATTTGATGGTGCCAACTCAATTGAAGTTAATTTTGAATAACTTAGATTTTCACTGGGTTGATCCCAAGAGGAGACTTGTGAATTTCTAAGGTTTTGAACCTCAAAGGATACTAGCTAATTATAATATATAGAGGATTTTACAAATATTTATATATATATATATAAACCCACACAAATGGGATCCCTATATAATACTGAATCCATTGAGTTTTCACTAATCTGAATGGATTGAATCGTTGGATTGGTGGTCAAGTTTTTTTTTTTTAATATAACGTCGTTAAATTTGTGGGCCACGGATGAAAGGGTTGGAGGCATGAGATTGACCTCAAACTTGATATCTGGGCCCATCAAAGATGTTTATTTCCCACCCCCCAAGCCCGTATAAATTAGTGGGCTCTAGGTGGGCTTCGATGTTTGGATATAGAGGTTTCTTTATCAGTTTCTTCTTTATATATATATATATATATATATATATATATATATATAGAGAGAGAGAGAGAGCAAGGCTCCCCTAAGCTCGAGCTTAGGGAGAAAATTTCGTAAGCTCGTGCTTGTGGGGCCCACCTTTGGTCCATCCAAATGGACCAAACACATGACCCCCTTAAATTGCACATGTCCACCAACTTTTGGTAAGGTTCGAATTTACTGGACCGTTGGATTAACTATATATCAATCTGAATGGATTGTTGACCATTAAACTCTTGGGGCCATATGAAGATGATAGAAATTACGGTTGAGACTCATTTTTTGCAGGGATGAAGATCCTAGAGAGTCCTTGAAATCCCCCCCCCCTCCCAACCCCCATCCCCATGTGGGTCCCCAAGTGGGCCCCACCACACACTTGAGCTTATCTTATTCTAAGCTTGAGCTTAGGGGAGCCTTGCTCATATATATATATATATATACATATAAAGCTGAAACTTAGGATAATGTAAGCTAAGGTAAGTTCAATTGTGTTGTGGGGTCCACGTGGGGACCTACATGGGGATGGAGATGGAGATGGGGGGATTTCAATGACTTCCTCGGACCCTCCTCTTTGCAAAAAATCAGCCCCAACCATGGTTTCTATCATCTCCATCTATGCACCAAAATTTTAATGGGAAACAGTCCATTCGGATTGATACACAGTCAATTCAACGGTCAAATAAATTCGGATCTGATCAAAAGTTGGTGGAAAAGAGCAATTTAGGGAGGGGGGCATTTGTTTCGTCCATTTGGATGGACCAAGGGTGGGCCTCAGAAGCGTTAGCTTATGGAATCTTATCTTAAGCTTAACCTTAAGAGAGTCTTGCCCATATATATATATATATATATATATATAAGAATGGCTCTTCTAAGCTGGAGCTTAGCTTATCCTAAGCTGGAATTGTGCTGGTCCCACAAATCAAAGTTGATTATATCATTTTTTTTTGTATTATGATCGTCTTCAAAATCAAGATAAATCCAGTTTATATATAGGGGTACATTCATGTGCATCCATCTATCCAGGAGTATCATGTACATTAATGTGCATCCATCCAGTTTTTCTTTTTTCTTTTTTTGCTAAGCCTACTGTCCAGGAGTGATACTACCAACTTGAAGAACCATGGGAGGAATCAATTTCTAACCATGTATGTGACACTAGGGTGCAGACACCACTCAACCATGAGTGTGTTGGCAACCGGAAACAAATTGTTTCACCACAAATTTGGATTTTAAAGATTCCATCAACTTAGAGGTGGCAATGAGTACTTGGCTAAAGTTTAGTTGACCACCATATGTATAATTCATTTTTAAAGAAATTATAATGGACTCCTCATTGAACTAGGTTTGACAAACCTGTTACCTGCCCTATTGCGGTAAGATGAAAAATGGGGTATTGGTGAAAACCTGTCAAACTCTATAAGAATATTTACCTATTGAGTTGGTTGGAACCACAATTAAATATTGGGGCTTTGATATATTAGTCCTCCTTAAATCCAGCTCTCCCAATTTCATGACTAAAATTCAGATAATGTCACCAAAGTCATTTGACTCTGGTAAAAAAAAATTTAAATTTTTTTTGTCTCATACCCCATGATATCATGTAATCAGTGCATGTCATAAATCCCATGATTGATGATATCATATATCATGGGATTGTCCCATGATTTCGTGGCTTTTTTTATGCATCTTAAGGAAAATGTCATTTTTGTGTTTTGTAAATAATGAACTCACTTGTTGATTGCAAAAAGTGTATGATAAAGAAGCAGATAATTAAATCCGATCCTATGATATCATAGGATATGGGACAAAAAAGTGAAAAAAATGTCGACCAAAGTCAAACGACTCTGACAACATTATCTTAATTTCAGCCACAAAATTAGGAAAAGTGGGTTTAATGAGGACTAACTAATATGTCAAAACCCCTTAAATATTTCAAAACAAATTAAAAAAAAAAAATTTCTCCTCGTTTTTCAGTCACGATCGAGCCAGGTCAAACCAGATGGTCAAACTGAGTTGGACCGAACAGTCCACTCTACCAATTCAGGCTCCGTTCCACTTCTTAAACCATGGGGTATAACATATTAACATTAACATGTATATGTATGTCATCAAGACGTCAACCTGAGCTTAACCTGTTCATTAATGGGTATCGAAATCTAAAGTTGAATTTTGAAGACAGCTTTAAAAGTGGTCAAATATTTGAGCCAACAGATAGGGGCCAGGTGTTTGTGCCCATATGAGGCCCTTCCACCACCCCTTAGCCACTGCTACATTCCACCCTCCCTTGGTTTTTATTCCAACGAGAGAGGAGATTTCTACATTCCTACCTTTCTCAGTAAGAAATTGAAATACTCTTTATTAAATAAATAAATTATTTTATTTTTATTTCATGAGAAAAATGTGTGGCATCAAATAATGAGCTAGTGTGTTGCATAAAAAATCAAAACAAAATCCTTATGTGGACATTCTTGAGGTGTACCAATTCTATAATTCCATAGGAATAGTGTATTGGAATATGTGGGTGCAAGCATCTATAAGTCATGACATATATTCTAAAGACATACTCTTCAAAAAAAAAAAAATTTACTCTTCAAAAAAAAAAAAAAAACATATATTCTAAAGACACCCATTAAAGTGCCCACCCACAATTATGCCCCTTTCCCCCATCTTATATTCTCAAGACATACTCTAGAATGCCCACCTCAAATCATTCCGGCCAGTTTGCCTTTCCATACCAGGGGCTCTCACATGTGGCAAATCTAATGGCTTCACATATCCTCACTTGCCCTCCATGAATTAGCAATTTGACATTGATTTGTCCATCTTCCACTTTTAAGTTTTAAAACAATTGTTTATGTAAATCTGTTAAATTTTGCGGCCACGAAGTAAAAGGCTGAGGATCATTTAATTGGGGACTGGATTCACCCCTAATCCACATCTAAATCTATCAATATTTTTACTCTTCTTGATTGTCAAACACCTAGTTTGGGCTGCATGATGGGCAACTGAACATTAGGGATGGCAACGGGTCGGATCGGAGGCGGATATGGCATATCCGAATCCAATTCTCCGTCTCCATATCCGATCCGATCTCCGAACGGATATCCATTCTATCCTCCATCCCCGCCTCCAAATGGAGATCGGATATCCAAACGGAGAATCGGATATCCGAATCATTAAAAAAATATTAAAAGATAATACAATTCAAAATATAATTTAAGCATTAAAAGCATTAAAAAGACAATACAATTCAAAATATATCAAAAAATAAACTTCCAAAATAAAATCATTCAAGTTTCAACACACTTACACAAGTCATACAAATCCCAATTAAACCCAAATTAGTTTTAATTCAAAATTTCAACCAACAAGCAACAATATCATCAATCCTTAAGAAACATCATTTCCAACTCCAAGCCATCTCATCTCTTCTTCCAACCTACATATAAAATTAAACTATGGTCATTACATATAAAAATTCGGAGATCGGATATCCAAATGGATATTCGGATCGGATATCTCCATATCCGCCTCCGATCGGATCTCCGAATTTTTTTCAAAATCCATATCCGAATCCGACCCGATCTCCGAAATCCATATCCAAACGGAGTGGGTATCGGATCGGATCGGATCGGACCGGACGGAATTGCCATCCCTACAGTGAACATTCTCCATTTGGTCCCTATTCAGACATGGTATGATCTTCTCTCTCTGTCTCTTTCTTCTAAAAACAAGATAGAAACTTGTCCTGGGATGAGATAAATATACATGATGTTTATCCACCATCAAATATTCAAATTAAAAGCCACTTCCTCTCATTTAAGGATGGAACCTTTCTTTCATACTCATTTTCTTCTCAGCAATCAATGCAACCTAAATCAGAGGCAATTGCAAGCTACTGCCTACCACACACCCTTGGCATGGGTCCCACGTTAGCATGGAGTTTTGTCTCATGGTGATAGAACCTTTCCAATCTTTATCTAATGCATGTACACGAATTTTCATGAATGGTGGAAGCCTTCGAGGCCCACCTGGTCTCTTACAATATGTGATCAATGTCATTCTCATTCATTAATTCCCTGTGAACTAGCAGTCTTACCCAAACTTGAAATCCATCTAATTTCCGCAGGCAGCTCAATTTATCATGCAAGATTAAGCAGCTATGGTATTTGCAGTTGGGATCTTTCTCCACCAAAAAATAAAATAAAATAAGAATAATAATAAAGAAACTTAAAAATCTCTCTTTGTATGCTGACCATATGATAGAGTGAGTCCCACCATGGATAAGCTTTTATAAGATGGTGGCCCCATCAATGAGAGAAAGGCAAATGATGATGAAGAAAGATGAAAAGAGGAAGAAAGATGAAAAGAGGAAGACTAGATAACACATGTTTATTTGCATTAGATTACTTTGGAATTCATGGCCAAAGGAGCTCCACATACGTAAGAAATGTTGGATATGAGGTAGGGAGCGAAGGATTTAAGATAGCAGATGGGACCTTCACTTTTCTAAGATTTGAATTAGTAGGGTGATGACCGATCATTGGGTATGTATTTTCTATCTTGTACTGTTGCAATTTTTAGGGGAGATTATTTAATAGTCATTTTTTTCGTATATTCATCTTTGGTCTTTATTTTCAACTACTAAGAAATAAAGCGATTATTAAAGGAAGGAGTTTTGGCATATTAGTTCTCCTTAAATCCGATTTTTCTAATTTCATGAACGAAATTGATATAATATCACCAAAGTAGCTTAACTCTAGTAAATATATATTTGTAACTTTCTTACCCTAGATCCAATGATATCATGAGAATATATAGAGTATGTCACATAAATTGATAATCATTGGACCGTCCCATGATGTAATGGCTTTTATGCAACATCTTATGAATTATTTTGTTTCCAAATGATTGAACCTGAGAAATGATGGTCAATTTTATATTTTTTCTACAAAATGTTGTTTTTAATGTTCTATAAAAGACGAATTCGCTTGCTAGTTGCAAAAAGTGCATAATGTAGAAATTGATAAATCCCATGATTTCATGGGATATGTCACAAAAAAAGTTAAAAAAAAAAAGTTGACCGACTAAAATCAAGCGACTCTGATGACATTATTTGAATTTCGGTCATGAAATTGAAAAAAAGGGGCTTAAAAGAGGAATAATATATCAAAACTCCTTAAGAATTTGAGGGGTGAAGGATACAATGTGATGGGTGAAGGATATGAGATAGCGATGTAGACAAGATCTTATGTTTTCTAGGATCTGAATTACTGTGGTGATGGCCAGGCATTCATTTTCCATCTTTCTTTGATTTAATCTTTATTAAATGATAGGTTATTTGATAGTTATTTTTCAATATTCTCTTTCGATTATTTATTTTTAGTACTTACCATAAAAAGTATTAATTATAATTTCTATGTCTTCAATTACACAAAACAAATAGGCCACTCATGATTAGCACCAACACAAAGATAAATAAGATTAGAAAATAGCGACCCACATATTAAACATGTAACAAACAAGATTTTACATAGTACCAACAGCCAACCACACGACCAAACTTGTATGCACATATCATATCTATGCATACATCACTACGTTGTTTCTGGTTCCACTGCTCCCATTCCTTTCTATCATTCCAGCTGTGAAGGCCAGAGGAATGCACCCATGGCAAACTTCCTCTTCTCCGCGGCGTTCCCCATCACAGGCAGCCCATATTCTTTGAGCAGACAGTCGATCTTCCATTCAGGCATGGTCTCGTAATCGCCTTTAGTGTATCTGGGGTAGTGCAGGGGCATCTGGAACTCCCAGCAGCTCTTCTTCGCTTGCTGTTCATTGGTCTTTCGGCCCAAATTTAGTACTGTTTGGGCAACACCTGATCCCAAACTGCCCATCTTGTTCTATGCTGCTCTGTTTTTCTTCTTCCTTCTTATATACTTCTCTCAAGGGCTGAGAGTTTTAGAAGATAGAATTTTCTCTGCACTGAAAATCTATCAAGCCCAAGGTGGCCTTTTATAGAGAGCTTTTAGAAGATAGGACAAATGCTTTGATTTTGCAGTGGGGGAAGTAAATCCTAAAGCTTATCACAATTATAGTGACCTTTTATGATTGTAGTCATAATAGTGACATTTCTACCATGCGAGTAGGAGTACTGCTTTTGAAAAAGAAGGAAAACCAAATGAGTTGGGAAAATTTTAAAATAATGGATTTTGTGTAAGAAAAGTTTATCCTAGGAGTAAGAAAGAGAACATAAGTACTGTTTGTCTCCTTCAAATTAGATTTGTCAGAAACAAAGCTGTTGCAACTATATATATATATGGGAGATATTCAAGTGTCCCTCACTTGAATATCTCCCTATATATATATATTTTATAAGTAAAAAGATATATAGTAAAAATAGTATAGACGAACTAACATATATCATATAACATACGGTATATATGCAAGCTTGTAATAGAAAAAAAAGAAAGTTTGTTCAATTGCTTCAGATTTTAATCCTTTCAAAAGTCACCTTGGAGTACTTTTTAAAAAAGAGATACAAGATCTAAAAGCTGATTTAAGCCGGTATTCACATTAACCTTCCAAAACAAATCTAGCTCATAACTGAACATTTGTTTGAATCAATTTTAACTCAAATAGACCCAAAACTAGACTTGGTAGATGGCACCTAAATGGGTTGTGTTTGGGTTCAGCTGTGCAATCATTGATAATATACCTTGCAACAAAATGCTAATCTACTATGATATTTTCAACTCTTATAATAAATAGACCTCTATAATCCACATTGCTCAACTCGCTAAGCCCAATCATTGGATTATTAGCTCACCTAGTGCTATACACATGGAAACATATCCACCATTCACATATATGCTCATCTAATTATTGAAACTTGTACAGATATCATTTATTATATAATTGTTTCATTATTGTCATCATTGAAGTCATGCTCTCAGACTTGATTTGGCTTCAAAAAAATTCACTAATGAACATAAGTAGATCATTAGAGGGGGATGAATCCATTTTGTTTAAAGTAACTGCTCTCTTTTTATTTGGAGTTGGGACTGGCAAATGGTGTTAGAAGTATCATATGTTTTTTTTTTTTTTTTTCGCTAAGTTGTGTCAATGGTACAGTACTCGTGGGACAATCTACCTGCCAGAAATTGATCATTGTACTGCTTTGTGAGATAATACATTCTTACCACTGGGATGTCTCATATTTCTCAAATTGTTCTTGTAAGTTTTTGTTGAAGAGGATCAACTAATTATATAAAAATTAATATCTGTAGAGTAAACAAATGCATTACGTACAATCATACATATGAGAGAGAGAGAGAGAGAAAGAGAGAGACGTATCATAGAAATTTGTTGGGAACATTAATGAGAGATGAGAAGGAGAAGAAAAGAGTCTTTGTAGTTGATTTAATGGCTTCTATTATTGAGGAGAGTGTTCATTTCCTTACCTTGTAAGGCAGCAACAGTCACATGAAAGTCTAGATCTCAAGATCACAGGCTTACATTGCCGTGCATTCAAATAAGTTGAATTGAAACAGCTTAGAAGGAATTCTACTTTCAGAGCAATTACACAATTATGAATTGCATTAACTTTAGGCAAAAAATACAAAGAAAAAAACAACATAAACTCACTAGAAAAACTTATACTCACTAGAGTTTTGTGAGGCTTCACTCTAGAATGTATCTACTAAAAATTGCAAGTGACCAAACTAAATACCCCTCTTATACAGTCCAAGTTTCAATTTAGTAGGAGATAGTCTCATAATCAAATTGATTATATATAAAACACTTAAGACTGACCACCTACTATTCTATTTATTTTTTCATATGTAATCAATTTTATGATGAGTAGACTCTTATTGAAGTGAAATTTGCCCACAATTTATTTTGAGAGATTTAGGTTAGAATCGCCACTCATCCAACCGTCCAATAATTGAACCATTATTATATATTAAAGTGGAAGATTTTGGAACTAACTTTGATCAGAAGTTATTTTCGATTTATACAACTGCTAATATACTCTCCCTCCACTTTCCACTAATATACTTTTCCGACTTCCATCACTTATAGGCTCTTATCTTCTCCCTTTCTAACCTACATAGAATCCTACATCTTCATGCACAGGGGCGGCGCTACATGTATGTGAGTGGGGTCAATTGACCCCACTGACATTTGAAAAATTATTAAAAAAAAACTTACATTTGAAAAATTATTAAAAAAAAGATCTTTATTGAATTGAACTTATGGAAGATTTTGACCACATTCAATGCCTAAGTTAATGTGTCATCTATCTACCAAAATAAAAAGAAATAAACTTATAAAAAATTAATCTTTTATTGACCTCACTGACTCGAATTCCTAGAGCCGCCACTGTCCATGCATACACGTGATTAGGACGGATTTTTGTGTTAGGTAGGGTGTAAGTAATGAGATGTCCCTTCATTTTAGATTTCTCTTTTAAGGGATGATCAATCAATCACAACAATTAGTGGATTCAATTATTGAGAGAGAGGGTCTATTGTCCTGTACAGCTAAAAACCTCATGAGATGTCAAAACTTCTTCATTACTCAATTGACAAATGATACCTTTCTCGGCCTCTCCAAGCATTACTCAATTGACGAATGATGGCTTGAGATAAAAGCACATCATTGAAAGGAGTCAAGGACAATGTGACATTCAACAACCAATTAGGCCCTAGATTTGGACCCGGATCCAACTCAAAAATTAATCCTAAGTACCTTTTTGTTGGACCCTTTAATTTCTTTTGTTGTATGGATTTGGTTTAATTGAATTTGATCCGATAAGATCTGTTTCTAGGCCTGGGTCCATGTAGATCCGATCCTTGGGTATGCCACTATTCCCATGTATATGGATTATCCTTCCAACAGCATGGGCTTCCTCTTCCCACTTGTGTGGGCTATATCCTTCCCACAACTTGGGCTCTCTTAAGTCCCAAGCCCCTAGGATGGGGTAAAAACAAATGGAAAATAGTTGAGATGAACCAAAGTTAGTAAAAAAAAAATTTCTATATTAAATATAGTATCTTTCTACTAGGAAATGTGTCCTGGACCACTATGATAAATCAACTTCATCACACTCACTAATAGTCATTCTAGTTTTAAAATTGTGTGATTGAATTTCGTAGTCAATGATTGGGATGATTTTTGCCCAAAATCATATGTATAATGAAATCTTTCCATCACATTATCCTCCCATTGATCGTTATACATCCAAGTGAATCCCAAAATCATATGTATATATAATAAGATCTTTCCATCACATTATCCTCCCATTGATTGAAATACATCCTAGTGAATCCCAAAATCATATGTATAATGAGATTTTTCCATCACATTATCCTCCCATTGTTCGATATACATCCATGTGAATCCCACTGCAAGGGGTTTAGATTTAATTACCTCTCACAAGCTGTAAGTATATACTAGCAAAATCCCGTGGATAACCACGAAACCACCAAATGCACAGGCTCATATGAATTATTTTAATGAATTTATTAATTAGTAAACTTGTGAGTCCTTTTTTTTTTTGTTGCTAATTTGATCTTTATGTTTTTTTTCCAAATGTTTTATTCTTTAGGTGAGGCATGAATTGATTAAGAAAGAACAAATGATCATAGACCTAACAAATTGACCTAATATATTTAAGTGGGACCAAGATGAATGGGGTCCATCATCTCTATTCTAACCGTTCATAAAATCACATGATGCGGGCTGAGACCCATTAATTGATTGATAAAGATCAAATATTCATAGACCTCTCAAATTGACCAAACCAAACCTATTTAAGTGGGACCCCCAAGATGAATGGGTCCACCATCTATATTCTAACCATCCATAAAACCATATTATGCGGGATGGGACCCATGAATTGATTTAAAAAGATCAAATGATCAAATGATCGTAGACCTAACAAATTTACCTAATATATTTAAGTGGGACCCAGATGAATGAGGTCTACCATCTTTATTCTAATCGTCCATAGAATCAAATGAAGCGGGCCGTGACCCATTAATTGATTGATAAAGATCAAATGATCAAATGATCATAGACCTCTCAAATTGACCAAACCTAGCCTATTTAAGTGGGACCCCCAAGATGAATGGGTCCGTCATCTATATTCTAACCGTCCATAAAACATATGATGCGGGCTGGGACCCATAAATTGCTTGATAAAGATCAAATGATCATAAACCTCACAAATTGACCAAACCTAACATATTTAAGTGGAACCCCCCAGATGAATGGAGTCCACCGTCTCTATTCTAACCGTCCATAAAACCATAATATGCGGAATGGGACCCATGAATTGATTAAGAAAGATCAAATGATCAAATGATCGTAGACCTAACAAATTGACCAAATATTTTTAAGTGGGACCCAGATGAATGGGGTCCACCATCTTTATTCTAACCGTCCATAAAATCAAATGATGCGGGCCGGGACCCATGAATTGATTGATAAAGATCAAATGATCATAGACCTCTCAAATTGACCAAACCTAACCTATTTAAGTGGGACCCCCAAGATGAATGGAGTCCACCATCTATATTCTAACCATTCATGAAACCATATGATGCGGACTGGGATTCATGAATTGCTTGATAAAGGTCAAATGATCAAATGATCATAGACCTCACAAATTGACCAAACCTAACATATTTAAGTGGAACCCCCCAAATGAATGGGGTCCACCATCTCTATTCTAATCGTCCATAAAATCATATTATGTGGGATGAGACCCATGAATCGATTAAGAAAGTTCAAAGGATCAAATGATCATAGACCTAACAAATTGACCAAATATTTTTAAGTGGGACCCAGATGAATGGGGTCCACCATCTTTATTCTAACCGTCCATAAAATCAAATGATGCGGACCTCACAAATTAACCAAACATAACCTATTTAAGTGGAACCCCCAGATGAATGGGGCCCACCATCTCTATTCTAACCGTCCAAAAAAGCATATTATGCGGGATGGGACCCATGAATTGATTTAAAAAGATCAAAGGATCAAATGATCGTAGACCTAAAAAATTGACCAAATATTTTTAAGTGGGACCCAGATGAATGGGGTCCACCATCCCCATGAATTGATTGATAAAATAATTTTAATCAAATCACGAGGGTGTGACAAAAATGTCTTGCTAGATGTGTAGATGATATCCAAATGGATAAAAAACAGAGATCTCCCATGAATCACAATGGATCCATGTAGGTTTGCACCCATTCTGACCGATTGAGCCTACAATCGACCACTCTATTTGTTTCTTTTTTTTTTTAAGCCATTAAAATTTGTGGGTTCCTGTTGAATTGGTTAGGATGATCAGTGGGTCCCAACCTTGATAGTGATGTAGGACCCAAGTGGGCCCCACAGAGAGCACAGATTTCTTCTATGGAATTAAGGATTATATTTCAATCCTTTACAATTTGGGATTTTCCTCTTCCCCATTTTGTGTGGTTGTCTTGGAAGTAAAATTTTAGATGGAGAATAAGAGATTTTAGGGATTGCATTAGCATGGAGAAGGAGAGATTTTAGGGAGGGAGAGATGGAGAAATTTTAGATGGAGAATGAGAGATTAGCATAATACCATTTTAGGCTGGCTGCTGCCAGTGTCCATCTCCAAGACATGCCAAGTGTCCTCCTCCAGGAAGTGTATACATCCCTTTAGTAATATAGTTTTTAAGCCTTTAAAATTTGTGGTTCCTGTTGAATTGGTTAGGATGATCAGTGGGTCCCAACCTTGACAGTGATGTTGGACCCAAGTGGGCCCCACAGAGAGCACAGATTTCTTATATGGAATTAAGGATTATATTTCAATCCTTTACAATTTGGGATTTTCCTCTTCCCCATTTTGTGTGGTTGTCTTGGAAGTAAAATTTTAGATGGAGAATGAGAGATTTTAGGGATTGCATTAGCATGGAGAAGGAGAGATTTTAGGGAGGAAGAGATGGAGAAATTTTAGATGGAGAATGAGAGATTAGCATAATACCATTTTAGGCTGGCTGCTGTCACGTGTCCATCTCCAAGACATGCCAGGTGTCCTCCTCCAGGAAGTGTATACATCCCTTTAGTAATATAGATAGGGGTGCCATGGGCCTGACCAGCTGAGGCCCGATTGGGCCCAACCCATTATGGGATGGGTTGAGACCATTGGTTTTAGTACTTGAGCTGGGCCTGGATTTAAAATTTAGGGTTGTTTAATATTTGGTCCGGGATATGATTAAGTGATAAAAAGCCTGAAGTCTAGCCTAGCCCCACCTGAGTAAGTGTGCCTATTGTTTAGTGGATGATTTCTCCAAACAAGTGATAGAAAGGTTGGCCCAACCTGGCCCAATTGACTAAATGGGTGGGTAGAGCCTGACAGTTTTTGGTGGGCCTGGATCGGGCTAGGCACTTAGGGCCCCCATGTTGAGATTGGTACAGAAATGAGCCTGGGTTTCTAAAGGGATGTACCTGATCAGCTCGGTCCGATTTGTTTTGAATCGAATTGCCTTCCCTCAACTTTGAGGTTTCAACTCATTTATGTTACTAAGGGCTGTGTAACTCTACCATGGGCCTGACTATTGAAATCAGAACTAGACAAGAAATTTATTTTGAGTGGTTTGGATTTCAAAAAGTAAGCCCCGTTTTAAATTTCCATATCTCTCATGGGCTCATGGCCTCACGGGAGAATGAGTGAGACAATCAAAGGACTTGGCCTCCTAACTTTGTATTACCCACCATTTACGACACGTTTAAGTTAACTTTTTGTGACATGGTGAATGACTTTAAATGCTTCTCTCTTAACCATCCAAGATTACCAAGAGCATTGTGGCCCACCAAATGATCATATATAACTAATCATTGATTCTCAGTAATCAAAAGTGGATAGATTGATTTATATGCGATCAATCTAGCATGGGTCTTACTTTAATTAGTGTGAAACACAAGTTTATTGCTAAAACAAGAAGAAACTGTTTCTGACCGGTTTGGATTTAATATAATGACTATATTAATTAGGGGAGCTCTATTGGCACCACGAAATTTACTCTTCCCACCGCGAAAAAAAAAACCTTTCCTAAACTACCCCTCCCCCTTTCTCCCTCCCCCTTCTCCCTCCTCCTCCTCCCTCATCTTCCCTTCCTCTCCCACCCTCCACCCTCCCTCATCATCCCCCCCCCCCCAAGTCTTCGGCGGAAGCCCCGGCCGGCTGGCCTCCCTCCCCCTCTCCCTCTTCTTTCCCTCTTCTCCCTCTCTCCCTCCCTCCCCTTCCCTCCTCTACTCTTCTTCCCCATCCCCCTCCCCCTCCCAGTCGCCGGCGGGGAGGGAGATCGGGCTGCAGTAGCGAGGGAGGGAGAGAGGGAAGAAGAGGGGGAGGGAGAAGAAGAGTAGGGGCTGCAACAGGCGACTGGGAGGGGGAGGGGGAGGGGGAAGGAGAAGAAGAGTAGGGGAGGGAAGGAGAGGGAAGAAGAGGAAGGGAGAAGAGAAGGGGAGGGAGGAAGAAAGAGGGAGAGGGGGAGGGAGACCGGCCAGCCGGCCGGGGCTCCCTCCCCGCCGGCGACTGGGGGTGGGTGCAGATAAAGGAGAAGGTGGAGGGTGGGAGAGGGAGGGAGGAAGGAGGGAGGAGGAGGAGGGAGAAGGAGGAAGGGATGAGGGGTAGTTTAGGAAAAAAAAAACTTTTTTGTCTTCTATCGCGGTGAGGAGAGAAAAATTCATGGTGCCAATAGCACCACTCTATTAATTATGTGTTTTAACTATCCTTACGTGGTTATGAGAAATCATGTCTTTAAAAATGCTAAGGTATTTTCAAACTTAAGATTTTAATAGAATCTCAATAAAATATGGCCATTGATATTGGCACTCCCAAATGCCTCCTTTTTACTGCAGAAGAGGGGGGGGGGGGGGGGGGGGGGGGGGGCAATATCAATTCCCTAAAATATATGTCAAAATCTTTTTGATTTTGAATATTTAATAATAAATTAAAAGTTATAGACTATTATCGATTCATATCGGTTGCCTCCTGCGAGAAGATCTTAGTTCTACCGGAATAAAAGATACATGATTTTTGCACTGAAATCTTTAATCGGTAATATTCAGGTGAGAACTAGTTCTCACATATTATATGAGAACTTTTTTATGCGTCCAATTGTGGCCCATTTGGGGATGGGGCCACGGGAGCTAGAAAGATATATGTAAGACCGCCCCAAGTATCAAGTTTGACCACAAACCCATGCCCCCCCTTCACCCGTGGCCCACAAGTTTAATTGCTTCATATTCAAAAAAATATTAAACCCTCAATCCAATGGTTCAATCCATTCGGATGTGTGTCAATCCTTAGGATTAGTGACATCAGGGGGTTCCCTATTGATTGCTATGTTCGGATGGGTTGCTAGTTAGGCCCCGCAAAAAAAGTTCTCATAAAATAAGTGATGACTAATTCTCACTTGAATATTTCCCATCTTTAATAGCCAAGGTAAAGCCTAATATATATATATATATATATATATATGGGACTATGGGAGTCCTCCATCGAACTTATGAGCTCATGAGCTCAACGTGTAAAACACTCTGTAGAGCCTACCTTATAATCCATCTAAGTATACCATAAAACAAGGACCTCTTAATAGTCGTCGATCCCAAGCATAAGCACCCATGCAAATGAACTAGACCGTTGTATCGATTGTGAATTCATTTTGGATGGTGAAAATTTGTGGGTTGTTGACCAGGTGGTTAGGATCATCATCCGAGCCTCCGTCACCATATACAAGTTGACTCATCCTCCCTTGTTCCCATCTAAGGCAGAACTAGGGTGGGGCCATGCCCCATCATTTGTTTTGGAAATCCCTTAATGGATGGGGGCCATCATTAGTAGATTAATCACTAATAATATAATTCTTGGTTTCTAAAGAAAAGAAAGGGAGAAGACCAAGAACCCACTATGGGAATTCAGTCCAGATCCTTTGTCGCATCTATTAGATAGGAACTATGTACCACTTTTCTGGAACTCCATTGTGGGGCTACATAGAGATAACTCCGACCATTTAAGATGAATCCCATCATAAAAGCTATAAGAGAAGAATTGGGATTTGGATGTTCACTACGGGTTTAAAAATTTTATTCACAGTATCCTATTTATCCTTTCAAACACTCAAGATCTGGGTTATACTTCGCCCAACAGGGCAAGCCCAAGCCCAAGCCCAGCTAGAATTCGACTTGGTGTTCCAAACTTGGGCTTGAGCCTGACTTGAAATAGAAAGTACTTAGCCTAAAGGTCAGGGCAATGCGAATTCAGGTTTGGACTGGCCCAAATCAGTCAATTGTTGAAACCAATCAAAGTTGTATTATTGTCTTAAACAGCTTCATGATAAAACTTGTTAGAGATTCAAAAACTCAAAACTTCATTTTAAATTCAAACCTAGCGTCTAGCATCTCTGATAAACCTGATATGTCATAACAAATTTATAATGAAACTTTGGTCAGTTTCCACAATAACATCCACGGAGAGGCTGGGGACAAGAAAATTATTTCTAATCCAACAATACCGAAATCAATAAAACCCCAGTAGTGAGGTACCTGAAATTTCTAACAGCCGTGATACACGGCCCGAAAATTCAGCCCGGACCGTAGCACGGTCCCCCTTCGGGTAGTGTGGACTTTCTCAATTTCTAATTCCGAGGGGTAGCTCAGTTGGCCTAGGACCACGGTTTGCACCCGGAGGTTGTGAGTTCGAAACTGCACTACTACACTGGGGCCACAGGGGAATTTTACCCGGCTTTCTCTTCTGGGCCCGTAGGAATTATTCTGACCAAAAGGACTAGCAACCTGTGTTATCATATAAAAACAAAAAAAAAAAAAAAAAAAAAAGAGTACCTAAAAGGACCCTACCTTGCTTACCAAAAAGGAGGATCCTACTTGAAATTTCAGGGGATGGAACATTGGAACCTTCTTTGAGGTCCAATTGATAACGAGTCCACGTCTTGTCATTTCCAAAAAATACTCAAATATCTAACTTTATAATGTACATACATGAGTATATAATAAGATAGTATTGTACTATAAAGTATGTTTAATATACCTAATATATCTATTCAAATAATATTATTATACATAACAAATCTAATTGGGTGTAGCTCTTGCTTCTACCATCACACAACCTGTTCACATGATCACATCCCTGTTACAGTGGCTCATGACAACATGCCAATTGGTAATACTAGCAAAATCCCGTGGATAACCACGAAACCACCAAATGCACAGGCTCATATGAATTATTTTTAATGAATTTATTAATTAGTAAACTTGTGAGTCCTTTTTTTTTTTCGTTGCTAATTTGATCTTTATGTTTTTTTTTCCAAATGTTTTATTCTTTAGGTGAGGCATGAATTGATTAAGAAAGAACAAATGATCATAGACCTAACAAATTGACCTAATATATTTAAGTGGGACCAAGATGAATGGGGTCCATCATCTCTATTCTAACCGTTCATAAAATCATATGATGCGGGCTGAGACCCATTAATTGATTGATAAAGATCAAATATTCATAGACCTCTCAAATTGACCAAACCAAACCTATTTAAGTGGGACCCCCAAGATGAATGGGTCCACCATCTATATTCTAACCATCCATAAAACCATATTATGCGGGATGGGACCCATGAATTGATTTAAAAAGATCAAATGATCAAATGATCGTAGACCTAACAAATTTACCTAATATATTTAAGTGGGACCCCAGATGAATGAGGTCTACCATCTTTATTCTAATCGTCCATAGAATCAAATGAAGCGGGCCTTGACCCATTAATTGATTGATAAAGATCAAATGATCAAATGATCATAGACCTCTCAAATTGACCAAACCTAGCCTATTTAAGTGGGACCCCCAAGATGAATGGGTCCGTCATCTATATTCTAACCGTCCATAAAAACATATGATGTGGGCTGGGACCCATAAATTGCTTGATAAAGATCAAATGATCATAAACCTCACAAATTGACCAAACCTAACATATTTAAGTGGAACCCCCCAGATGAATGGAGTCCACCGTCTCTATTCTAACCGTCCATAAAACCATAATATGCGGAATGGGACCCATGAATTGATTAAGAAAGATCAAATGATCAAATGATCGTAGACCTAACAAATTGACCAAATATTTTTAAGTGGGACCCAGATGAATGGGGTCCACCATCTTTATTCTAACCGTCCATAAAATCAAATGATGCGGGCCGGGACCCATGAATTGATTGATAAAGATCAAATGATCATAGACCTCTCAAATTGACCAAACCTAACCTATTTAAGTGGGACCCCCAAGATGAATGGAGTCCACCATCTATATTCTAACCATTCATGAAACCATATGATGCGGGCTGGGACCCATGAATTGCTTGATAAAGGTCAAAGGATCAAATGATCATAGACCTCACAAATTGACCAAACCTAACATATTTAAGTGGAACCCCCCAAATGAATGGGGTCCACCATCTCTATTCTAATCGTCCATAAAATCATATTATGTGGGATGAGACCCATGAATCGATTAAGAAAGTTCAAAAGGATCAAATGATCATAGACCTAACAAATTGACCAAATATTTTTAAGTGGGACCCAGATGAATGGGGTCCACCATCTTTATTCTAACCGTCCATAAAATCAAATGATGCGGACCTCACAAATTAACCAAACATAACCTATTTAAGTGGAACCCCCCCAGATGAATGGGGCCCACCATCTCTATTCTAACCGTCCAAAAAAGCATATTATGCGGGATGGGACGCATGAATTGATTTAAAAAGATCAAAGGATCAAATGATCGTACACCTAAAAAATTGACCAAATATTTTTAAGTGGGACCCAGATGAATGGGGTCCACCATCTTTATTCTAACCGTCCATAAAATCAAATGATGCGGGCCGGGACCCATGAATTGATTGATAAAATAATTTTAATCAAATCACAAGGGTGTGACAAAAATGTCTTGCTAGATGTGTAGATGATATCCAAATGGATAAAAAACAGAGATCTCCCATGAATCACAATGGATCCATGTAGGTTTGCACCCATTCTGACCGATTGAGCCTACAATCGACCACTCTATTTGTTTCTTTTTTTTTTTTAAGCCATTAAAATTTGTGGGTTCCTGTTGAATTGGTTAGGATGATCAGTGGGTCCCAACCTTGATAGTGATGTAGGACCCAAGTGGGCCCCACAGAGAGCACAGATTTCTTCTATGGAATTAAGGATTATATTTCAATCCTTTACAATTTGGGATTTTCCTCTTCCCCATTTTGTGTGGTTGTCTTGGAAGTAAAATTTTAGATGGAGAATAATAGATTTTAGGGATTGCATTAGCATGGAGAAGGAGAGATTTTAGGGAGGGAGAGATGGAGAAATTTAGATGGAGAATGAGAGATTAGCATAATACCATTTTAGGCTGGCTGCTGCCAGTGTCCATCTCCAAGACATGCCAAGTGTCCTCCTCCAGGAAGTGTATACATCCCTTTAGTAATATAGTTTTTAAGCCTTTAAAATTTGTGGTTCCTGTTGAATTGGTTAGGATGATCAGTGGGTCCCAACCTTGACAGTGATGTTGGACCCAAGTGGGCCCCACAGAGAGCACAGATTTCTTATATGGAATTAAGGATTATATTTCAATCCTTTACAATTTGGGATTTTCCTCTTCCCCATTTTGTGTGGTTGTCTTGGAAGTAAAATTTTAGATGGAGAATGAGAGATTTTAGGGATTGCATTAGCATGGAGAAGGAGAGATTTTAGGGAGGAAGAGATGGAGAAATTTTAGATGGAGAATGAGAGATTAGCATAATACCATTTTAGGCTGGCTGCTGCCACGTGTCCATCTCCAAGACATGCCAAGTGTCCTCCTCCAGGAAGTGTATACATCCCTTTAGTAATATAGATGAAGTTTGAATTTTCAAAGCTCCCAATGGTTTCTTTGGAAAGAAAATCATTCCAAGACTACCCTTTATATTTATATCAATAGCACAAAATTTTTATTTATTGCCCATTTTGAAATTCTGCTCATGTGTTTTTATATCAGTAGTAAATATAATATGGACCAACCTTTGGCCTTTGATTAGAATGGGCCTATCTTTATAAACTGTTGTACATGGGCTCACCTTAGAAATTATAACATGAGGCCCACTTTCAAAAACTAATAAAATGATGAACACGTTTAGAAATTACAACATGGGGTCGCTGGACCTGCCTTTACGAATTACAACATGAGGCATGCATATATTACAATTACATCATATATTCAATCTCATCACTTGTGGGTCCCACTTGATGGTACATGCATCTATTGTCTGTGAAATTCAATGGAGCAACGTTGTACTAGTGGGGCCATGGTTTTTCTAAAAGTATAAGAATTACTATCACAAACGATATGAAAGCTACGCATCTATTGCAATCAATATAGGAAAAGTTGGCAAGTTAACTCTTGACTCTCTCGAGTCATCTCATTTTCAAGAAGGACCGAGTTAAATAGAGGGGAGATTCAGCTAAAGCACCACAATTTAATAACTTGCATTCTAAACATTGGATTGGTGGTTGTGATTTTAAGCAATTATTCATGTCTATTTTTAAGTAATTATACATGAGATTTGGAGTTAGCCATTTAAAAAAAATGATTATTGAGATGTAATTTAAAACTTATATTTGGTCTCTTACATTCGACATCTGGATTAAAAAATTATATAATATGTAATTTTTTTTATTTTCCTTATTATAGTATTTTTCTTGAGTTGAATTGATTACAACGAATGCATGTTAATAATGTATATTTATATTTTATGAGTGTTTAATCCATCTTTAAATAATTTTGAAATCATTTGAAAAGACATGACTCTCTCGAGTTACCATGTTGACTCTATTCGAGTTAAATTTTTTGTAGTGGACAAGATGAGTCTGAGTCATTGAGTTTTTTTAACCTTGATTGCAACTACATCATAAATCTAACTTGTTAGGCCATAGTTGAAATAAGATGGCCAAAAATGTATAAATAATAGAGATGCATTCTTTTGCACAACACCTACTGCAGCCCACAAGGAGCCACACATATCATGGATAGAGAGGGATCGAAAGATCCTAAATTTGCAAGGTCTAGATATCAAATTTAGGATTAATCTCATGCCACTAGACCCTTGATATAGGCCCACAAGTTTAATGGCTACATATCAAAGAAAGTTGACGATTGACCGAATGGTGTAAACCAATTAATGGGATGCAATGTTAGCAATGGTGGACCTAGGATTCTCATTTGAGGGGGCTAACGATAGTTAAGATTTCATCATATTTATTGTGGGGTCCATCCACATCGTTCAATTGTGGATTTCTGTGTCCATCATTAATTCATTATGTAAGTGGTTGATATTTTTTTTTTTTGATGTGTTTTTATTTAGTAGGGTTGGAGGTGGTGCATTTCTCCTGCACATCCCCTTCCTCTTTTTTTTTTTTTGGTTTTTTGTACTTTGTTCATTCTGTTCTTTAAATGAAATCTTTCGTTACCGTTCAAAAAAAATTCATCGTGATCATATATATGTAATTAGTTGATGATGTGTTAAGTTTTTGCATGAGCAAGCGGTTTTGTATGATTAAAAGAGAAACAATAAAGAACAACAAAAATATCAAAAATAGGTCCACATTCATTTAATTGATAACATAAATGTGGTGGCCAATATCTTCCATTTCTGAAATTTCATTTTTCTTGGTATTGTCTAACACCTTGAGCCTCATCATATCAATAGTCTAGATCACCCAAGGAGAGTATAGATCCTTTTCTGAGGATCATATCATTCTTTCTAAACCCATTTTCATTAATATTGAAAGTTGAAGCCCATTTCCATTTGACATTACTCCTGAGTCCTAACATCTGAGTTTTACACCCAAAGTTCCAAACATCATAAGCACGAACTATGAGATATTGAGAGAGATAACTGTGATGCTGAATTTGGGGACTTTTTGAGAGAGAGAGAGGGAGGGAAAGAGGTGAAAAGGGGGTCTATTAGGTTTTTCAAGTGGGGGCTGGGCCTAATGGGCCTTATAGCCCATATCGATTCTTTCAGGTTGGGTGGGGGCTTCAAACCCTTACATGTGGGTCCGTCCCTGGTTATGAGTTCATTTTTTTTTTCTTAAAATGAACTAGCGGGGCCCATTGTTTTCTAAAACTTCAAAATTTATTATCATAGCCGATATTCCAAGTTATGCATCATGCATCCACATCATATATCTAATTTAGTGGGCCCCAATTGAACTAGGATGGGCCAAAAAAAAAAAAAACACAGACACACACATATAGATATATATATATATATAAATGGTAGTTAATGAGAAAAATAAATCGGATACCTAATTTAGTGAGCTAGTTCGTGAGGAAAAAAAACAGTCCCCATTATTTTATTTTATAAATTATACATTATATAATAATGAGTCTCATTTGCTGTGCTAGTATGAATTGAATTTATCATATGTGGGCATAGTAGTACTGTGGTATTTTTAAAATTTTCCACAGGTTCAAACTGTGGCTTTTGAAATACGACATCATTCTTCGTCACGGCAATTGCCACGGTCATATCTGTGACAAAAAGGGAAAAGCCACGGCTATTGACTGTGGTTTTTTAGCGTTTTTGACGTAGTGCGGCCTCATTTGTTGGGTCCAATTAGCGGCCACTCTTTTTTGTTGACTTGCATGTGATGGTTCATGTATCTGTTGCAGTCACATCTATTAATACTTGTTTAGTATTAATGAAACAATAATTTAGTACGACCTTTTCCTAATGAGGCCAATTGTTTTTCTAAAACTTTAAGAATTATTATTCGAAACACATCCCATGCTATGCATCTACGACCACATCATAGATCCAATTTAGTGGGCCCTAATTGAAATAAAAAAGCTCTCTCTCTCTCTCTCTCTCTTAAAATAAAAATAATTTAGCAGTTTGATGGCAGCCCAATTCCAATTGGAATGATTTCGAGCGGTTCAGATCTTATCGTTGGATGATGAAAATAGTAAGATTGGAGAATATGTAAATTATACTTTTGGAAAGAATTTTGTTAATGAATTACCTAAGGTAGTTCAAGAAATTTTTTTATAAAGGGCAGTCAAAGAAATAATGAGTTTTGTAAAGTGAACTGCCTCAAGAGAAGGGAGTAGTCAGTTATAAATTTCAGCATAAAGTGTGATGGTTTTTTTTTTTTTTTTTTTTTTTTTTTTTTTTTTTTTTTTTTTTTTTGTTATTGGAGGGTTCCCAACCCTTTGGGCTGGACTAATCCCTCCGGACCCAATAGTCAGTACATGGCATGGCGATCGAGTCTGGTATGAAGACAAATTTAGTGGTTAATTAGTTGTAAGTGTTTTGATTTTGAACTAGTTTAGAAAATCTAAACTGCCAGCTGCCTTCCTGGTACCGCCTTTGATATTTGATTTATGCATGAGAGTTTTTAGCTTGGTGGTTTCTTTCTTTCAAGTATAACCTTCTTTTAAGGGAGAAAACAAAAGTATTGATCAGTTACATTTTACCCCCTAAGAAATGTATTAGAGTTAGATTTCCAAGGTGGCAATTCTAAACCCACCCGGTTTATTTTTCTACTCATAAAGAAGTTTTCCGACCTCCCCAAACGAACTTGTTTTCCTAGGAATTGTGGGAAACCTAACTTATTTTTGCGCTTTTCCATGAGAAAAAAACTGGCCATAATTTACATGGGTTTTACTATAGCGTGAAATTTAATTTTTGTAATCCTTACCTTTTTTGCGGTAAATCGGCTATGCAAATGTGCCCTTAGAATTTAAATTGTTCCTTTTTATTTGTGGGTTTGAATTTTCATTTTTTTAATCCAAAAATATATGGGTTAGGTAGGCCGTAGGGGTTGAGCACATTTTTTATATTCATGCACTCAACCGTTAAATCATAATCATTTAATTAAGAGTTTGGGTTGACCCTCCTAACTTTCTATTTTCTCATGTGCACAATGCGCACGCGCACTGTACATCACGAGGAGCCATTTTGTGTAATGTGGGTAGGGCCCCACCTCTAGAATGCTCATTATGCACGATGCGTCTGCAGGAGAATAAGATACTATAATAAAAGAAAGAGATAAATACAGATTACCTACTTGTACTTTGCACCGATTTCAGACTACCCCCATGTAGTTTTGTATTTTGTACTAAACCTACCTGTATTTTAGATGACAATGCAAATACAAACGTCCGTGACGGAAAAGACTGAATGACGAAATTATCCCTCTGTATATAACTCATGTCTTGCTCGTTTCCATCATTTTCGCCCTTTCTGGATTGCGGTTAGGGTTCCTCGAAGAAGTGGAGATTTTGGGAGAAAGACACCCACTGCCTGCAAGAAGCGATCAACCCAGAGATTTTGGTCTTGAAAATCCATCAAGAAAGTAGATCGATTTCAGCCTGCGGTTAGGGTTGTTCAAAGACGAAGCGATTTTGAGAGAAACCGCAGCAGTTAGGGTTCTTCAAAGAACTCATTCAAGAAGCGATCAACCCCCTTATTTCAGACTTTGTTCAGGCATCAAGAAGTGGTCAGTCAGAATCCATCAAGAAGGTTGAACGATTTCAGAGGTATGTACATATCTCAAACCCTTAATAATATGTGATACCGAGGGTTTTGGGTTTAGGGTTTTGATAAAAAAAGATCTCAATGGGTTGCCAAAGACGGTGTTGTGAGGAAATGGGGAACAGACTGATATTTCTTTTTGATGCAAACAGACCCAAATCTTAGCCAAAGGTAGTGTTGTAAGGAAAGGGGGAACGGACGATATTTCTTTCCTGATGCAAAAAACGTTCCTACCTTGCCATTTTATCATTGCAATATTTTGAGGAGAGAGCTTTCACTCTACAAAAATGACAAGACCGAAATGGGTTTAGCTGATCCAATTTTGCCAATGCACTAGCATGATTAGTATGGAAAAAGCGACTTCTTTCACACCATTCATTTCTATGTAGACTTCATGATTTTTATTGTTTTAAGAATTTGGGCCTTTACAGGGACATTATTTTGAGAGAAAATGATTGTTGTCATATTATTAAGCTGTGCTTGGCTCAATATAACTGGGTTAGAAATTGACCCAAATTGGAAGTTTTAGCCAGCCATCCATCATTTTCTTTCAAGGTTCACCTTTAGTCTGCAAGCTGTCTTCGAAGTGTACAGTCTATCCATTTTAGTTTATGCTTGTAATGTGATCTTTCTATGATGGGGCCATAAAATCTCCATTCTATCTTCTTTTGTCTCATTTTAGTGAATGGGGATGAGGAACTTTCGTCTTCTTTTGTCTCTTCGAAGTGTACAGTCTATCCATTCTGTCTTCTTTTATCCATTTTTTATACGTGGGTTCTCGGGCAAAAACGTCTTGTTTTAAAACCATTTGCAAGAGTAAGTTGCCACTAGTCTTCAATACAAGGCATTTATACATATACGCCGTTAAAACTAACAGAATCCATCACTTTTGCATGTTAATTACAGGTACAGGTATGTTTAGTACAAAAAACCAAACTTCGGGGGGGGGGGGGGATGGTAGTCTGAAATCGGTGCAAAGTACAGGTAGGTAATCTGTATTTATCCCTAAAAGAAATATATTATATTATAAAGATATTAATGTATATTTGTAAAGTATATTAATATACATATATATATTAAAGAAAAAAGAAAGAGTCCCACCACATACAAAAATAATAGGATGGCTACTCAGTCCTCAATGAGAGAAGGAAAATGTGACCATGACAAATGAAGAGAGAAAGTGAAGCAACTTAAATAATTAATAGGGGTTTTATCGAAAAATACACATTATATGGCCACTACACGTAACAGTGAACATTAGCCATCTATGCACCTAATAGGGAATCCGTACAGGATTCATATTTTTTTTTACCATTTTTTTGGGTGGTCGAATTCGACCTTCATTTAATTTGCAGCGTTAAAGGTCGAATTCGACCCTGATGGTGTAAACTTCTGCTATACACAATACGTTGGAGGTCGAATTCGACCCACAGTTTCAGCTTTTAAGGTCGAATTTGACCCTGACTTGTCTACTTCCCCCTTTTCAAAACCCTCGTTTCCAGGTAAAATCACTTTATTTAACCCGTCGATTGCGCTGTGCACTTCAATAAAGCAGGCCCAATTCCAGTGATATTCTCCATCAGCAATACTTGGCACTTCCCCAACACCATGGACATGAGGAAGACCACTTGCGCCATCCTCTTCATCGCCGCTTCTGCGAGCGCGGTCCTCGCTGTTGATGAGAGCTCTGCCCTGGCACCCGGACCTGCAACCCACAGCAGCTCGACTGCAATCGCTCCTGTAGTGGGACTGCTCAGGGCCTCCTTCCTATCATTCTGTGCTCTATACTTGCAGTAGATTCATAGGTCACTAACAAGATAAAGAAGATTTGAAAGTGATTATGAACAGTAAAATAGCAATGGGTTAATCTTTTTCTAACACTTTTTTGTTTTTCTTTTAGTTACATTTGTTGAGGAGAATTGGATCACATTGGTATGATTTGTTGTATAACGAAGGTTATTGAAATAAAGAAAAGTTCTTGAGAATAAATCTGTGAGGTTATTCTGTCATTTGTTTGTTTATTTATTTATTTATTAGAGAGGGTAAGTATAAGGACCATCCTATGCTTTGTAATTTGGAAGGGGATGGAAATGGGGTGGGCTCTATCGGGTCCCTAGTTTAGTTGGCCCTGATATGAAATTGTAAAAATGGGACGAAATCAGAATCCGAATCTGACAGAGATTGAGATTTCAGGGCCCATATGTATACCTGAATGTAAGAATTCGGGCTATTGGGTGGCACAGAATCGAACGATGACCTAGATGGAGGGTAGAAAGTGCACAGCGCAGTCGACGGGATGGAGGAGAGGAGAACCTAGATGCCGCAGTCGACGGGTTAAATAAAGTGATTTTACCTGGAAACGAGGGTTTTGAAAAGGGGGAAGTAGACAAGTCAGGGTCGAATTCGACCTTAAAAGCTGAAACTGTGGGTCGAATTCAACCTCCAACGTATTGTGTATAGCAGAAGTTTACACCATCAGGGTCAAATTCGACCTTTAACACTGCAAATGAAGGTCGAATTCGACCACCCAAAAAAATGGTAAAAAAAAATATGAATCCTGTACGGATTCCCTGTTAGGTGCATAGATGGCTAATGTTCACTGTTACGTGTAGTGGCCATATAATGTGTATTTTCCGTTAAAAACCCCTAATTAATATCAAAACAAAAGTAAATAAGATCAAAATACATAAACCCACATAAAAAAATATACGTCACAAGCAAAACTAAGACATGCTTTTTTAAAAAAAAAAAAAAACCTAAGACATGCTACCAAACAAATAACTTACTTAAGAATATTTTATATGTTCTTCTATCTTAGGAGGATTGTGGATTTGAAGAAAATAGAATGAACATGACATAAATAGAATAAAATAATCAAGTAATGACTAAGTTCATGCTAGTTTCGGCACTATTTTCTACTTACGCTTGCACAAGTTAGAGAGAATAGTGAATTATAGCATCATCACCCAGGCATACGCCTAAATTTTCAACCTAATATCAATTGAGCCTAAGTTTGATTTAAGATCATATAAGAAGCAAGTTAACATTAGACTTACCATAACTCAAACAAAGTTTGTCCTTATTGCCTATCATGATGGATTTTAAATTGTACCAAAGTTAAGGGCTGTTCATTTAAATCTTATCTCATTTATCAAATTAACTTATCAGTTTTGGTTTGATTTAAACTTTGGGCCTGGTTAATGCTTTAGAGGACTCTTGTTAATAAATTTAGGTTTTAGTACAAGTTATGTAGGTCAACCTAACCCTCAGTAACCAGCAATGATTATGCGCGTTAATATGGGTCGGGTCGGGTCAAAGCGGATACGGGTTAGGAACATCTAACCTATTTAATAAACGGGCCCGCCCCTTTTTGCCCAAGAGGAGCCACCCCTACTGAAAATTCAGGGGATGGAACCTTCTTTGAGGTCCAATTGATAACGAGTCCAAATCTGGTCATTTCCAAATACTCTTATATCCAAGTTTATAGTGTACATGAGTATATAATAAGATAGTAGTGTCTTATAAAGTATGTTTAATATACCTAATTTATCTATTCAAATAATATTACTATATACAATAAATCTAATTGGGTGTAGCTCTGCTTCTACCATTGCCCAACCTGTTCACATGATCAGATACATCCCTACTACAGTGACTTCTAGTCAAGATAATCAAACCAAAATGACAAGTTTATAAAGTGAATTCCCTTTAGCAATTGGGACCCTCTCAGAAATAGTGAAATGAACTCAAAAGGGTTTGTGCTTGTGCTCTCTTATTTTTCCTACACACTTCAAATTTTGCAATTATTTCAATCATAAATTAGGAGACTGAATGTTCCCACTTTATACCCCTTTGTATGAGTGAGGTCACTAATTGATATAAACCAAACTTGACACTTATTTTACCTATATAATAAAAGAAGGGGAACTTAGTCAAGACATTATGATCCCATGGATCTAGTTGAACCCAAATAAAGAAGGTAAGTAGGAAACTTCTCTCAGCCCAAGTTGGTCCAAAATATTGATGCATTCAAATTAAATGTATTTATTCAGGAGGAATTAATGCCATGACAAAGGTAAAAATAACATCAAAACACTTTAGCACATCACCCCACATTAAAGAAAACGTTACAAACAAAAAAGAACACATGCTATCAAAAGCCAACCAAACAACCAAAACTTGTATGTATCTATGCATCATCACTGGTGTTCTTGGTGCCATTGCTCACATTCAATTTCTATCATTACTGCTGTGAAGGCCAGAGGAATGAGCCCATGGCAAACTTCCTCTTCTCCACAACACTCCCAATTGCAGGCAGCCCATATTCTTTGAGCAGGCAATCGAGCTTCCATTCGGGCATGTGCTCGTAGTCGGCTTTAGTGTATCTGGGGTAGTGCAGGGGCATCTGAAACTCCCAGCAGCTCTTCTTTGCTTGCTGTGCATCAATATTCTTTCTCCCAAAACTCATGACCATTGTTTGGGCAATATCTGATGCCAAACTACCCATCTTTGTCTATGTAGGCAACTTCTCTCAAAGGTCTCAAGACTTTAAAAATATGTATGTTCTCTGTACTGAAATCTCTAGAGGAAAGGTGGGCTTTTAAAGAGGAGAGAAACTTGAGAGAGAATCAATCGAGAATGAGCTGGAACCATCCATGTAATGTAAGGAAAGCATTTAACCGTATGGAAACAATCAGTTTCCAGAGGGCCCAGCCGACTACAGTGCATGCCATTTATATATATTGTTGCAATTCAAAATGGGTTTCAAAACGTTGAAAGGTATTTAAGGCTTTGTGGAAAATTATTTCTTCCAAACTTATCCCTTGGATTTTTATGGCTTGCCACACATGAAGAATACAATTCATAGTAGCAAAAAAAAGAAAAAAAAAAGAGACCCATTACTATATAATGTATTATTTATAAAATAAACTAATGGGGCGTATTTATCTCGCAAACTAGCTCCCCAAATGATTATAACCTATATTTTATGCTTAATTCTGGACTCGACCTATGTTTTCTTCGTTAGTAGAATGTTTAATTCAATTATTATTATGTTAATTAAAAGTTATTCAAAAAAAAACTAAAAGATGCATTTTTTTATTTAATTTTTTGTATATATACTAAAAGATAGATTGTTAAAAACTAATAGGTAAAATCACATTCTCTCGTTTTTATTAGATTTCACAGTTGGGCAGGCCAACTCCAATTAGAGAAATATTTGGCAAAGGTGATTGTTGTTAAAAACTAATAGGTAAAATCACATTCTCTCGTTTTTATTAGATTTCACAGTTGGGCAGGCCAACTCCAATTAGAGAAATATTTGGCAAAGGTGATTTTGAGCGGTAATTCAGATTTTAGGGTTGGATGATGAACCTAATTATAAGACTAGCCCATTAACCCGTGCTAAGCACGGTATCTTGCTGCATTGCAAAATAAATAATTATATATTAAAAAAAATTACCTCTTTCTATAAGACAAGTTCGATAAAATAGAAATATAAGAATTTGAGCAAAAAGGGTACAGTTATATAGGAACAAACAAAATATGAGTGGT
This sequence comes from Litsea cubeba, assembly GCA_012931725.1. Lineage (NCBI taxonomy): Eukaryota > Viridiplantae > Streptophyta > Magnoliopsida > Laurales > Lauraceae > Litsea > Litsea cubeba. The sequence continues at coordinate 41,806,407 of CM022953.1, read as the reverse complement.
TTGATGAAAAAATGAGTGTGTAGTTGCATAAGTAGTTACATAACCGTCGGTCAAAATTATAACCGACGGTCAAAATTAAACCTAGAACCTCCTGACTTAATATATTATAATTGAAAAACATGTAAAGAATACTTTTGAAAAGAGTTTTGTTAAGCAAAAGAAGGGAGTAGTAGTCGTTCTAAATTTCAGCATATAAAGTGTGAAGTTGCTTGTGGGAGCACATGGCGACCAAGTCGGACCAGTCCGGACTCCGGAGAGTAGTAGTGTTTTGATTTTGAACTAGTTTAGAAAGACAGAATTTTCGGAGGATATTTAGTTTAGAGAATCTTAACTGCCAGCTGCCTTCATGGTGCCTCTCATATTTGTTGTTTTTAGCTTTCAAGTATGAACTTCTAAACCCCCTAATTTAGGGCATGTTTGTGTCCATGCCGTGGAAAACTGATTCCGTGGAAAACCTCTTCTTCTATACAAAAAGAAAATTTCCGACCTCCCCTATTGGAATTTGTTATTCGAGGAATTGGGAGAAACTTAACTTATTTTTGCCCATTTTCACGAGAAAAAAGTGGCTACACCAAACATGGATTTTATTATAGTACGAAATTTAATTTTTGCAATACTCACTTTTTCAGTAGAAAATCTACTAAACAATCATACCGTTAGAGTTTATATTGATCCTTTCTATTTATAAATTATGCTTGGATCGATTTTCATTTTTTTAATCCAGAAATAATTGGGTTAGTTAGGGGTTGAGCCCGTATTTTATATTCAACCCAACCATTAGACCATCGGGTAGCTCGAATTAGGGGTGTAAACCAGGCCGTGCCAGCACGAAAACTACAGTGCCTGGGCCGTACCCTTTATAATCCTAAAAGAACTGATCTTTATAATTAAAACTAAGGAAACTGGGTCTAAAAGTTACTTATAATCCAACAATACAGATGTGAATTGAACCCCATCAGTGACCCTGCTTTGGCAATGATGACCTTTAGTGGGGTATCCACCGTATCCTATACCTAAAAAAAAATTCAGGGGATGGGTCCTTCTTTTAGGCCCAATTGAATCTAAAAAAGAAGAAGATCTAATTATAATATATTTAATGTACAAAATCATATTTAAATAATATTATTATACACAACTAATTTAATTGGGTGCGGCTCTGCTTCTACCATAACCTAACCTGTTCACATCCCCTGCTACGGCGACTTCTAGTCAAGATAATTAAGCCAAATGGGTGAGACTATAAAGTGAATTACATTTAAAAATTGGGTCCTCTCAAATGTAGTGAAGACAACTCAAAATGGGTTGAGCTCCCATATTAATTTTCTACACCTATCAATCTTTGCAATTATACCTATACTTTCATCTGGACTCAATATCAAAAAGAAAAAAACAAGAAGTTTAGAGATTATGATGGGGCTGATCATTTGCTCAACCCTCATTGTATCTAGATTTTTTCCATTAGATCTAATTGACCCACATAGAGGACTGTAGAGCAAAACCTTTGTCACCCTAAGTTGGTGCAAGTCAGTCCCAATGCAAATATATATCGACTTAGACCAATCCCTCTTTAGGCCTTTGCTAATGAGGATAGTAGGTAATTTTTTGAATGGAGAATGTAAGGTCTGATTTTGATTGATCAGCGGCCGAGCAGATTGGCTCTGCTTGGCGATGTTAGCTCGGTAATGGAGATGCTGAGCAGGTCAGCTCGGTAGGTCAGCTCAGCAAGTCAGCTCGGCAAATCAGCTCGGCAGGTCAACTCGGCAAGTCAGCTCGGCAAATCAGCTCGGCAGGTCAGCTCGGCAAGTCAGCTCGGCAACGGAGACCTCCCTCCTTCTTCTTGACCTGAACAGAGTGAAGACTCTGTTTGTTTTCCTTCTTCTCAGATCTGAATCGATCTTCTTACCTGTATCAGAAGCAAACCATCATAAGAGCTCGATCGGATGGTCCGACCGAGGACTCTCCGATGCTTAAGTTAGCCTTTGGAACTTTGTTCTCGTTTTGATTAGAGTTTTGGTTCAGAAATTGCATACCTTTTCTTTCTCTTCTTTCTTCCTCTTTTATATCTTTTTTTTCTCTTTTTCTGCCATTCATGGCTCCATTAATTCTCTTCATGTTAGCCATTAGTGATCATTCATTTCTTTTATTGCTAATTGTAACTGATAACGGCTGGAGTTATTGCTCCCTCTTCATGGTGATAATTGATAATGGATGGAGTTATTGCATCATAGGAGCAATCCTTTAATTCTCTCTCTTGGCGGGTTGGGTTGGTCCACTATGACCCAAGCCCAATCTAACATTGAGTTCAGTTTTTACCCCCACAGAGAATATGTGCCATGTTTTAGGGGCTCATTGACTTCACCATATACAAGAAGGCTAGGAAACTCAGTGCTCAAACTTGACGCCCACAATCTGAAATTTCTGACTACTCATCTTCTTGTGTGAGTCATGCATTCTATTTAAATTTTAAATACCAATAAAAATATAATTAAACTTACATTGAAATGTCTTTATTCATGACTGCTAATTCACAAATGACTTTATACTTTGAGAATTTCTTTGTATGATGACCATTTGATAAGGCAACTCCCACATCATAAAAAAAAAGTATCTATATGGCCCCATAACGAGAGATGAGCATAGTTGTCAAGTTCGTTTCAGGCCCTGTTTCGGTTTGGCTCCAAAGTGAAATATATCGGCAGATTCGGGCATTTCGCTTTCCAATTCGGGAATTCATTTCGGATCATTTAAAAAAATTATATATATATTGAAATAATAATATAAAATTCCATTCAACTAGCTAGTGGTGAGCCAGGGCCCAACGCTCAAATTTGCTAATCAAGATTTTCAGTGGGCCACTTATATAAAATCAAAACCAGTTAATTCTGCATAAGCAGTACTAATTAAAAATTATTGCTTTGCTGAAATTAAATGGACCACTTTAGACTGATATTTTTAAAAATAATTTCATAAAATATTTAATACCACCAAACATTACCGTACTCAACTCGTGATGGGCTTTGATCATAAGCACTTTCTTTTTCGATCTCTTGATTTTTTTTATGAAGTGGGCCTCCTAAATACTCAACACTAAGTATCGTTCCAATATTATCATTGATTAAATATAAGTGGGCCTGTGAAGAATTTTCAAGTAATTCAAAATTAGTGGGCTTCACTTTCGGGAACTCATCACGACCCCTCATTCATAAAGGCAACATCGAAATGCCTTCATAAACATAGTATCCTGAGTTCCGACCTCAATCTCCCTTTTATCAAAATATACGAAAAAAAAAGCAGAAACAAGAAGAAATGGAAGACCATGGTGAGATTCGACATTCCTGGCATTCCGACGAGATTTTTGCAAGAAAAAATCCGAGTTGCGCAGTAGTGATGACCTTCGGCGAGGGAGAAAATGCAGGAAGATATTCATGGCAAGGGCAAGGATTCACACTTTTGCTTCGGCAGTGAACACTATCAAATGGAAATGGGGCAAGAGAAGATTCTTTGGTTGATATTTGTGGTTTGGGGTTCAATTTATAGATAGAAGGTTCCATGCTACCAAAGAAGATGGAACAAATGATCGCCCGAAAAAAGGTATGTACAATAATTTTATTTCTTTTTGTTCAGATTTGTTCAATGCCCAAATACAGTTCATCCATTTTTTCCTTCTTTTAATGTTTGACCCCTCGATTCGTCCGAATCGACGGATTCGGAATAAGTTCATCCGAAATTAGGGGTTTTGGATAGAAACCCTATATTTCGGGCGAAATCAAACGAAATTTTAACTGAACATCTTGAAGCGGGATGTTTGATTCGGTTTTGCCTTCGAAACGAACAAATTCGGATATTTTGTCCGAACTGAAACGAATTTGATAACTATGGAGATGAGGCAAACCATATGATGATGAAATATGAAGAGAGAAAGTAAAGCAATTTTAGTAAGTGTGTGGGGATATTTCCAAAGACACTGAGGTCGCAATTATCTTCGGTAAATAGCACTGCTAATCAAGCCTCAGTTTGATGAGGCTCGGGGCGACGCCTGATGCAGCTGGGGTTGAGGTGCATCTTGAAGGACTTCACTTTGTCCCGGTTGTCGTTGAAGGACTCGATATTGAACTAGATTCACCATAAAAAAAGAGGTAGCACCTCCCCATCGGGACAATTCCCGACGAGAACGCCCTCGGCAAAGTGCTACCATGCAGACACATCCCCGAAAAGATAAAGCTCCATTGGTGGGAGGACCGCATCAGTCTACCCACCAGAACGATGATGACGGGGGAGAAAATCCAATCCTCGAGGAGGTCAGGGCCCAAAACCTTGCCCTCCAAGAGAAAGACGAGTTGATCCGTCAGCTCCTGTAGCAATATCGTCTCTAGAAGGATAAAAGGAATGCCACGAGCTCACTTCCCAGAAGCAAGCAAGTTCATCCACCCGAAATGGACCTGAGGCATATCATCGATGAGAAGAAACGTAGTCGAGCTCAAGATGAGGGCTCTAGCAACAACGATTCGGAGAAGAGGGCGGAAACCATATCGAAGGCTAAAAATGACTTGAGAGAATGGATTGATCACCATGTTCAGCAGATGGTCCTGTGCAACATGGAGGTAGCCGGTTTCACCCGAAACCCGTTAGACGCTCGCGACCCTGAGGACTTTGGTACATCCCCTTTCTCTCGGGAGATAAGAAACTTTCCTCTCCTGGAGAAGTTCAGTGTCCTGAGATTTGTTCTTTACGACGGAGCCTTGGACCCAGCAACACACCTGCGCCATTTCACCCAGAGGATGTCGATTTGGGGGGACATCAGTCATATGTACTGTAGATTCTTTTCGTCCAATCTGGGAGACTTCCCCCTAAGGTGGTTCTGCGTACTCTCAGAAGGATCGATTTCAAACTGACAATAACTCCGAAGCTCATTCTTAGAGAAATTTCAAGCACACAGAGTCGTCCCCAAGACCAATGCTGATATAATGGCTCTCAGAATGAGGCAGAACGAGAATGTCACTCAGTTCGCCAAGAGATTCTGGACAATCTACAGCCAGGTAGAAAACACAGCTGAGGAGGTAGCAGTTAAATCTTTCCAACAGGCTCTGCTGCTAGGCAGCGACCTTTGGAAAGACTTAGTCCGGAACCCTGTGGCCTCGATGAAAACTCTCATGGCCAGGGTGAACCGGCTTGTTGAGGAAGAAGAAGACGAGGTCCGAGCTCGGGAGAATTTCGGATTCTGGCGTGAAGGTTGGGCCTCTAGGAAAGACAAGAGATCGTCCCGGAAAGAAGAAACGGACCGAAATCGGACTTCTACCAGCTCGGCGAAGGCCTCATTTCCCAACACGGGAGGCGGACAGAAGTCTAAGCAGGCTCACCGAGTCGAAGAAGAGCAGCTAGCCGCCACCGCCTTCAAGGCCGTCAACACAATCTTCAAGGAGCCAATCTATAGGCTCCTCAACAAGATCAAGATGCAGTCGTACTTCAACTAGCCGCAGCCCATGAGAGGTGACCTCTCCACCCGCGACCAGAGCAAGTTCTGTGCCTACCACAAGCAGAATGGGCACAGGACCGAAAACTGGATGTCACTCAAGTCACACCTCGAGAAGCTCATCAAGGACGAGCACTTGAAGGATTATATCCAAGAGGGATGGAACGTGAATAACAACCGAGCTCAGCGCCAAGATGACAAAGGCCAGGAAAGCGATGAGTCGGAAAGGATCATCAACGTCATCCACCTAGCTCCTACCCCCAAGGGGAGTAACCAATCTCGAGCTGAAGCCAGGAGGGCTTCACACGGCAAACATGTGATGACGGCCAAGCTCGAACTGGCAAGAAAGCCCGGAAGGAGAAACAAAAGATCTGGTTCTTAGAGAATGACCTGGAAGGAGTCTAGCTGCCCCACAACGACCCACTAATAGTTATGCTGAAGCTGAAAAACTGTCAAGTACAGAGGATCCTCGTCGACCCCTGTAGTTCATCTGAGGTCCTCTATTTCGATTGCTTCAAAAAGATGGGTCTCAGAGAAGAAGACCTGCAGGAAGCACACACTCCCCTGATAGGTTTCAACACCAAGCTAGTGTACCCCAAGGGGAAGGTCTCCCTAAAAGTCAAAGTTACAGGCGCCTCAATAATGGCCGACTTCATTGTGGTAGGTGCGCCGTCCCCATACAATGCCATAATGGGAAGGACTTGGCTACACAACATGGAAGCAGTGCCGTCCACCTACCATCAGAAGCTCAAATTCCCATTTGAAGACAAGAACGGCAACGTGGAGGTAGTCATCGTCAGAGGCGACCAAAAAATAGCCAAGCAGTGTTTGATGGCCGTGGTACCTGGCGAGCAAGAGCCGAAGCAGGTACACATGGCCGAGCTGGAGAAAGAACTAAACAAGGTCGGTCGAAAGCCCAATCAGAACAGCATCGAAAAACTTACTGAGATCAGGATTGACCCCAATGGTCCTGAGAAGTATTTTCTGCTAGGGAGCCAGCTCGCCGAGCAGGACAGGGCCGAACTACTGAGCTTCCTGTTGCAGAACAAAGAAGTCTACGCCTGGTCGCCTTGCAAGATGTCTGGCATTGACCCCGATGTCATGTGCCACCAACTGAATGTGGACCCCAAGCATAAACCTGTTGTTCAAAAAGTTCACAGAACAGGGGTGCCACGTTCAAGAAGTCGAGAAGCTGCTGGAAGCTAGAGCAATCAGAGAAGTCCAGTAGCCAGCCAGGCTGGCCAACACGGTAGTGTTAAGAAGAAGACTGGCAAATGGAGAGTCTGCGTCAACTTTACCGATCTCAACAAAGTCTGTCCCAAAGATAGCTTTCCCTGCCAAAGATCGACCAAATGATTGACGCCACTCTGGCCATGATAGGATGAGTTTCATTGATGCATACCGAGGTTACCAACAGATTCCGATGTATGGGCCAGACGAAAAAAAAGACTATGTTCATCACACCTAGAGGCATCTACTGCTATAAGATGATGCCCTTTGGGTTGAAGAATGCAGGAGCGACCTACCAGAGATTGGTCACCATGATGTTCCAAGCCCAGCTCGGCAAAACTGTAGCAGTCTACATCGATGACATGGTCGTCAAATCTAAGGAGTCACAAGACCACCTGACAGATCTGCGTCAAGTGTTTGACATTCTTAAGAGGTACCAGCTTAAGCTGAATGCCTCAAAATGTGCCTTCGGAGTCGGATCCGGCAAGTTCCTGGGGAGCCTAGTTACGAGAAGAGGGATTGAGGCTAATCCAGATCAAATCACAGCAATCCAAGGAGTTCAGAGTCCAACCACAGCGAAGCAAGTCCAGAGGTTGACCGGCATGGCTGCTACGCTAAACCGCTTCATCAGCAAATCTTTGGATAAATGTCGGCCTTTCTTTCAGCTTCTGAAGAAGAACTTAAGGTTCCAATGGACTCCGGAGTGTGAGCAAGCCCTGCAGGAACTAAAAGCTTATCTAGCATCACCTCCCCTGCTTTCAAGTCCGACACGGGGAGAGGTGCTCTATCTGTACCTGGCGGTCTCGGATCATGCAGTGAGCTCGGTCCTCATTAGAGAGGAAGACAAGCAGCAGAGGCCTGTCTACTATACGGGCAAGACCCTGCTAGACGCCGAGACCAGGTACCTGCCAATGGAGAAGTTAGCATTAGCGCTCGTCAGTGCTTCTTGCAAGCTCTCCCATTATTTCCAGACTTATACAATAGTGGTTGTTACCGAACACCCACTCAAATCTCTTTTCAAAAAAGCTGATTTTTTTGGAAGAATATTCAAATGGACCGTCGAACTGGGGCAATATGATATCCCTTATCAGCCCAGGATGGCGATCAAAGCTCAAGTTCTGGCAGATTTCATCGTGGAGTTTACCTCTCCTAGTTCGGCACCGACCCTGCTCGACACTGAACTGGGGGGCAAAAGGAGCGAGGACGAAGTCACTGAGATCGAAGAAGACCGATCTTGGAAACAGTTCCTTGCTTCAGCTGGGCAGGTCTTTGTTGACGGATCCTCTACCTCCAAAAGGGCTGGCACTGGTATAGTCCTCCAATCTCCAGAATGACTGGTTATCGAGCAAACCTTGACACTTTACTTCAAAGCATCCAACAAAGAAGCTAAATATGAAGCACTGATCGCAGGACTGAATAGTGCCAAAATCTTGGGAGCACAGCAGCTGGTGGTTTTCAGTGACTTACAGTTGGTGACAAGGCAACTGACTGGAGACTACCAGGCCCAGGATGAAAGGATGGCGGCCTATCTCGCTCTTGCGAAAAAGCTCCTCACTCAGTTCCAAGGAGCAGAAGTTAAGTAGGTCGGCAGAGACTCCAATTCCCATACGGATGCTCTTGCCAACCTTGCCTCCGCTGTCGAGGCAGGAAACAAAAGAATTGTCGAAGTGGGATCCCTCGGAAGGCCAAGCATAGAGCTTCCCCCACCTCGACAAATTTTGTGCATTGATCTCGGTCCAAGCTGGATGGATGCCATCATCGCCTACCTCAAAGACGACCAGCTCCCTAAAGACAAGCTCGAAGCTCATAATATCATACTTAAGGTAGCTCGGTTCTGGTTGTCCCCAGAAGGTAAACTTTATAGGAAATCCTTCACTGGCCCCTACCTTCAGTGTGTGCACCCAAGCAGAGTTGAAGACTTCCTTTACGAGATACACAAAGGTATCTGCGGAAGCCATATTGGAGAACGGTCGTTGGCGTACCGAGCTATCAGCTAGGGCTACTGGTGGCCATATATGCAAAAGGATGCCCAACAATACACCAGAAAGTGCGGAAAATGTTAGAAGTTCTCCCATTCCCTCCATTAGCCAGCGTAGGATCTGTACCCACTCTCCAGCCCGTGGCTATTCGCCCAATGGGGGCTGGACATCGTGGGACCTCTCCACCGGGCTCCAAGGAATAAAAGGTGGCTGATAGTGGCCACCGATTACTTCACCAAGTGGATGGAAGCAGAGGCATTATCTTCCATTACCGAGCAGGATTCAAAAAATTTCGTATGGAAGAACATCATCACGAGGTTCGGCATTCCATGAATTTTGGTATCAGACAACGGAACCCAGTTCGATTCCAACCTCTTCAAGAGCTTCTACCAAGGGCTCGGCGTAAAAAACCATTACTCCACTCCAGCCTATCCTCAGAGCAATGGTCAAGCTGAAATCTCCAACAAGGTGGTTCTTGATGGATTAAAGAAGAGGCTTGACCAAGCCAGAGGAAGATGAGTGGAAGAGCTCCCGAGTGTCTTATGGGCATACAGAACGACTCCAAGACGCTCCACCTCGGCAACGCCTTTCTCCCTGGCTTACGAAATGGAAGCTGTGATTCCACTTGAGGTCTGCCTCCTGACCTTGAGATCGAAACTCTTTGACCTAGGCCAAAATGATGTGAACCTGGCTCGAGAGCTAGAACTAGCCGAAGAGCGCAGAGAAGCAGCTGCCATCCGCCTAACCACCTACCAGCAGCAGTTGGCTAGGGCTACAATCAGAGAGTCAAAGAAAAGAGATTCTCAATCGGAAAATAGGTAATGAAGAAGACACTACTGCAGACAGAGATCCAAGCCAAGGCAAACTAGCACCAAAATAGCACGGACCATTTAAGGTGATCTCGGTTGCTGGACATTCGGCATACAGATTTAAGGACATGAATGACAAAGAACTGCCGCGACCGTGGAACACGATGCACCTTAAGAAGTACTATTTTTGAATTGTAATTAATTTTTTAAGATCAATAAAAGAAGCCTTTATTCTCTGATTGGTTTCGAATCTTTGATTACTTTCAAGATCTCACTAAGATGAATAATTTGGCAGCGGTGTCACTCTCCCGTTCGGCAGTAGTACACCCTCCAGTTCGGCCATACGCGCGTCTTGGTAATAACACCAGATCGCTGGCCAACAAGACTACACCACTGGTGATATGCTAACTGGTCATGTCCCGGATTTATCAAACTCATGCTGAGACTAGCAAAAGCATCATCAAGTCAGCTCGGCCATATGCGCATCTCGGTAAGAACACCAGATCGCTGGCCAACAAGACTACACCTCTGGCGACAAGCTAGTTGGTCATGTCTCTGTTCAATCAAGCTCGTGCTGAGACTAGCAAAAGCAACACCGAGCCAGTTCAGCCATACACGCATCTCGGTAAGAATACCAGATCGTTGGCCAGTAAGAATGCACCTTTGATGAAGAGCCAGTCGGTCGAGTCTCGATCCTAAAAGCAGATTCTCAAAGTAGCTAAAAAGAGGGCAGAATGCAAAGCAAGAGGTCCTCAAAGCAGCTAAAGAGAAAACCGACTGCAAGATGAATAAAGTTTTCATTGAATTATCAGAAAAGATTACAAGCAGAAATGCTTTGTTACATCTTATTCAAGCAGAAAAATTTCCTTACTGCATCAGAAAGGAATAGATGCATCAGAGGAAGAACAAGGTAGAGCGAATGACATCTATTTTCCATATTTGGCCCGATGTCACCAAATATAGATGTCTTATCTCCTCTCAGCCGGCAGGAGTGGTCGAAGATGTATTTCGTGAAGACACAGACGGCTCCATGACGGTGTCTCCCTCGACTTCGTCTGCTAAGACAGGCCAAAGCCCTATTTCATGAAGACACAGGCAGCTTCCTTGCCCAGATAGACTGGGCAGAATGATTTCTTCTGATCACCAGTGCCATCCCTTCTTCATGACAAATGCAGGGCGGCGATCTCACTACAAATGTCAGCTTCTTCTCCGGTACAGGTGAGAATATAAGATGAGGAAAACCCTGACCTTCCACTCATATTTATAGAGAGAAGAAGGCACCCTTTCCAAATCCCTAAGCACACGTGTCAGGCGCCCCTACATGCCGCCTCAAAAAACTACACGCACCTCCTTTGAAACGGTGCTCGCCTTTTCAAGGAAAGCGGATGACTGTTCAGATGATGACACGCAGTGACGTCGGTTCGAATTCTGCATCGATCAAAGAGCGTCATTTATAACCTTGGGAATCCAATCACCCAGAAGATTCTCCTGTCTCATAACTTCTGACCTCCAAGAGTAGTGAAAACTCTAAGAGGATGGAAGCTGAGGGGCCTTACGGGGGGTACCTTAAAAGACACCAAGGCAGGGATACATTCTCCAGTTCGGCCATATGCGTATCTCGGTAAGGATACCAGATCACTAGCCAACAAGATCACTCCTCCCAGTGATGAACCAACTGGTCATGCCTCGGTTGAAACAGCTCAGTGAGAGGTAAAAAGCTTGGTGTCCATCACATGCAACTCTCCAAACTTGAAAATAGAAAAACATTTGAACACAAGTAAAGAGAAATCCCAATTGTATTGCCAAAAATTATTTCCATTACATAGGGAGCAAAGAAGTACAATTACAAAAAAAAGAGACTACATCAGAAGAGAAGCGCTTCAAGAAACAGCAGCCTTGGCATTGAGAGGGTCGGTCACTTTGACACCGGTTACAGGAGGGTCGATCACTTTGACCCCAGTTGCAGCAGCACCGACGTCGATAAGGTCGGTCATTTCAACCTGGGTCACAGCTGCTTGGGGCATTGCCTCAGGCGGAAGAGGGGAAGTCGGAACACTTTCCAGAACCTCAGGAGTAGGGGCGGAGCTCGGCTCAGGTCCCAGACTTGAGAGCTTCGGAAGATTCTGATAGATAGGGTGATCTTCAGAGATCCCCGCTTCTTTCAGTGCAGCAAAGCACCCGAGCTCGAATATTTTGGGACTTAACTTATCCACTTGATCATCATAGTCCTTTGTTGCCGCATCCACCCCTTCCTGGTAGGCCGCATGGATTTCGGCCCGGGCTGAGGTTTAGATTTCAGCCGTTTTCCTTCAGCGCAACCTCGAGTTCGGCCTTCTGCTTCACCAGTTCGGCCTCAAGCTCAGCTATTTTCTTCGCCTTAGCATTGGCAACTGACTTCAGGTCATGGGTCTCGGCCTTTAGCATGCAGATATCAGCCAATGCTGTGTCCATCTCTGCGACCAGGTCGGCATTCACCCGCTCCGACTTGCTCAGCTTATTTCGGCTTTCCTCCAAAGCCGTCAAAAGTTCTTTCTTCTCCGACTCCAGTTGCGAAATCCTGAAGGTACTCTGGCCACTTCTGTCCAGGAGCGCCTGGATCCTCTGTACATTCTGCAATAGGGAAAGCCATGTCAGAAATAAACAACCGAGATAAAACACTTGGTGAAGTTTTCGAAAAAACTCTCTGTAATGGCCGCCTACTGCGACACAACCAGCAGCCCCCTATCATCAATCCTCCCGTGTTTCTCCATATCATGCGGGAGGGTGCAAGCTCTGGAGAGCACCGTGATAACCAGCGGATTGCTAGACACCCGGTCCTCCACGTTGAGGAGCTTCCCGGGCTCGATCTCAAGCATTGGCCTCCATGGAGCCGGCTCGGAAGGGCGGCGTCCCGAGGTAGGTCCAGATCCTTGCTCCCCAGGCCTGTTGATCTTGGGCCTCTTCTCAGGAGGAGCTTTCTCCTTCGGAGTCTGCCGGGCTCCTTTGCCATGGTCCTCCGACTTGGATCTCTTCTCGGGCAATGGCTCCTCCCTTGCAATGACAGGAGGACGCAGCCGGATTACTGTGCCAGAAGAAGCAGCGGGAGAAGGGATCTCCGCACCGTCTGAAGTCACGAGCGTGGGCGTAGGGCCAACAGTCGGGGGCGTGGAAGAAGAAGCTTGGCCCCCGAAGAACTTAGCTGCTAGGTTCTTCATCCTTAGTGGAGGTCTACTTCGCTCCATATCCTGTTCTCGGTTGGAAGGAGATGAGTAGGCCTCAATGACCTGTAGTAGGTCGGCACCTTCTGAATTGGCAGGAGATGTAGAAGCCTCGGCACTTGAAGCTTTCGGCACTCAACATCGGTCAAGGCAAGTACAGGCTCTTTCCTCTTGGTGTACATTTGATACCTTGGTGTATACCCTAGAAGGTCCCAAGCAGCTCGCCCGTGGTGATCCTCATAGGCATACACTTTCTTCAACCAGTCGACGTTCCTCCTCCAACCTTCTCGGAAGGCTCTCTGTTTCCTCTCTCCAACCTTTGCACGACAAAAAAGGGGAGAAGTGTCAACTCGGCAAGATAAAATATGAGCATTTAGAGGAGATCGGCAACTACTTGGAGGAACCCCGAAGCGACGAGGGATCCTATATGATCTTTCCACCGCAGTCTCGTCCGTCTCGAACTCCCAGTTCCTGGAGACAAACAGACGATCATCCTGGCATGTCTGTGTGAGTCCTCCAGTTCACGGACGAAGGGCTGCAGTTTCGGTTTCCCCCAGAGGTAATAGCAATCACCGTCCCTTACGGACTTGCACAGGTCGTACACATCTTCAATCTCATGGACACCAGGGTTAATGCCTAAACTCTCATTGAGCTCGGCGGTTCCCATTGTTATTTTGAAACCGTTGGGCATCAACTGACAAGGGCTAAGATGCCATGTCGCCAGGCAAGCCCTGAGAAGGGGGTGGACCGGGAACCTAACCCCGCCTTCAACTATGGAGACCAAGGGGAATGGCATCCATCCATCGCGGAAGAGAAAACCATCTAAAGGGTCCTCTAGAGTCTGGACGGTCCAATCTAGTTTGGACATTGTCTGGGATCTTATATGCCCCCTTGAATACAGCCATGGCCTCAGGAGTGTCTAACCAATGCCTATAGCCTCCCATTTTTCCCAAGGAAGAAACTGGAAAAGAGTGAAGAATAAGAAATAACCCTAAGCAGAGGACAGAAACCCTAGGAGGAATAAGAAGACTCACAGAAGGGAAAGAAGACGCAGGAACTCCGGACTTAGACTCGCCAAGACTGGGGCTTCTCCTATCTTTCACAGTAAAGGCTCTTTGCGGCGAAATAGGAAGAAAAGAAGAAGGGCGTCCCTGTTTATAACAAAAGGAACCACCCTCCCAAGGCACCATTTCGAAAATTGAAAATGTCACATTAAAAGCTGTTCGCGCCTCTCTGACTTGACAGGACGACCAATCATGCAGCAACACGTGGTGACATCAGCGCAAGTTTCGCGATGATAGAGACTCGCCATTTAATAACCTCGGGTAGGCGAAGCGACATCGGATAAGCATCAAATGTTAGCAAGCCGACACCATCATGAGAACACTTATCTCGAGAGATTCTCACTTTACAGCTCCCGACCTCAAAAGATTCAGAGGTAAGAAGCTGGGGGGCTATTGTGTGGGGGTATTTCCTAAGACACCGAGATCGCAATTATCTTCGATAAATAACACTGCTAATTAAGCCTCGGTCTCGGTCAAGCACAGCTCGGCCAGAGCACCAACCAAGATCGAACTCTCCAGTGACCTCAGCCACGCACACCTTGGCACCCATGCCAGGTCGCCAACTAGGTCAAGGTCTCTCACGACCTTGATCAATCTCGACCCCGGCTCCGCTTCTTGGCCTCGGTAGTCTATCCCTGAAGGCTAGCCGAGACGGGCACTGACAGCCGAATTCCTCTAGGAGCTCGATCACATCACGAGACATGTGACAGATCCAGGGGGTGCGCAAGTAGCCATCCTAGCTGCCCATACTCCCTGGCAAAACGGCATCCAGCGGCTACGCCACATCAGGGTATGGCTCAAGGCAAGGCCCGATAGGACTAAGGCCCAAGAGTCAGCAGGGTAAGGCCCAATTAGACCATCATTTAATGAAAGGTGGGCTGACTAGATAGTCATTTAATAAATTATGGGTTGATGTGACTGTACTTCCCAAAGTACCAGGTTTTCATCATTAGCTCCGCCAACCAGGGTCAACTCTTTTTCCTATAAATAGAGGACCCCCATTTCACTCCGAGGTATGCATAACACCACTCTGGAGCCCTTACTCTGCCTCTCTTCTTCCTCCATCTACTGTTGAGTTTCTGAACTAACTTAAGCATCGGAGGGCCTTGCGCTGCCCACAGCCAGGGTCTCTGACGTTGTCTTCTTCCTGTTCTCTTTCTCCCTTTCAGGTTTTTAGGCAGGCATATAATCGTCACCAAAGAGCCTCCAAGAGATTCTAATCCCCCCTAACCAAGTCCGTAATTTTTAGGCACTTACAGTAATCAATAACAAATTCACAATACAAAGGCGAAAGAAAAAGCAAATAACATTCAAGATCAAAAAAAGAAAAGATTAAAACACATCTACCCTGATAAAAAAATACACATCTACCCTGATAAAAAAATATGTATGCATTACAGACAAGACTAAGACATGCTCCCAAAAGCCAACCATACAACTAAACTGTATGTATATATATCATATCTTTGCATCATCACTAGTGTGTTTCTGGTGCCATTGCTCACATTCAAAACTTTTATCATTTCTGTTGTGAAGGCCACAGAGGAATGCACCAATGGCAAACTTCCTCTTCTCCGTGGCGTCTCCCATGATGGGCAATCCATATTCTTTGAGCAGGCAGTCGATCCTCCATTCAGGCATGCTCTCGTAGTCGGCTTTCGTATATCTGGGGTAGTGCAGGGGCATCTGGAAGTCCGAGCAATTCTTCTTGGCTCTCCTTTCATCAGTCTTTCTTCCAAAAACCATCATTGATTGGGGAACATCTGATCCCAAACTGCCCATCCTTGTCTATGTTCTCTGTACTGAAATCTCTAGTGGGAAGGTGTCGTTTTACAGAAACTAGAAAATAAAGAGAGATCAGAGAGAGAGAGGACAAGAACTGAGATCTTTAAACAAGCAAGGTGGCCTTTTATAGATAGAGAGGTTTGAGAGAGAGAATCGAGAATGAGCTGGAACCATCGATGGTGAGAAAAGCATTTAATTTCAATCGCGTCGAAAGCGATCCGTGTTTCTAAAAAATAGGAAGTGTTTTGATTTTGTACTTGTTTGGGCTGGGGAAAATCTGGACAGCCAGCTGCCTTGCTGGTGCCGGCTTTCGTATTGATATTTTTATCAAGCATTAGAGAGGTTAAAGCTTGGGAAGTAGAAAAGGTTTCAATTATTTGTAAACAAGCCCTTTTGGCTTTAATATTTGTAAATAGGCCCATGTCTTTTCATTTCGATATCTTTCAAGTCCCATCATGAAACTTGTATTTTACTTTTATAAGAATGACAACTTTACCCTGACAACGATTAAATAAAAATGAGTATATTATTATTTATAAAAATGCAATTATCTTATCCCAAGTCCCAAAGGTCTCTCTCAATAAGTCTTTAATGCAAATGAAGCACAATCATGTATTTTGAGACTTTTATCAATCTAACGATGGGTCATGCATGGTTTGGATCAATTATAACTAATTATAAGCACAAGTGTTGATTGTTATTATGATCAATTTGGATTTTATAATTTAGATCCTGCATTGATAAGCATAGACAGGGGCGGAGCCAGGATTTCATCTCGGGGGGGGGGGGCAAAACTTGAATAAATTTTTATTTCACCAATTATTATAACTATCGTATTTTTAAATTTTCTTTTGACATAGTTGTAAGTTCAAGCATGAAAAATATATTACGATTCAAGACTAAATTTTATATGAAAATTAAAACCAGTATATATTCAGCCTTAACAAAATATAAGCAAAGAAAAGTCGTAAAATAATTATTTCTTAGTACATTTCAACTCAATCATCTATCAAAAAGGAACTCGACGTTCTTTCAAATCTCGAAAATCGTCTATGATTGATTCTGTACTAAGCTTCTCAGCAATTTCTTTTTCAATGTACACAATCAAAGAGTCAGAGAGAAAATCATCCTCCATTTTGCTGCGAAGCCTAGTTTTGACAATATTCATGGCTGAAAATGATCGTTCAGTAGTCGCAGTAGAAACTGGAAGAGTAAGCACAAGTTCAATCACTCTAAAAATAAGATGGTAGACTGTTGATATTCTAGTCTTTACCAACCATTGACACAGATCAGAAATAGTTGATAATTTTTGAAAGTCTGAATGTCGAACTACATTATACTCATAATGGTGAAGTTGCATTCTCAATTGCATTTTCTCATTTTCTGTGAAGTCTTGAGGATAAAAATTGTCTACCAACTTGCAAATATCATCGCTTCTGAAAGATTCTTGTGCATTTCGAGGATCCAAAGCTGAGCTAAGAATAAGCAACTCTACTGCATGCTCACTAAACCGACCATTTAATTCTTGTAATTGAGAATCAATCGCAGCATAAAAAATTTTAATTCGACAATGATGCTCAATTGTAAACTCATCTTGTTGATAGCGGGCTCGACCTCGTCTCGCAACATAAGGAGCATTCATATCTGGGACATCTATATTGCGTGCCTCACAAAATGATTTCACATTGGTAAGTAAAGCATCCCACCCAGCATCTCTCAATTTTTGGATAAGTGCTTTAGTAGATGAAACAAGATGCATGGCATTTAAAATGTCCTGAGATTGACATTGCAAAGCTTTACAAAGTAATTCAGTGATCTCCATGATTTCTTTCATAAGATGTAAGATGAAGATAAATTCAAATGCAGTCATTGCCTCGTAAGCTGCGTCCGCATCTCCTCGTTGAGAAAAAGTAGTTCCGTCCTCAATGATGTTAATTAGAACTGCACATGTTGGACTAAACATCTTTATCAAGCTAGAAACTGATTTCAAGTGAGAACCAATCTCCTGCCCGTTGTAAAGAAGCAATCTGATTAAGTCCTCTCCCACTCTCGAGCTCATCAATGGCAATCAAATGTGCAATTTCAGCAGCTTGAGCAACTTTTAACTCATCATTACGCTTGCATGAAGCGCCAACAATATTGACAATAGAAGTCAATTTAGTAAAAAATTGATAAATTGGATTAACTTCTTTTGATGCTGCAACTAATGCCAATTGCAAGCGATGTGCTAAACAATGGATATAGTAGGAATATGGACAATCATTCAAAATCAAAGCTTGTAATCCATTCCACTCACCCCGCATATTGCTTGCACCATCGTATCCCTGCCCTCGAATATTCTGAACATCGAGATTATGATAAGACAATACAACATATATCTCATTTTTTAAGGTCAATGATGCAGTGTTGGAGACATGAACAAGCCCCAAAAAATGCTCCCGCACAAAGCCACCTTTGTCGACGAATCTCAAGATTATAGCCATTTGCTTCTTCTTTGACTCATCACGAGCTTCATCATCAAGTATACAAAGTTTTGCATCACCAATTTCTTCACGAATTATCATCTTCACTTTGGTTGAAAAAATATGTAGAATTTCTTTTTGGATCATTGGTGATGTGTAAGAAGCATTTTTTGGAGCTTTATCTAACACAACTCTTGCAACTTTCTCGTTATAAGAACTCAACAAATTCAATATTTCAATATAATTTCCATGATTGATTGAACTATGACTTTCATCGTGGCCTCTAAAAGCACAACCTTGAAATGTAAGCCATCGGACTGTATCATTGAAGCCGTAAGCCGTAGTCGATTGTTTGCAATTTCTTCCGACGTGAATTTGTCAAGCACTTTCTGTATGTGTTGAGATTGATTCATCAAGTCTTCACATGATCTCTCGGCAACTTTATGAGGAGAGTTAGGATCCTTCCCCACATGACTCAATAAAGCACAATTTTTTTCATCTTTAACTTTCTTCCAATTCTTAAATCCAGTAAGAGTGAATGCATTTTGTGAAGCAAGCCCAGTTTGCTTATTAAAAAGATAGCATGGTAGACAAAAAATAGCATCTTTCTATGGGGTATATTCCAACCATGAAGGAAATAGCTTGAACCACGAATGTTGAAAGCTACGAAGATGAGTTGTTGATCCAGATTTCGGATACTTTGAAAGCATAGGTTGGTATGGACCAATCTTAATGTACTTCCATCGAATTTCATCACGCCGATTAATATCATAATCCCATATCTGTGGACCCAATCCTGGATCACGCTCTAATGAAATAATATCAACTTCATTGATTTCAGTTCTTTGTGATTTTGTAGGACGATCTTCAGAAACTGGATTCTCAACATTAGAGGTCGGCAATGATGGATCGGCTTCTAAGTTTTGAGGATTTTTTCTTTTAAAAAATCCATCAATTGTAGATGACTTTCCCATCTACAAATCAAATAAAAAACATATTTATTATATGTCCAAAATCAAATAATCTCAAATCAGTAAAAAGTCGGCCCCACTATTCAACAAAAAGTTTTGTTAGTTTTTTTCCCAATCTAGTGATACATAATTTTTTGGTTTGAAGATGTGGTTTGAGTCCAGGGTTACTTGATTATCAGATCGCAGTTTTCAGTTCATAATCTAAGATTTAGGTCTAAGATTTACAAATGGGCTGTAGTTTAGGTCTAAGATTTCAAGCCATCTGATACAAGAGGCTCTTTTTTGGTTCTGATGCATTTTCAACATGGATCTTAGGTTTGGTAAAGTTGGGTCAAAATCCAAGAGGACTAGATTTTAAGCAATCAACAAATTAAAGGTGAAACTAGATTGTATAAGACTCTACTGCGAACCAAACAGACTTGACCCATGATCAGGTCCACTATGATCAAGAATTCAAGATTATAACTCAATCACAAGGCGGTAAAGGGGTCTACATGACCCAGTTGAGTCCACTCTAATCAAAAAAGGCAAAAGTGATAAAGCAGGGAATAGGAGCTATTGAATCCTTGGTAAATGGTAAGTCAGTTTGCTCTTAATTCTAATTACTGTGCTGATAGGAAAAAGAACGTTTTTCTCTTTCCCAAAATTCAACATAAATCACAATTTATTAATGTCTAGATGTCCTAATTTCCTATGCCACAAAGATAAAACATCATTGTCAGAAGATTCAAATGAAGAAATAAATACGGTATGGTATGGAATCAAAATCACATCAAATAATATTCTCTGCTCCTACCACCTTCCCGGTCCGCTTCCCATTTACTTGGTCCTATATTAACCTCAAGAACTTTAGTTTCCCTGCATCCAGACACTTCAAAAGTGATGAAATATTGAAATACACATGCTCGGTTCATCACTTTTGATTGCAAATGCCATAATCATGCTATACCTACGCAGTTGCAAGCTCGCGACAACCCCAAATAGCATAAATTCAACAAACTTCCTGATGAGTCAAAGTAGATAGCAACAAAGAATTCAATTGTTGCAACTTTAAGAGATCTCTATAACTCAGCAAAATGAATTTCCTTTAAATGAAAAAAAAACACACACTGCAGTATCTGATGATTAAAAATGAGTTAGGTTTACCCCAAAAAACAAGAAATTTGAATACTTTGGAAGCATCCATTCAGTTCTTTATTCAGGGTAACATGGAAAAGAGGAAATCACATTCAGTGCAATAGGAATTTTCTGCCTTTCCACCCAAAAGCAATAGCAAAAACACCAATATAGGTTTGTGGCAGAAAAGATGAAAAAGACAAGTAGCAACTTTATTTGCCTGAAATATTGGTTATGGCAAAAAGAACTGAATTACCCACACTCACAGATCTTCCATTTGACAACGATAAAGCTAGAGATGAATATAACAATTTGACATTTTGACCATCTGAAACTGAAGTTCATTATTCATGCAAAGACGCCTTGCAGACAGGGAGGAAGGACCAAAAGGTGGGTGTACCTGGCAGTGGCGGGCCGGCGGCGGAGGCACTGCTGCAGTGCTGTGGTTGGGAAAGGGGGAAGGCGGCGCTGCTGCGGCTGGGAGAGGGGGAAGGCAGCGTGAGGCACAGCCGCTCCTTCTTCTTCTTCTTCGTTAATCGCTAGGGACAGGGGCAGCCAGACAGGGTTTTTCCTCTTCTTCGTTTAGGGACTGGGTTTTGGAAAAGGGAGAAATGGCCAAATGGGAATAGGGTTTTGGAAAAGGGGCTGAAAAGGTTTTTGCACAATGGACTTTTCCTGGGAAATGGCATTGGATTGGGGGGGGGGGGGGCATTTTGATCATCTTAAAGGGTTTTTCGAAAGCCTGAGGGGGCCAAGGCCCCCCCAGGCCCTCATGTGGCTCCGCCCCTGAGCATAGATTTACATATGGTTATTATCTAAACTACTAAATGTAATTATTAATGTCACAAGCTTTAGGGAAAAATAAGCCCAGGCTTTTGAATTCATGCATATAGGGATAAAGAGATGGGCAACATTGTCATTTCACTATAAAAACTTTTGGTGGTTGGAAAGCTAATGATTTCGGGGTCACAAAAGGTATTAAATGAGAAGGCAGGGGCTTATTTACAAATACTAAATATCATAGGGGCCTATTTACAAATCCTAAAAATATTAGAGGGTATATAAAAAAAGCTCTCTCCTTTTGTATCCCAACTAGGGGCTGAGTTCCGTGTAAAAATGTTGTACATACGAGGGGGAGAAAAAACCGCAAACACATGAAGAGAACTCGTACATGTGAGGAGAGGGGAACTCGGATATGCAAGGAGAGAGGGAGGCCAGGGTCAAATCTTAGACCTCCCGGTGAGAATTGACGTGACTTACCACTCGGGTAAGTCACCGTTCTCTTTTTTCTTTCATTTTAAGTAACTCTTTCTTTCGTGTATAGAGTTACTTAAAATGAAGAGCTTTTTTTTTTTTTTGAGTTTTTTGTATGTACCCCCTAAGGTTTCTATGATTTTTAAATAGGCCCTGCATTTTCATCTCAGTACCTTTCATGTCCTAAAATTAGTAATCCTAATGAGAATGGGTAACCACCATAGACTTGTGTTTAACTTTTATAAAAATGACAGCTTTGCTCTTACATCCATTAAACAAAAATTAGTATATTATTTTTCACAAAAACTCCATTATTTTATCTCAAGTCCTAATTGTCTCTCTCAATACTCTTTAGTACAAATGAAGTCTAATCATATATTTTGAAACTTTCTTCAATCTAAAGGTGGGTCGTGCATGAATTAAAACAATTATACTCAATTGTAAGCATAGGCATTGATTGTCATTATGATCGATTTGGATTTAGTGAAATAGGCCCTGTATTGATAAAAACATATTTATGTACGATTATTCTCTACTAAATGTAATTATTAATTTATAAGCTTTAGAGAAAAATAAGTCCAAGCTGCTTTTGAATTTATGTCCAAGCTGCTTTTGAATTTATGCATACAGGGATAAAAAGATGGGCAAAAGTGTCATTTCACCCTAAAACATTTTAGTGGTTGGAAGGCTGCTGATTTTGGGGATACAAAAGGTATTAAAATGAAAAAGCAGGAACCTATTTCCAAAGGCAAAAACCATTTAGGCTTCAGTATAGTTTTTATTCAATAGAGTTTGACCAAAAAACATTCTATCCAAGCATGAGTTCACATTGTTCCAAATCCAAGGCCCAGCACCAAAATCTAACCCACAAAGTTATGGTTTGTGGATCTTGGTTTGGATCTATAAAATTAGATTAAAAATTATAAGCTCTAGTCTTAGGGTGTGTTTGTGCATGCGCTTTCATGGTTCTTCCCTTCCTGCCCAGGACGTAGGAATCGCCTCTCCTATCTATCCTAGAGAATTAGGCAAAAAATGTCGCCGTGTAGAACACCCTCCTCCCATTAGTCATTTGGGTTTCGGGCACCATTTTCAACTTTGTTTCCGTGGCAGTGGAATGCATGAAAAATAAAAGGAAAAACAAAGAAAAAAGAAAGTAGAAAAGAAAAATTAAAATATTGTGGAAATCTTTGAGTTAGTATTCAGACTGGCCCAACGTCCATCAATTGTTGAATTTTTTTTTCTCTTCTTTTTGTTTTTTGGTGACTCAGCCAACCAAAAAGGGCTGAGACCTAAGAAAAAGCTGGCACACATGGGAAGGTAGTCCACTCAAGTGGAAAAGAAACCCATACACGCGGTAAGAAAGAACACACAAGTGGGAAGAAATCTCACACACTCGGGAAGTACCCAGGGTTCAAGCTATGGACAATCAGTTAGGTGAGAAGTGTCATTCCTTACCACTTGGATAAAGACCTGTTCTCAATTATTGAAGTTGAAAACCACATATAACATTTTATTATTGCCTGAAACAGTTTCATGATAAATCAATTCAAGATTCAAACTAAAACCCTATTTTCAATTGAAACCTAACATCCCTGCGAAACCTAATATCTCTAAGAAGTTTTATCAAAAACAATTTTATACGATAGTGATAACTTTTGATGAGTGAGGCCCAAATGACTCAACCCATGAGGATGAAACTCAGGTCCAAGCCCACGAAGAGACCAAGTCAGGGCAGCCACGTTGCTTCGGAAGCAGTCTCACTCCTACCGGGTCCTGCGGAGAAATATCTCACCTGCATCGTCCAGCGCGAGGGCAGTTCGAGGGCTCCAAGGGCGAACGTTGCAGGGGAGCGTCCCCGTCTGTTAGGGTAAACTATAAATCGAGGAGCCCCACCAGCACTTGAAAAGGATTGATGTCTTCCCATTTTTCTACTCTTGTATTCCTCTAGTTTGTAATCCCAACTCATTGAGGAAGTAAAATACCACAGGCAACCTCTGCCTTTATGAAGTGGATGTAGGTCACACAGACCGAACCACTATAAATGCCCTTTCCCTCTCTCATTTATTTACTGCATTTATTACTGCATCTATTACTTGACCGGTGGTGTCCGAAATCCAATTTTGGCATCATCAACTTTAATGAGTTTCGACAAAAACATTCCAAGAGGTTAGGGTACAAAAAGTTACTTCCAATCCAACAATACAATTGTCAATGGAACCCCATTAGTGGGGTACCTAAAAGGATCCTACCTGAAACTAAGTTTGGACCCTTTTTTAGACCCGATTGATAACCAAGTCCACTTCTTGTCATGTCCCCAGTCCAAATACCCTTTTTATGTCCAAGTTTATGATGTAAATAATAGATACCATGAGAGCATATTATTGGGTCGGATTGAGCTGCAGAGAACATATTACTATGAATTTGTGCCATATATTGCACAAACGAAGGGCAAACCCAACAAGTTCACATCCTGCTACAGGGAGTGACTTTTTTGTGATTTAAGCAAATAGGACGAGAGACTAGAAAGTGAATTCCCTGAAAAAATTAGGTCCCTCTCAAAAGTAGTGAAGAGAGCTAAAAAGGTGATGTGCTTCTTTTCCTTTTCTTTTCGTTTTTTTAACTCTTCAGTCTTCGTTTTTTTAACTCTTCAGTCTTTGCAATTATTGCATAATTTAGGCAACTGGAAGTTCCCAATGAGGACTTTAATTGACACTAAAATCAAAATTTGGCACTTTTTTAACTATACTTCCTGAACTGGACCAATCCTCCTTAGGCCCTTGTGACTGAGAATGCTAGCTAAAAAATTTTATCCATCCCATCTCATGCCATGAAATTAGGCTGGAAAGGGTAACTCTAAACTCATACTCGACTGCTGATGAGTCATCTTGGGTAAGTCATGATTCAATTTATATCTTAAATAACTGTAAAAATATAAATTTACATTGAAATCTCTTCATTCACGCTACCAATTCACAAACCATACTCATAGTTAAAGAAGAAAAAATTAATTATCTCTTTGTATGATGACCATTGAATAAGTCCAGTCCCACCACATACAGAAGTTTCTATAATATGATCATGATGAAATGTGAAGAGAGAAGTAAAACAGTTTTAGTTATCAATATCATAATCAGCAACATACTACAAACAAAACTAATCTTTGCTACTAAAAACCACCCACAAAATCAAACTTTTATGCATACATCACTAATGTGTTTCTGGTGCCATTGCTCACATGTTATTTCTATCATTACTGTTGTGAAGGCCAGAGGAATGCACCCATGGCAAACTTCCTCTTCTCCATGGTGTTCCCCATCAAGGGCAACCCATATTCTTTGAGCAGGCAGTCGAGCTTCCATTCAGGCATGGTCTCATAGTCGGCTTTGTTGTATCTGGGGTAGTGCAGGGGCATCTGAAACTCCCTGCAACTCTTCTTGACATGCTGTTCATCTGCCTTTCTTCCCAAATTCACCATTGTTTTGGCAACATTCGATCCCAAACTGCCCATTTTTTTGTGTGTGTGTGTAAGGTATCAGCCTTTTATAGAAATTTGAAAGCAGAAGTGAGATCTTTAAAGCAGAGAGGTGGCCTTTATAGAGAGGCTATAGAGAGAATCGAGAATGGGCTGGAACCATCTATGTTTAGAAAGGCATGCACCAGCTTCCTTCCTGGTGCCGATTTGATTTGAAAAATCTTTTTTGTTGCCAGCTGCCTTCCTGATACTCTTTAGCTTGGGGGTTAAGAAAGGGTGTTTCTTTCTTTCAAGTATAGAGTTACTTCTTACCAAAAACAAAAAAAAAGGAAAATAGAGTTACTTGAATTTTCAAGGTGGGAATTGTAATTTATATACCAATGTTTTCTTTTACCAAAAAAAAAAAAAAAAACACCCAATGTTTTCAGAGTTTAGGTTGATTCTTTTTATTCTTGAGTTGGGTTTGAATTGTATTTTTGAATGGGTTGAGTCGGGTTGAGTCCATCTTTTTTAATCAACTCAATAGTTTGACTCTAATCTAGTAATTAGGGGTTCGGGTTGACACCTCGTTAACTTTCAAATTAAATTGAGTTCATGTCAATATTTTCAATCTTATTAATAGATAACGATCTAATATATGAGTAATTTTTATATATTTTCCCGCCAAAAAGTTTGTAGAATTTGTGAATGGGTCCCTATAGTTTTAGTATCGATGATAGATTCATATTTTTTTATTTTAATACCTTTCATGTCTATAAAATAAGTAGTCTTAACGAGGATAGGAAGCCCTCATGAGGTTTGGTTTGGATTTTTATAAAAATGATAATTTTTCTATCATATCCTTTAAACAAATAAGTATACATCCTTTAAACAAATAAGTATCTCTCCAATGAGCTCATACACACATGAAGCCTAATCATATATTTTAGAATTTTCATCAATCCAACGGTGGGTCATGCATTGAGTTAATAATAACCAATTATAAGCATAGGTGTAGATTATTATTATGATCGATTTAGATTTAATAAAAAAAGGCCCTATATTGATAAAAACGAAATTATGTAGGGTTACTCTCTCCTACTCTAAGTGTACTACACTAAATGTCAATATTACAAGCTTCAAAGAAAAATAAGTCCCAAACTTTTGAGATTATGCATGTGGTGATAAAGAGATGGTCAAAAGTGTCATGTCACTCTAATTTTGGAGACCTAATATAAAATGAAAACAAAAGAATCATCACTAAATAGTGAAATCATTGGGGTTCATGTATAAATCTTAGAGATCTTAGGGCATACGAAAAAAGCTCTAGTATAAATTATTGGAAGCATTTAATGAGAAGTGGAGATAAGAATTGTATGAGTGGATACAATGGCTTCCATTATTGAGCGGTCTTCATTTCCTTGCACTAAAGGCTAGGCAAATTCCTGAGATGTCTATATCTATGGGCCACATGCTTACATGATGTCCATCTCTATGGCACATGCTTACATTGCCTGCAATCTTGGTTCAACTAAGATGGAAATGGAGGAATTATAGATGTGCACAAATATGATAATAGAGTGGACCCACCTATTAAAAATCTAAATTAATCAAAATAAATACCCTTTCTCTATGTTTCTTGACCATGTTTTATGCTATACAAGCTGGGCTTACTTATGAATGTATGAAAAACATGTGAATTTTAGGTTGTTTTCATTCATATGTCATAAAATTCGAGCCAATTTTATAGATGCAGAGTGAATTTATTTTGAGCAATTTATATTTTTTATATAGTAGGTAGGCCTTACAAGGCACATTCATGTCCACCCTTCTGGTTTAATTTCATTGTAAAAAGGGCAATCAATCACAACAATTAGTAAATCCAATCATTGATCTCCATTTTCGTGTTAAAGATGTCTAAATCATTGATGAAACAATGGCTAATTCAATTGAAAACAACCACAGACCCGGATCAGGATCTGGACTCATATTCGGCCCATTAAGTAGGTCTAAGAACTTATTTTGGACCCAAACATTCCAGTTCAAGCTTGTGTCCACATAGTTCCAAATCCATCTCCCTGGACCCAAATCTAACTAATAAAGATATGGTCAAGGCACTTATTTTGGACCAATTGCCTGGGTCTTGGTGTGGGTCTATAAAATTGGATCCCAAATTATAATCAATTGCCTTATAGAGATTTGGGCTACATCAGGTGGGTCGGTACCCGATTTGTAAAAATCAAACCATGGACAGAACTAGGGGGATGAAAATGCCATAAATAGTTAAATATTTTATTGTTATGTATAGATTCTGTAAATAAGAAATCCCTCATTAGAAATTGAAAATGTCTGTAAGAAAATCTCTCATTAGGCATTTTTTTGCTTCTCATAAAATAGGTGAACTATCTAATTACTTCTCAATGAATACATTCCTTGTTATCTTGGGGGGGGAAAACACAAAATCAAAACTGTAATTACAATGCCAAAAGCCAAAGGGTCATGACAATAGAATCAATTACCTTTATCAACTGGGTCCCTCTAATTAGTGAAGAGAACTCAAAGGGTTTGATCATTTGCTTCTCTCCCACCCCTAATGTTTACATGAATTCAATCAGGGAGTACCCTAGTCACCCACAAAACAAAGCACAAAATCTATAACAAACTGAGAGGAACCGGCCGACCCCCTTAGGTTGATCATTGGTAAAACCCTGGATACACAACGACAACAACAGACACTAACTGCAATTCAAGTAATACCCCAAATGGTACAAGTAATGCCAGGTGATCTTTTTAACTAGAACATTTGGCATGTTTAAGGGGCCCATTGTTAGATTTTCTTACTCTGTCTACATCCCTAGTTCTACAAAAGATAAATCCAACCGTGAATAAAATCATGGCGACATCAGCTTATGCCTTCTTCATGTGAGGGAAGCCAAAGGAAACAGGTCCCAACTGCTGAACACGCCTCATGTTCAAATCAATTGCCAAACTATCTGGTGGGGAGATTTTCCAGTTCAGGTTCGGACTGGCCCAAGTTCCATCAATTGTGGAAACCATTCAAAATTATATTATTGTCTTAAACAGTTTCATGGTAAATTTAGTCATCAAGATTCAAACTCAAACCTATTTTAAATTCATGATACCTAAAATACTGATACCTCTAAAAAGTTGTCATGAAACTGTTTAATGAGATAATGATAACTTGAGTGGTTTTTCACAATAACCATCCTTATTAGAGAGGCTGGGGACTAAAAAGTTATTTCTAGTCTAACAATACAGATGTCAATGGAACTCCATTAGTGGGGTAACTAATAAATGCCCCTACATGAAAATTCAAGGGATGGACCCTTCTTTTAAGGCCCAACTGATAACCAATCTAAAGTCATGAAATTAGGTTGGGAAGGGAAACTCATAATTCATACTTGACTCCCACAATCTAAAATCTTGACTACTGATGAGTTGTCTTGGGTGAGTTATGATTCTATTCATATTTCAAATACCTATTAAAATATAAATTCACATTGAAATGTCTTTATTAAGAAGAAGAAAAAATTTGAAAACCTTTTTGTATGGTGACCATTTAATCAGGCAAGACCTGACACACAGAAAAGTTTCTGTAATATGATGACCCCCTAATGAAAGAGGGGAAAAATATGATGACGAAAGGTGGAAGAGAGAAAGTAAAGCAAAGGAATTTTACTGATCAATATCATACTAAAAAACATGCTACAGCAAAACTATGACATGTAACCAAAAACAAACCACACAATCAAACTTGTATGTATCCATGCACCATCAATACAGTTTCTGCTAGTGCCATTGCTCACATTCAATTTCTATCATTACTGCTGTGAGGGCCAGAGGAATGTGCCCATGGCAACCTTCCTCTTCTCCTCAATGCCCCCAATGGTGGGTAGCCCATATTCTTTGAGCAGGCAGTCGAGCTTCCATTCAGGCATGGTCTCGTAGTCGGCTTTAGTGTATCTGGGGTAGTGCAGGGGCATCTGGAACTCCCAGCAACTCTTCTTCGCTCGCTTTTCGTCGGTCTTTCCTCCCAAAATCACCATTGTTTGGGCAACATCTGATCCCAAACTCCCCATCTTTCTCTGTGTGGAGTTTTGGAAGATGTATGTATGTTCTCTGCACTGAAATCTCTAGAGGGGAAGGAAGGTGGCCTTCTATAGAAATCAGAAGGCCTTGAGAGAGGAAGAAGAACATAGTGTATAAACAGGCAAGCTGGGCTTTTATAGAGAGAGAGAGAGAGAGAGAGAGAGAGAGAGAGAGAGAGAGAGAGAGAGAGAGAGAGAGAGAGAGAGAATCAAGAATGGGCTGTTCAACAGCGTGGAAAACAAAGTTCCCAAAATAGGAATGCCTATTGATTTTTTGTACTAATTAGGGATAATAGAATACTGGGAGACAATTTTTGGTTTGGGAAATCTTAAATGCCAGCTGCCTTCCTGGTGCCGCCTTTGATATTTGCGTTGTGCATTGGAAAGTTTTTAGCTTTGGAAGTTGTGAAAGAGCAGATCTTTCTTTCTTCTTCCAATTATAGAGAGTTAGATTATAGCTTGGTGTGAATACATGACTTCTTCTATTTTCTTTCCTTACTACGTACACGAGAGTGGTGTCTTTTGATTTTCAATGGTGGATGGATTTTCCCATGTCATCACAAAGTTAAGCATCTCTGTTCATCCAATTGCTCACATGAGGTGGGCTAGGGGTGTACATGGGTCGGGTCGGATTTGGCTAAATACCTCATTCGACCCAAACAGTACGGGTTAAACATTTATAACCCGTAACTGACCCTATACTAGTTTGGGTTGGGTTGAGTCGGGTTAGTCGGGTTGGGTTGGGTTTAAATGGGTTGTACCTATATAAGAATGAATAATGTAAGTATAACTAAATAATTCAATATTTCCATCTTCTAATCCCACATTGAAAAACTAGATAATGTAGGGTTAAAGGCATAATTTACTTCACTTGGCAGTTTACTCTATCCTCTTTTTTTTTTTTTTTCTTTGGTTCAATTCCATCACACTTGTGAGTGTATATTGGGTAAACTCATCTTGGCTACTTGTGTTCATGGTGATTCATTGGTTATTAATAGCTTCTTATACATTCACATAGCTTAAATAATTCCTTTTATTTTATCACAACAGGGAGTACTCAATTGTATTAAATAATGATGCACCCTATTGTATGAGGATGATAGGTTGGTGTTTTAGCGTAAGGCAAAGCACACCAACAAAATAAGAATTCAATGGTGGTGATAATCATGATCCTACTAGTATAACCGATCCATTTATATGTATGGTTTTGCCTTGCGTTACCCTTTTTATTATAGGGTTGGGTCGGGTATATATGGGTCGGATATGAACAAAATATATAACCGATCCGTTTATAAAATGGGTCACACATTTGGACCTGTACCTGACCCGTTGTGCCGTGGGTTGGGGTCGGTTTTTGATGGGTTGGGTCGGGTTGATGGGTTGGGTCGGGTTGGGTATGGATTTTATACACCGCTAAAGTGGGCCTCATTTAATTATGAAGAATTTATCCCACAGCCCTAGGACCTCATACCACTTTGGAGGAGTTGAAAATATTGTATGTATGAAAAAGGTCCCCAAGGTCTGTTCTCTTTTTTTTTTTTGTCGTTTAGCGAATGGTCGATATCGACCACTTTTATGGTCGATATCGACCATTCTGCGGGAATCCAAAAAAAAAAAACTGGGTTTTTCAGGATGAAGAAGAGGGGAGGAGGAGGGAGGAGATGGGATTTTTCTCTCTTGATTGCTGCTGCTGTTCCCCATTCAAATTTACTCTCCAAATCAAAACTAAATAGAAGACAAAAACAGGTTTTGTATCCCCGAACGAAGCACTGATCTCTGCCATCATCCTTTTTTTTCCATTTGTTTTACAGTAGTCGATATCGACAATAAAAGTGGTCGATACTGACAATGACTGTATTTTTTTTTTGTTTCAGTTATGTTGTCGATATCGACAATAAAAGTGGTCGATATCGACTATTTTGCGAGAACCCAAATAAAAATCGGGTTTTTCAGGATGGAGAAGAGGGGAGGAAGAGGAGGAGGAGGGAGGAAGAGGGAGGAGAGGGGGAGGCGGCGGACGCGTAGAAAGCGCAAGAATGAGATTGTGTGTAGATCAGTGGGGACGTCAAAACACAATCATATGTGACCGGATGGACGGACATCATCTTGCGTATGGGAAGAAGAGAGGAGTGAGACGATTCGGATCATGGTCTGGATCAACGAGGATTTGTCCTCTTGAGTTGTAAATCTCGAAGGGGCCGTGGTTCAGATCGTATGTGCTCGGTTTTCTGTGGAGAGAGAGATCATGGTGGGCCACGGCTGAGGACTTCAACCGAGGGAGGAGACAGAGGGCCGAACTTTCTGTGCATCTGCAGAGTCAGTCTGATATTCAGTTTGCAACAGCCAGCCAACAGGTCATTGTTGTTGCTAAGTATCTGCACTCATTACTGGTTGTCGAGATCTGCATTCTTCCTTCCCCTCTCCTCCATCTTCCTCCTCCTCCTCCTCCTCCCTTTTTCCCCATCCTGAATGGTGAAAAACCCAATTTTTATTTGGATTCCCGCAGAATGGTCGATATCGACCACACCATTCGCTAAACGACCAAAAAAAAAAAAAAAAAAAAAAAAAAAAAAAAAAAAAAAAAACAGACATATAGCCTTATCCGTGTCCATGGTAAATACAACACCTCTAAAGTGGTATAGGATTCTACAGGGCTCTACCAGGTAAATTCCTCTTTAATTATGTAGAGTACGTAATAGCTTTTGTATGTTACAAGTACATGAAGGTCCTTAAAAGGGACAATCAATCACACCAATCAGTGAGTTCAATCATTGAATCGAAAAGATGTCTCAATTCAATTAAGAAATGGTGCCTCGAGGAATAAGCATATCATCTAAAGGAGCACGTGACACAAAACAACAAGAGACTCTTTTACCAAAAAAAAAAAAAAAAATCAGAGACTCGGATGTGGACTAAGATTGGACCCATTAAATTAGGTTCAAGACTTACTTTGGGCCCATTTAAATTTTGGTGTTATTACTTACTTTGAACCCATTTAAATTTTGGTATTATTTCTGGTTGACTGAGTTAGACCCAAAAACATTCCGATCCAAGCTTGGGTACACATAGTTCCAAATCCTTGGTCCAGGACCCAAATCTAACCCAAAAAGATGTCGTCGGGGTACATATTTGGATCCATTTGGATTCTTGGGCTTGGATCGTGTCTACTAAATTGGATCCAAAACCAATATCAATAGCCTAGTGTGATTTGGGCTACGTCAAGACTCATACTCTCATAATACCGTGCTTTCATAGGAGCATCTCCCATATATAAATAAGTGTAGGTGCAGAAAATAATGACCCACAATAAGGAGGTGCCTTATAGGACTTATCCGAGAAGATGATGGTGACTGGGTGTGACTGAATGCCGTCCGAAAGCCTGAAAGGGAAGAACAAACGGTCAGGGGACCCTGGCCTGGGCGGCGCAAGGCTCTCCGATGCCAAAGTCAGTATGGGAACTGGAACAATGGAAGGAGAGGGAGAAGAGAGGCAGAGTAACGGCTCTGGATATGAAAAATGGCGTACCTTAGATGGTGGGTTGAGCCTCTATTTATAGAGTGTAGATCGTATCTTTGGGAGATATTGTGGTGTGGGTCCCGTGATTTGACTAGGAAGTCACCATCAGCCCACATTGCATTAATTGTGGTCCAATCCAGCCCATTATGCATTAAATGCCCGTCGGGTCAGCCCACATCGCATTTAATGCACATCTTGTTGGGCCAGATCCTGTTGGGCGCCTTTGGCGGTAGAGGTACCAGCGGATCTGCCCTCGGGCCCTGCCCTGATGTGGCCTCAGCCGCTGGATGCTGTTCTGTCAGGGATCTAGCGAAGATTGTGGGCGGCTGGATGTCGCGTCTGTCCCACTAGCTCATGCCCCTATCCCCCCATGTGCCTGATGACGTGGGGGATAAGGGGCGCATGTGAAGGTTCTCTCTTGCTTCGGCTTCTGTCCCGGCTTCTTCAGCCGAGGTGGAGCTTTCTGCCGAGATGGTACCCGGGGTGGCTCAGCCGAGGTGGAGCTCCTTGCCGAGATGACGCCCGAGGTGGGCCAGTTCGGCGCTAAGGGCCCGGAGCTGCCTGACTTCGGCCGGGCCTCCTGTCCTGGTGGCCGGGGTGAGCTTGGTGCCACGTGGATGGCACGAGGATGGCACGTGAGAATGCTTAACCTCATCTGATGGCTGCGATTAACTTAATCCTGTGGTTCTGGAAATCTCCCCACACAATTGCCCCCTAGCTTTTGACCTCTGAAGTGTGCCAGCCTTTAGGGGTTGAAAGCTAGAAGAATCCGTCTGGGGATACTGTGATCATTACCTGGTGTCGCTTCAACTCTTTATGCCTGGTGTCGCCTCCACTCTTTAAAGCAATAAATGCCTTGCCCTGTTCGCCTTTGGAACCGAGCTGACGGCTACACGCGTAGCTTTTGCGCCGATTGCGTTGTCTCATTGATTGTCGGGCACGGGCTTTGAAGTGTCTCTTCGAATTCGGAGGCGGTACCCAAATGAGGGTTCGCCTTCTACAAATAGGGTCGTCCCCTTCTTTTTCTCGCTCCCGATTTCTTTCGCCTTCGCCTTTGCTTTTGATTTCTGCTCTGGTTCCTGAGATCTGTTCGAAGGCTTTCGATTTCTGCTCCGGTTCCTGAGATCTGTTCGAAGAGGGCGACCGCAGATCGCGTCTGGATCTGCTCTTGATCTGCCTCTTCGTCCCTGTAAGTCGCTCTGTTCCTCCGTCTGGTTCTTCTTGGGGTTTTTCAATTTCTAGGGTTTTTTCTTGTCGTCGTCCCTTCTAGTCATGGGCACCCCTAGATTCAGGGTAGATTCCGATAAGGGCTTGGCCGAGTTTAGGGCTGCCTTCGAAATTCCGGAGGGGGTCCTCCTGAAACCGGCGGACCTTGCCGATGCTGCCCTGTATCGCTGCTACGGCGGCTGGATGCCATTCCCTCTGATCTCTGTGATCGAGGGTGGGGTCAGGTTTCCACTGCACCCCCTGCTTAGGGCTTGCCTTAGCCTTTGGTCCCTTGCCCCGGGCCAGCTGATGCCCAATGGCTACAAGGTCATCATGGGCACAGCGAAGCTGAACGAGATCTTGGGGACCAACTTAGGCCCTCACGACATTGAGGACACATATGATATCTGCAAGGCTGGGGAGGGAAGATATTATCTCCGTGTGAAGCCGCAGCGAAGGGGCTTCGTCCTAGCCTTGGAGGACTCAAGTAAGAATGCTGAGGAGGATTTCTTCTGTGTCTCGGGGAACTGGGAGCTCGGCCCGGGTGAAGACAGGAGGCTGTCGGTCCCACGTCGCCCTGGGGAAGTCCCAAGTAATCTTCACTGCTTTTCTCCTTTACTATTTTTCTTACCTCATTGATGCCGAACTGATACTGTTTTTTGCCTGTTGAGCAGAGGCGGGCGCAAGGCGACGCCGGGCTATCAGCGAGGGTTGGAGGAGGAACACCGAAGACATCAACAAGGTTGAAAGGTACAAGGGTCACGAAACCCGGTCGGCGTGGAAGTTGCTCGGGTATACGCCGAGGTATCGCGGCCACTACCAGAGGACCGGAGTACCTGAGGTGGATGAGATACACCCGGACCGTCCAACCGTATCAGTGGCGGTGTTTAGCGGGGTCCCCTTAACCGATCCTGTTGCCGACCGAACTGCGTCTGGTGCCGAGGCGTCCACTTCCGATCCGGAGCTGCCGGACTTGTCGCAGATAGTGGAAGCTTATCTCTCTGATCGAGAGGACATGGAGGGAAGCTCGAGGGAGCTCGCTGTCAAGGACCTGGCTGCTAAGTTTAAGCAGAGGTCAGTGTCTTCTGGAGCTTCGTCGCCTGCTGGTACTCGTGCTGCTTCGGGTCCGGTGGGCGCCGGTGCTCCCTCTGCTCCTGCCCCTGCCCCGAGCGGGGGTGCCCGGCGACGCTCGCCGGACCGCTCGAAGGAGGGGTCCCCGCCCAAGAAGAAGTCTAAGGCGGGGGAGAAGAGCTCGAAGGCTGATCTGCAGTCGAAGGGCAAGACTCCTGAACGAGTCCCTGGGGTTAAAGCTCCATCCGAAAAGGGAGGCGAGAAGAGCGCGCTGAAGGAAAAGAGTGCGCCGGCCGAAAAGAGTGCGCCGGTCAGCAAGTCGGCTGTTGGTCCAGCGCGCGAGCCTCTCGTCTCGGCGGGGCAAGGGTCCGGATCGGTCTCCGGGCCCCGAACTGCCCCAGCTCCGTGGATGCCGAAAATGGAGACCTCTACCGGCAAGCCCCTGAGTGTTGAAGACCGATTGCTGGGAAATGCCGAGGTGATCGGGGCTCTCGCCAAGGCCTGTGCTCTGCCAAGAGACATGGAGACGCACGATAGGTTCGAGGATGAGAGCCTGATGGTCTCGGCGATCCAGGATAGTCTTCGGGTAAGTGTTTGCAACGCTTTTCTTCATTCTCCAAGTGTCTTGGTCGAACCTGACTCTCTGTTTCCATCTGCAGAACGTGCAGAGGCTCCTAACCGTGGTGGGAAGGAGGGATAGGAACGCTGCGAGAGTGACCCGCCTGGAGTCCGAGCGGGAGAAGCTGAAGAAGGAGCTGGATGATCAGCGGAAGGGAATGGAAGAGCTTAAGGCGGCCAGTGCCGGGGAGTCTGCTCGATTGGCATCGGTTTTGACTGAGAACGCCGAACTTTCGTCCAGGGCCAATCATATGAAAGGCGAGCTCTGGATGAAAAACAAGAAGACCGCCGAATTGGAATCTGAGCTGGCCAGATTGAAGTCTGAGTCGACGGCTGAGGGTAACAAGGTTGCGGGGGGAGGTCTTGGCCGGTCGCGCTGAGAGGGAGAGGCTGGTGAAGGAAAAGGCCTCTCTTCAGGCCGAGGCCCAGTCCGCCTTCCAGGATGGGGTAGATCGAGCCACCGAGCTGTATGAGAAGCAGGTGGAGGAGATCACCGCAATCTTATTCGAGGAAGGATGCCTGGCCGCACTGAGACGTGTGGGGGTCCCTGAAGACCACCCAGTCTATCAGGACCTGCCGAAGTATTCGGACCTGGACCCCGAGCCGAGCTCCGCACTTGTAACTGATAGTGCCCCGGTCGAAGCTCCTGCAACTGAAAGCACTCCGGTCGAAGCTCCTGCTGCTGATGACGCTCCAGCTGCCCTGGTCTCGAGCGATGCCCCAGTCGCCAGTGAGGCTTTGGCCATGCCTCAGGGGGAGACCTCTTCTGCCCCTGGTTCGGCTGAGGTACCAGTCGAAGCCTCCTCTGCCAGCGACGCTCCGAGCGGAGTCATGATTTCGGCCGAGTCCGCTGGTCCACCAGATGTGGTGATTGACCTAGTGGAGTCGCCGAAACCATAGTGGTCTTTGTCTGTCATCTTGTCTGTAGTTCTTTTGCGTTTCGGCCTTGTAAACATTTTTTTGCAATCAATGAAAGTCGAGCTTCTTCACTTGTGCATTTTCTCCTTGAATTTGTCTCTCTTTCATTTCTGGATGTGCACTGAATGGCATTGAACGCCCTTACTGTGTGGCGTGGCCCTTGAGGTAGAAAGAGTCAAACTGTCAGGGCTGACCCTCCGTATTCTGGAGACCATAAATAGCAACAAATGAGGTGGCGCAGCCGACGAGGGAATCGGACGGATGTCTCCACGTGGCGCCATAGGGGTCGCTGGTCAACAGTCGTGCATCCCCAGTAACGCGTGGGTGACTTCGCCCTCATAACTTCTTTCGGAGACTGGGCCTTTCTTCTTCCTATAAATAGGGGGAGCAGGCTCGCCATGGGAGAAGGAAAGAACATAGTTGTAGGAACCATGTCCGGGAGGTGTCCGAAATTACCTGATCCGGGGGGAACCCTGCGCCGTTGGACGGCTATCCCCGAGGGGGGAAGGCTATCGTGGCCTGCGCGCTCTCTGAAAGAAATCCCCGTGGGCCACGCGCTCTCTGAACGCGGGCTCACGGCCATCCGTCCCTGGCCAGGCAGAATGAGGATGCACTGCAACGCAACCGGGGGACGGTGGCGCCTTCTCGTCCGACACAGTCTTGTGTGACGGCCCTGTGCGCCCGTCGTACGGAAGGCGGGATGAGGCTCCGCTGGACCGGGGGTTTCTTCAAGCTCGGCTGGTCCTACCGACCACCGAGGGTGTTGCAGAGCCCAGCGAGGTCCAGGGCCTATGAATTGGAGGGGCTGTGCGATGCTTTGGTCTGACCAGCCAGAGTGCATTGCATAGCCTGGTGAAATTCAGGATCACTCAGAACCTCCAAGCAACGATCCGGCGTCTTCGACGTCTTCGATCCAAAGTCTCCCAGTAACTTTGTTTTCTGCTTCATTTTCTGTTTTCAGAGGACTGCGATCCTCCATTCTGTACTTTTCTTTCTGTTCTGTTGCTCTTGTAATAAAGCAGTTCATAATGAATAAAAGGGAGGAATTCTTTGATTACCCAAACAGTGTTCAATGCTTTTGAGTTCCTTCTCTCTTTCTTTGTACTGTTCTGGAATGCTTGCATTTGTGTTTGAGTGTTGGCACAGCCCTCTTCTGGAAAACTGCCTTCGGCCGAAATGGCTGGCTTTGGCCGAGGCGAGTTGCCCGATGCCGAGGTGGAGCCACCGTTCCACTGGTCTCGGCGGTGGAGGCGTGAGCTTGGCAATGATCTTCGAGGGGAGCAAACCCTGATACGAGGAACCCGTCCGAGTGTCTGAACTCGAGGCCTTCTCCGTGGCCCAAGGCCAGGAGCTTTAGGAAGCGACCGAGTCTGGACTCGAGGTCTATTCCAGGGCGGTGGGCCCAATCCCGGCTGAGTGTGAACTCGAAGCCTTCTCCATAGCCCAAGGCTAGGAGCTTTAGGAAACGACCGAGTCTGGACTCGAGGTCAATTCCAGGGCGGTGGGCCCGATCCCGGCTGAGTGTGAACTCGAAGCCTTCTCCATAGCCCAAGGCTAGGAGCTTTAGGAAACGACCGAGTCTGGACTCGAGGTCAATTCCAGGGCGGTGGGCCCGATCCCGGCTGAGTGTGAACTCGAAGCCTTCTCCATAGCCCAAGGCTAGGAGCTTTAGGAAACGACCGAGTCTGGACTCGAGGTCAATTCCAGGGCGGTGGGCCCGATCCCGGCTGAGTGTGAACTCGAAGCCTTCTCCATAGCCCAAGGCTAGGAGCTTTAGGAAACGACCGAGTCTGGACTCGAGGTCAATTCCAGGGCGGTGGGCCCGATCCCGGCTGAGTGTGAACTCGAAGCCTTCTCCATAGCCCAAGGCTAGGAGCTTTAGGAAACGACCGAGTCTGGACTCGAGGTCAATTCCAGGGCGGTGGGCCCGATCCCGGCTGAGTGTGAACTCGAAGCCTTCTCCATAGCCCAAGGCTAGGAGCTTTAGGAAACGACCGAGTCTGGACTCGAGGTCAATTCCAGGGCGGTGGGCCCGATCCCGGCTGAGTGTGAACTCGAAGCCTTCTCCATAGCCCAAGGCTAGGAGCTTTAGGAAACGACCGAGTCTGGACTCGAGGTCAATTCCAGGGCGGTGGGCCCGATCCCGGCTGAGTGTGAACTCGAAGCCTTCTCCATAGCCCAAGGCTAGGAGCTTTAGGAAATGACCGAGTCTGGACTCGAGGTCAATTCCAGGGCGGTGGGCCCGATCCCGGCTGAGTGTGAACTCGAAGCCTTCTCCATAGCCCAAGGCTAGGAGCTTTAGGAAACGACCGAGTCTGGACTCGAGGTCAATTCCAGGGCGGTGGGCCCGATTCCGGCTGAGTCAGAGAGATGACAAGTTGATGACAAGGTGAAAGCTGCTTTCATTGATTGAGATTCATTACATCCTTAGAAATAAAATTTCTTCAAGTGGGATGCATTCCACGGTCTCGGTAGCGGCTTGCCTTCCAAGTCTTCGAGCTTGTAGGCCGACTTTCCCGCCAGTGAGACCACTCTGAACGGGCCATGCCAGTTCGGGGCAAGCTTCCCTTCGTTTGGTTCTCTGTCGGCTGGCAGGGTCTTCTTTAAAACGAGCTCTCCCGCGGTGAACCTTCTTTCCTTGACATTTTGATTGTATGCCCTGGCTAACCGCTGCTGATAGTCGGTCAGTCTCAGGGCTGCTGCTTCTCGTCGCTCATCTGCCAGCTCCAGCTCCATTGCCAGGTTCGTCTCATTTCGGCCTTGGTCGACCAGCTCTGTCCTCAGGGTAGGAAGGCCGATTTCCAAGGGAATGACCGCCTCCATCCCGTAGGCCAGAGAGAAAGGTGTTGCCGAAGTGGACCTCCTTGGAGTTGTTCTGTATGCCCACAGCACGCTCGGAAGCTCCTCTGTCCATCTGCCCTTTGCCTTGTCCAGTCGCTTCTTCAGGCCGTCCAGGATCACTTTATTGGAGATTTCTGCCTGGCCATTACTCGCGGATATGCCGGGGTGGAGTAATGGTTTCTGATGCCGTGCTCTTGGCAGAAGTCTCTGAAGGATTTGGAGTCGAACTGGGTCCCGTTATCCGAAATCAGGGTCCGGGGGATGCCGAACCTCGTAAGGATGTTTTTCCAGACGAAGTTCCTGGAGTCCCTGTCCGTGATGGAAGATAACGGTTCAGCCTCTATCCACTTTGTGAAGTAGTCCGTAGCCACTATCAGCCATCTCCTGTTCCCTGGAGCTCGGTGAAGAGGCCCCATGATGTCCAGGCCCCATTGAGCGAAGGGCCATGGGCTGGAGAGGGGACTCAGATCCTGTGTTGGCTGATGGAGTGAGTGGGAGAACTTCTGGCATTTCTCGCATTTTCTGGCGTAGACCTGGGCGTCCTTCTGCATGTAGGGCCACCAGTAACCCTGGCTGATTGCTCTGTAGGCCAATGACCGACCTCCTATATGGCTGCCGCAGATTCCTTCGTGGATCTCGTACAGGAAGTCGTCCACCTTGGTCGGGTGGACGCATTGGAGGTATGGACCTGTGAAGGACTTCCTGTAGAGTTTGCCTTCTGGAGAGAGCCAAAACCGGGCTGCCTTGAGCCTGATCTTGTGGGCTTCAGTCTTGTCCTCGGGGAGCCGGTCGTCCTTCAAGTAGGCGACGATTGGATCCATCCAGCTGGGGCCGAGGTCAGCACAGAGGACAAGCCGAGATGAATGGAGTTCTAGACTTGACCTCGATACTGACCCGATCTCGATGGTCCTCTTCTTTCCTGCTTCGACGGCGGAGGCCAGGTTTGCAAGCGCATCTGCATGCGTGTTGGTGTCTCTGGATATTTGTCTGACCTCGGCTTTCTGGAATTGGGAGAGTGACTCGAGGTCAATTCCAGGGCGGTGGGCCCGATCCCGGCTGAGTCAGAGAGATGACAAGTTGATGACAAGGTGAAAGCTGCTTTCATTGATTGAGATTCATTACATCCTTAGAAATAAAATTTCTTCAAGTGGGATGCATTCCACGGTCTCGGTAGCGGCTTGCCTTCCAAGTCTTCGAGCTTGTAGGCCGACTTTCCCGCCAGTGAGACCACTCTGAACGGGCCATGCCAGTTCGGGGCAAGCTTCCCTTCGTTTGGTTCTCTGTCGGCTGGCAGGGTCTTCTTTAAAACGAGCTCTCCCGCGGTGAACCTTCTTTCCTTGACATTTTGATTGTATGCCCTGGCTAACCGCTGCTGATAGTCGGTCAGTCTCAGGGCTGCTTCTTCTCGTCGCTCATCTGCCAGCTCCAACTCCATTGCCAGGTTCGTCTCATTTCGGCCTTGGTCGACCAGCTCTGTCCTCAGGGTAGGAAGGCCGATTTCCAAGGGAATGACCGCCTCCATCCCGTAGGCCAGAGAGAAAGGTGTTGCCGAAGTGGACCTCCTTGGAGTTGTTCTGTATGCCCACAGCACGCTCGGAAGCTCCTCTGTCCATCTGCCCTTTGCCTTGTCCAGTCGCTTCTTCAGGCCGTCCAGGATCACTTTATTGGAGATTTCTGCCTGGCCATTACTCTGCGGATATGCCGGGGTGGAGTAATGGTTTCTGATGCCGTGCTCTTGGCAGAAGTCTCTGAAGGATTTGGAGTCGAACTGGGTCCCGTTATCCGAAATCAGGGTCCGGGGGATGCCGAACCTCGTAAGGATGTTTTTCCAGACGAAGTTCCTGGAGTCCCTGTCCGTGATGGAAGATAACGGTTCAGCCTCTATCCACTTTGTGAAGTAGTCCGTAGCCACTATCAGCCATCTCCTGTTCCCTGGAGCTCGGTGAAGAGGCCCCACGATGTCCAGGCCCCATTGAGCGAAGGGCCATGGGCTGGAGAGGGGACTCAGATCCTGTGTTGGCTGATGGAGTGAGTGGGAGAACTTCTGGCATTTCTCGCATTTTCTGGCGTAGACCTGGGCGTCCTTCTGCATGTAGGGCCACCAGTAACCCTGGCTGATTGCTCTGTAGGCCAATGACCGACCTCCTATATGGCTGCCGCAGATTCCTTCGTGGATCTCGTACAGGAAGTCGTCCACCTTGGTCGGGTGGACGCATTGGAGGTATGGACCTGTGAAGGACTTCCTGTAGAGTTTGCCTTCTGGAGAGAGCCAAAACCGAGCTGCCTTGAGCCTGATCTTGTGGGCTTCAGTCTTGTCCTCGGGGAGCTGGTCGTCCTTCAAGTAGGCGACGATTGGATCCATCCAGCTGGGGCCGAGGTCAGCACAGAGGACAAGCCGAGATGAATGGAGTTCTAGACTTGACCTCGATACTGACCCGATCTCGATGGTCCTCTTCTTTCCTGCTTCGACGGCAGAGGCCAGGTTTGCAAGCGCATCTGCATGCGTGTTGGTGTCTCTGGATATTTGTCTGACCTCGGCTTTTTGGAATTGGGAGAGTAGTTTTTTCGCAAGGGCCAAGTAGGCCGCCATCCTGTCGTCCCTAGCCTGGTAGTCCCCAGCGAGCTGGCTAGTTACCAGTTGAGAGTCGCTGAAGATCTCCAGATGCTGGGCTCCGAGGATTCGGGCGCTGTTCAACCCTGCAATCATTGCTTCGTACTCTGCCTCATTGTTCGTCGCTTTGAAGTCCAAGGTGAAGGCTTGCTCTATGACCAGTCCCTCTGGCGATTGGAGAACTATGCCGGTGCCAGCTCTCTTGGAGGTGGACGATCTGTCGACAAAGATTTTCCATGCCGAGCTGGGAGACTGCTGGACCTCTGCTTCTACTGGCTCTTGCCCTGTGCCCCCCAGTGCCGTGCCGAGCTGGGTCGGAGCCGGGTTGGGGGAGGCGAATTCGACAATGAAGTTTGCCAGGACCTGGGCTTTGATCGCAGTTCGGGGACGGTACTGTATGTCATACTGCCCCAGTTCAACTGCCCACTTTGATATGCGCCCTGAAAAGTCAGCTTTCTTGAACAATGACCGGAGTGGATGCTCCGTGATCACCACAACGGTGTGGGATTGAAAATAATGGGAGAGCTTGCGGGAGGCGGTGACAAGAGCCAACGCAAGCTTCTCCAATAGGAGGTACCTGGTCTCGGCATCGAGCAGGGTCTTGCTCGTGTAATAGATTGGCTTTTGAACTCCCTCGTCCTCCCTGATGAGGACGGAGCTCACTGCGTGATCCGAGACCGCAAGGTACAAATACAGAATCTCCCCCCGAGTTGGGGTGGAGAGTAATGGTGGAGACATTAAGTAAGTTTTGAGTGCGGCCAATGCCTGGTCGCACTCGGGGGTCCACTGGAACTTCAAGTTTTTCCTAAGAAGCTGAAAGAAAGGCCTGCACTTATCTGATGAACGGCTGATGAAGCGATTGAGTGCGGCGGCCATTCCTGTGAGCCTCTGAACTTCCTTCGTAGTGGAGGGACTCTGGATGCCCTGGATGGCAGTAATCTGGTCCGGATTGGCCTCTATCCCCCTCCGCGTCACCAAGCTGCCGAGGAACTTGCCAGAGGCTACGCCGAAGGCGCACTTGGAAGCGTTTAGCTTGAGCTTGTACGCGCGGAGGATGTCGAAGACTTGGCCGAGGTCCGCCAGGTGGTCGCTGGAGCGCACAGATTTGACGACCATGTCGTCGATGTACACCTCTACCGATCGGCCGAGCTGGGCCTGGAACATTTTTGTGACGAGGCGCTGATAGGTCGCCCCCGCGTTCTTCAGCCCGAAGGGCATCACCTTATAGCAGTAAGTGCCGCGGGGGGTGATGAATGATGTTTTCTCCTCGTCAGGCTCGTAGAGCGG
The DNA here is from genome assembly GCA_012931725.1 of Litsea cubeba. Lineage (NCBI taxonomy): Eukaryota > Viridiplantae > Streptophyta > Magnoliopsida > Laurales > Lauraceae > Litsea > Litsea cubeba. Next base: position 41,763,442 of record CM022953.1, on the reverse strand, counting down.
GATCTGATGATAGCCTCGGTAGGCGTCCAGGAAGCTCATTCGGTCGTGACCGGCGGTGGCGTCGATCAGTTGGTCAATCTTTGGGAGGGGGAAACTATCCTTAGGGCAAGCCCTGTTCAAGTCGGTGAAGTCCACGCACACCCTCCACTTTCCAGTTTTCTTCTTGACCACCACCGTGTTGGCCAACCATACCGGGTACTGGACTTCCCGGATGGCCCCTGCTTTCAGCAGGTTGTCGACCTCTTCGACGACCGCATCTGTCTGCTGCAGCCCGGTCCGTCGGGCTCTCTGCACTACTGGCTTGTGGTCGGGGTCGACGTTGAGCTTGTGGCACATGACTTCAGGGTCGACCCCAGGCATTTCGCTTGGGCTCCAAGCGAAGACGTCCACGTTCTGCACGAAGAACCGGGAGAGTTCGGCCCTTTCTTCATCTGGGAGCTGGGTGCCAATCAGGATAAACCTGTCTGGGTCTGCCGGGTCTAGCCTGACCTCGGCCAGGTCCTCGATGCTCTTCTTCTCAGGGTCCCGGCCGATCTCATCGAGGCCTTTCTCGAACTCGGCCAGGTTGACGCGTTCTGGCTCCTTTACTGCTGGGACTGCGGCCAGCATGCACTGCCTGGCCTGCTGCTGGTCTCCCTCCACTGTGACTACTTCCATCTTGTCGTCTTCGTTCTCATGGACGAACTTCAGCTTTTGGTGGAGGGAAGATGGAACTGCCTCTAGCTTGTGGAGCCACGTTCTGCCCAGAATGGCATTGTAGGGAGAAGGGGCGTCCACAACCAGGAAGTCGGCCAGCACGGAGGCTCCGCCAACTTGGGTTTCCAAGGTGATCCTACCCTTGGGATAGACTGGCGTGGCGGATAACCCTAGCAAGGGTGTTCGAACCTCCGTGAGGTCTGCTTCGGAGAGTTTCATCCTTTTGAAACAGTCGTAGTAGAGGACCTCAGAGGAGCTGCCGGAGTCGACGAGGATCCTCTTCACGGTGAAGTCTCTCAGCTTCATGGTGAGGAGCAGGGGGTCGTTGTGAGGGACCTGGATTCTCTCTAGATCTCGGTCCGAAAACGAGATGGCGGGCCGGTCGCGGCGGGCTTTCTTGGGTGCCGGAGCGAGTTCGGCCTTCATTACTTCTTTCTCGTGCGAAGCCCGCCTGGCTTCGGCACGGGTCTGAGAGCTTCCCCGGGATGAGGAAGCGGGAGCTGAGGACGCCAGATGGATCACATTGATGATCTTTTCTGAGTCCTCGCTGTCTGGAGCCTGGGCCGTGCTCTGGTGAATTCGGCCCTCACTGCCGCCGGCATCACCTGCCTTGATGAACTCAGGGATGTGGCCCTGTTCGGCCAGCTTCTCCAGATACCCCTGCAAAGTTCTGCATTCTTCGGTCTTGTGCCCGTTGCCCTTATGGAAGGAGCAGTAGAGCTTGCTTCGGGGGCCTTCGGTGGGCTCATTCTTCAAGGGCGGAGGATACTTGAAGAACGGCTTGGTCCTGATCTTGGTCAGGATGCGGTAGATCGGCTCCTTGAAGACGACGTTGACGCTCTGACTGGCGCCGGAAGGAGGTCTGGGCTTCCAGGTGCCCCCAGACCTGGACGACGAAGGCTTCGCCGAACTGGAGACCCAGTCCCGCTTGGGCTCCTGCTTCTGGGAGGGCCTCCCGCCCCTCTGTCGAGGCTGGCCATTCTTCTGCTCGGGCTCTGGGTGCCCGTCCTGATCCTTAGCTCGGATCTCGTCTTCCTCCTGGGCGATGAAGCGCTTCACCCGGGACATCAACTCTGGCGTGGATTCTGGGGGGTTCCCGGCCAAGTCCTTCCGCAAGTCGCTGTCGGGGATCAGGGCATGCTGGAAGGCGTAGATCGCTATCCCTTCCCTCGAGCCCTCGATCTGGCTGTGGACCGCCCAGAATCGCTGGGCGAACTTGGCGAGGGTTTCGCCCTGCTTCATTCTCAGGGCGAGGAGGTCCCCTTCCTTCTTGGGGACGACGATGTAGGCTTGGAACTTCTTCAGGAAGGTGAGCTGGAGCTCCTTCCAACTGGAAACCGATTGCTCCTGGAGAGAGCAGAACCACTTCAGGGGGAGGTCACCCAAACTGGAGGAGAAGATTTTGCAGTTTAGGTGACCCTCGTTCCCCCAGATGGACATCTTCTGGGAGAAGTGTCGGAGGTGTGCAGACGGGTCGGACAATCCGTCATAGGGGATGAACCGTGGGACGGAGAACTTTCTGGGCAAGGGGGTGCGCTCGATTTCCTTTGTGAAGGGCGAGCCCCCCAGATCGGTGTGACCGCAGATCTGCTTCTGGTCCTGCATGTCCAGGTTGTGCTGAAGAGCTAGCCTGACGCGTTTGTCGAACCGCTCCTGCTCGTCGTCCTCCTCTGGAGTCTGCACTCTGGACTTTCGCTTGGGGTGGTTCGGACTGCGATGGCTATGAGCTCGGCCATCGCGACTATGGTGACTCCGGCTGTTGCTCGAGCCTTCGTCACGAATCTGGCTCCGTTTCTGGTCCAGATGATGTCTGAGGTCCTCGCGGGGAGGCCGGGCTGCCCTGCTGGGGGCGTCCCCCTTCTTCCCTTGAGGCTCAGAGACCTGCCTCAAGGAGGCAGTTCGCGCTGCCTTCAGCTGCTGTTGGAGCTGCTGGAGCTCTCGGACTAACTGCTCCTGCTTCTGGAGAAGAGCGTCTTGGGCTGCGACGTCTCCTCCAGCGGCTGGAGGTTGATCGCGGCGCGTCTCCTCTACGGCAACGGCTTTATCTTTGCGGGGACGTTCGCGCCGGTGCTCGTCGCGTCGGGGGTGGCACGGTTTCGTCCGCTGAGAGCGAGGCCTCGACTCCCTCTTGGAATGGGATCTCGACGAAGAGTTGGGAGCCCAGGCGACCCTCGCCTGCGGATGTGCCTTGGACCGTTCGGGACCGTCCCTGAGGAGGGACGTCCGTTGATGGTGCTAGCAGCTCGAGAACTGGTCTTGAAGATTCTCCGCCTTTCTTAGCTTTCGGAGGCATGGCTTCTGGGAGATTTGAGGTTTAGAAGGTTGTTTGGAAAGATTTGGAGAAGGTTGGGAAGGTTTTGAGAGGTTGGGATATTACTTTCCCACAGACGGCGCCAATTGTAGGTGCAGAAAATAATGACCCACAATAAGGAGGTGCCTTATAGGACTTATCCGAGAAGATGATGGTGACTGGGTGTGACTGGATGCCGTCTGAAAGCCTGAAAGGGAAGAACAAACGGTCAGAGGACCCTGGCCTGGGCGGCGTAAGGCTCTCCGATGCCAAAGTCAGTATGGGAACTGGAACAATGGAAGGAGAGGGAGAAGAGAGGCAGAGTAACGGCTCTGGATATGAAAAATGGCGTACCTTAGATGGTGGGTTGAGCCTCTATTTATAGAGTGTAGATCGTATCTTTGGGAGATATTGTGGTGTGGGTTCCATGATTTGACTGGGAAGTCACCATCAGCCCACATTGCATTAATTGTGGTCCAATCCAGCCCATTATGCATTAAATGCCCGTCGGGTCAGCCCACATCGCATTTAATGCACATCTTGTTGGGCCAGATCCTGTTGGGCGCCTTTGGCGGTAGAGGTACCAGCGGATCTGCCCTCGGGCCCTGCCCTGATGTGGCCTCAGCCGCTGGATGCTGTTCTGTCAGGGATCTGGCGAAGATTGTGGGCGGCTGGATGTCGCGTCTGTCCCACTAGCTCATGCCCCTATCCCCCCATGTGCCTGATGACGTGGGGGATAAGGGGCGCATGTGAAGGTTCTCTCTTGCTTCGGCTTCTGTCCCGGCTTCTTCAGCCGAGGTGGAGCTTTCTGCCGAGATGGTACCCGGGGTGGCTCAGCCGAGGTGGAGCTCCTTGCCGAGATGACGCCCGAGGTGGGCCAGTTCGGCGCTAAGGGCCCGGAGCTGCCTGACTTCGGCCGGGCCTCCTGTCCTGGTGGCCGGGGTGAGCTTGGTGCCACGTGGATGGCACGAGGATGGCACGTGAGAATGCTTAACCTCATCTGATGGCTGCGATTAACTTAATCCTGTGGTTCTGGAAATCTCCCCACACAATAAGAATGCTCAATACAGGTTACCTTTATCGTCTTACGATATAAGACACCTTGGGGTAAAACGACAACACCCAAATCTGCATCAAACCAAGAGTATCACTACCAAATCCGCCTCTATTGAGATTGGGTTGGGACGGGTCCCGTTTAGACCTAACCCATTGTCATTCGTAATATATGTTAAGCATGTACGTATTACCCTTTAACCTGACTGCCACACCTGAATGGTCTGAGGTAGGATGCGACTGCAACAAGGTGGACACCTAGTTCATGCTTGTCCTCCCTATACTCGACCCAACCAGTTATAGATTTATAAAAACAATACCAAACCTACTCAGTGACTTATATTGGCGGGTCAACTTTGACGCTAGTTAAGATTTTAATTCTAACATTTCATATTCTACTAACAAATTAAGGTTGAAAGACTCGTGGCTTAGACTCGACTCATCCAATGCAAAAAAATTGATTCGTATCGAGCCAACACGGTGACTTGATAGTCATATTTCTGAAAGAATATTTAAAAATGGATCAAATAATTAAATATATATATATATATGCATTCATGATAATCAATTCAAATTAATAAATTTATGTGTGCAAGAAAAATACTATAATAGGGAAAATAAAAGAAAAGGAAATACTGGGTATTACATAATTTGTTAGCCAAAACATGCATCGAATGTGAAAGATCAAATACAAGTTTCAAGTTACATTCTAGTCATCTTGCCTAACTTGCTAACTCCAAACCTCGTGCATACTTACTTTAAAACATAAGCATTAATTATTTAAAGTAAGATCCACCAATCAAAAGGTGCAGATGCAAACAACTTACTAAAAATGAGGCGACTCGGCCGAAACTCCCCTATATTTGATCCAATCATGCATCAAAATTAACAAGATGACTTGGAAGAGTAAAGGGTCAACTCAAGAAGTTTTCCAATCTTGTGTAATATATATTTGATTTTAGTCATAAATATAAATAAAAGGGGGTGAGCACAACTAAGCGAATAAGAAGAAATTAGACTAGAATCCATCTAAGAACATGTGTAGCATTCCAAATGACTTGAAGGGACCATCTCACCACTAAGTACATGGGAAACGTGTCAAAAATTTCAAGAGTCTGTCTATGAAATTTCAAAAATGTCATTGTTGTGTGAAAATCAAAGGCCAGTTTTAGACTGGTTTCTTAAATCTGGTGAATCCCACCCAAAATTACTTTGTGTTTAAATGTTTGGGCCTAGAAAAAAATTCAACTCAAACACTTTGGGCTCGTTTGTTTGCATGGAATTGAATGTCTAGAAATTTAGAAATAATAAGAAACACGTTCCTAAAAATGTTAAAAACAAAGGCAAATATCTATAAATGATATCAAATAATCTCCCCTCTTTATTGAAAACAAATTAAGGGGAGGTGAGAAATGAATATCTAGCCAGCATTATCCTATTAAATCAAATCCTAAGAAAGCCAGGGTCCCATTTACATTTTCACTTTATAATGTTCACCTCTTATCTATTTAGAGCATGTTTGGACTCTTAGGAAAGGCATCCTCTCTCGTTTTCTTCTATTTCGAGGAAAACTCACGTTTTGGTGAATAGAGAAAAAGTGAGAGGATTTCTCAAATCATGCTAACCCATCAAAAATCATCTCTTCCACTAATTCCTCGGTCTCCACCTCTCCCATCAAATTTTATAAATCTATTGAAACAAATAAGCACCTGAGTTTCAGAAAAGGGCTTCTTGTGAGTGTTTTTCAAACCTAGAATGCATTGACTTCTTCCTCAATAATCCTAGAGAAAATAATATCGCTCCAAGGGAATGGAGGTAGAGGATTCCTTCTGTTTACCAAACATGCCCTTAATAATTGACGATGTTACCTTATCAATTCCTAAGTATTCAACTCCATGTAAACAAACAGTCCTTTTTTAAGGCAATTGCAGAAGTTTCTGTAAGATGCAGTGGTATTTTCGTATGGGACGTGCCAAGTGCCAACAAGGCACTTACGAGCCGTTGACGTTATCGCCAAGTTAAAAAAAAGGTCGAAATTCACAGGAAACGCCAACTGCCAAAAGAAACGGACACTTCAACGGCGAAAACATCCTCCCAACCTCCCAAGTGTCGGGTTAGGCATTAAATGCCGCATTCTATTCAACAGGGGTTGTAAGATTCAGACAAAAATCTTCAAACACCCCTTCACAAGCTCCTTGGATCGATTCCCACACTTCTCTGGATCATCCTGAGGTCAAAATCGCGACCTTCGCCTCTTTGCCGGATGATTTTTGCCCGAATGATCACTGGATTACACTGAGCTCAATCCCATTTTGCAGAGATTGGGCGTCTGGGTCTCCTCTAATATCTATCCCTTGTGCTTGATTTGCTAGAAATCTGTCATCTCCTTCCTGTTTTTGCATATTCTGCAATACCCATCTTTTTTGATTTGGTAGAAATTTGTGACCTTTTCTTCCAATTCATATGTTATTTATCTATAATATTTATTACGGTCAAGATTGGTGGTTTTCTTCGATACGCATTACTTGTTTTGGCAGGAGAGTGGAATTCTCCATTTTTACTGGTCACTTGTTGTTGCAGGAAGGAGCCGGATTTGGATAATTGACAGGGTCTCTCCCCCTTCTGGAGAATTTTCCTTTAGCATATGTTGGGCTTTCTTTCCTCCTTTGTGTGATTTTGCAGCAGTTTAGGGTAAATTTGGGTGAAAGATACCTCACCTCACCCAATTTTGTAGAAAAGTTGACATTTCCCGCATAATTCAGAGGATTATTTCCATTTCTCTCTCCAATATCCACTTTCGTAAGAAATGTTCGAAAATATGCCTTTTCTTGGGTAACCCCGTTCATTTGAGAACACGATGCTAGAAATGAAATATTTGCATATCATATCTATTGCTCTATGCTTATACTTCTTTTCTTGATTCCTTGGCTACTTTCTAATTGGTGGCCTATGTTGGATTCCGCATCTAAAAAAAATGAGATGAGATTTTTTGGGAATTTCTAATTCTTTGAATTTATTTTCACTCTCTTTTTAAAAAATAAAAAAATAAAAAATTAGATTTTTCATTTTGGATTCAAATTTGAGAAACCTTGATCCTTTCCTATCGTTCATCGTGCTTGCAGAAATGTTGAGCCTGCTCGACTAAGGTTTTGGGCCATCGTTTCTCTTCGATGAGTTCATTAAAGATCTAAAAAAAAAAAAACAAAAAAACAAAAAAATCAGATTTTTCATTTTGGATTCAAAATTGAGAAACCTTGATCCTTTCCTATCGTTCATCGTGCTTGCAGAAATGTTGAGCCTGTTCGACTAAGGTTTTGGGCCATCGTTTCTCTTCGATGAGTTCATTAAAGATCTAGAAAGAAAAAACAAAAAAATTAGATTTTTCATTTTGGATTCAAAATTGAGAAACCTTGATCCTTTCCTATCGTTCATCGCGCTTGCAGAAATGTTGAGCCTGTTCGACTAAGGTTTTGGGCCATCGTTTCTCTTCGATGAGTTCATTAAAGATCTAAAAAAAAATATATATAAAAATAAAAAAAACAAAAAATTAGATTTCCCGGTTTGAATTCAAAATTGAGAAACCTTGATCCTTTCCTATCGTTCATCGTGCTTGCAGAAATGTTGAGCCTGTTCGACTAAGGTTTTGGGCCATCGTTTCTCTTCGATGAGTTCATTAAAGATCTAAAATATATATATATATATGTAAATAAAAAAAAATAAAAAAAAGACATAGACCACTAAGGTTAAACCAACTGCGTTCTTTGATCATGGTTGATTCAAGAAAAGCCTTGTCCAGAGTGTGGAGACAGCTTGACTGTTCTAGGCAAGGGTCCTCCAAACGGGTTCATTAAATAATCCTACCCTTACCTGGGGGCAATTCTATCAATCAAGATTTCATAAGACCGGGTTAGGGGGCCTATGTGTACTCTCTCGTCTCTTAAATACATTTTTTTTAAAAATAAAAATTTTAAAATTAAAAATAAAAAATAAAAAAAATTCAAAAAAACTTTCAAAATAATAAATAAAAAATAAAAAATAAATAAATAAATAAAAGATTTTTTTTAAAAAAATCTTTAAAAAAAAAACTTCCGTCATTTTGGGTTTAGATTGGAGAAATCTTGGTCTTCTCCTTTCTGAGCACTGGCGCTCGCGGAAATCGCTGAGCCCGTGTTCAGATTGGAGTGCCTTTTGCTCTCTTTGATAAACTCGATATTGGCCTTTCAAAAAAAAAAAAAAAACTCGTCATTTTTGGATTCAGATCCGAGAGATTATGGTTCATTTCATTCTGAGCACTGGCGCTCACGGAAATCGCTGAGCCCGTGTTCAGATCGGAATACCATCTGCTCTCTTTGATGAATCCAATCTTGACCTTTTCAAAACAGAGAATCTCATCTCATGGATGCGGTCTCAAAACATTTGTGTCTAGCGGTACTAGTACGCCTTTTCAGGGTCTACTGTATTGCGACCGGCACATTTGTAACTCCAACTTTATATTCTTCTTACCTCGAGCAAGCTCTACTTCTCGATAAGTCGAATTTAAGTTCACAATTGCTTCCAGCAGTCACTGAAACGCTCATTCTGGGCTTATCATACCTACGATCAGAACAATTGTACCCTCTATGGCGCTTTGCCTTCTTCATATTGCTTGGGTCATCTTCCTCGAGCAATTTGAAAAGACAAAACCATAGAACTTCCCATTTATGATCATTATATTCTTGTGATTACTAATGGATGTGGTCTTGTTTCAGAAACTTTTCGAAAACTAACAATGACAGCTTCACTAACTATTACCTTCGACGAGGACAAGCACCAACTTATGCTTCAACAGAAGCAAAATACGCGCACCTACAAGCGCCCCATCAGCTGCCGAAGCGTCAACTCCCTCGGCAACTCTCTGAGCTCCGGGTCGACCTCGACTCCCCGGACTATTGCCTTTGGGACGCTGGGACCATTCCCACTTCCTGAGGAACAAACTGCTCCTTCCAAGAAGCAGAAACTCGCCTCTCAACGTGTCACTACCGTGACACCAAAGGCGAGCACCATAAGGCCCGAAGCCCGTGGCAGCCCCACGAAGCCTCGACCAGCAAACGACCAGGTCTATCCCAAGACTTGGTCCCCAAGACCTTCACCAAAATAGAGAAGGTCCCAAACATCCACTAAGCCAGCATTCCTGGCCCCACTCAAGGAGAACCGGTTCTACCCTCTTGCTTACATAAAAGAGGAGAGACCCATCTCCAACCTGACTCCCAAGTCAACCCAGCATGAGTCGGTTAGTTCCTACAAGCCCAAAATCAAGTCATGCATCACAAGGCCTCTGCAAGCACCTGCTAAGGCCCACAAACCTGCAGTTCGACCCTTTATCTCTACAGGGGCCGAACTCCAAAAATTCAAAGCTTCGCTGCAACAGGCGAAGGACAGGGTTCGCATCCTATCCTTGCCCAGCTACAAAAAAGACAAGCTCGGCTGCTGCGCTCGAGGAAGCACATCCTTCATCATCAAAGCCCAGCCAGAGCTGACCGAAGCTCAAATTGCTCGTCGTATACGCTGTCGCGCGTCGTATCGGCAAAAGAGACTAGAGAAGCAAAGGACCCAGCCTCCTACACTTCAAGTCTCTCCCAAATGGGTCGGAAAAGAAAGACCCAACCAAGTTGCTGCCGTCCATATGGTTGGAAAAATCAGAAGGCGCCAAAAGTTAGCATCCAAAATCCATGTCCGACGTCCAATGACCCGCAGCGTCTCCAGGACAAGAAGACATTCAGAAGAATCCCCTGCTCCTTCAAGCAAAGGATGGCAGAGTGATACTTATTCAAGCTCTTATTCAAAAAGAATGAGCCCCAGCTCAGTCACCCGGACAGTTTCTTCGTTCGAATCACGAAGGATGAACGTCTTGGCTATAAATTCTGAGCCACCACCCCGCAATCCACCTCAAGATGATGCGATCACCCGCATCCAGCAGTTGGAACAAGGCCAGCAGAGGATTGAAACTCTGATGGAAAACCTTCTCCTTACCTTTCAAAATCAGGCGAACAATGAACCTCCTCCGAATCATCAAGACGATTAGGTAAATGGAGAAGAAAATGAGTCACGTGCCCTTACCAAAAAGGACGTAGACAGTATCCTCGCCAAAGCAAAAGAAGAGGATATACTCAAGGAGCATGGGATCAAGCCACCATATCCCTTATGGATGGACTCGGTCCCGTTCCCCACCAAATTCAAGCATCCTACTCTCCAAACATATACGGGGAAAGGATCAGCCAGACAGCAGGTCATCCACTTCAAGATCCTGACGGGAGCTATCGCGGATCAAGATGCACTCAAGATCTGCCTCTTTGCAAGTACCCTAAAAGGTACGGCCTTTGATTGGTAGTCCACTCTGCCGGAGGACTCCATCCAAAATTGGGCCACGCTAGGATCATCCCGCTACTATGGATCAGCTGTGCAGCCTAAAACAGGGGGAGAATGAGTCAACATATGACTTCATTCACAAGTGGAAAGCAATGGCATACAAATGCTCTAATGTATTGCCACAAGCGTCGCTAGTCGACATCTGCCGAAACAACATGAGAGCCAGAATCCGCTCGATGATCATCGGCAGCAAATCAAAAGACCTGGGAGAACTCCTAGAAGCTTCCATGGAAGCTGAAACGGTGATTAAAGACCTCAACAGTCAGAAATCATCAAGAAAAGAGCCAACTGCCATTGCAACCTCCAAACCAAAGAAAAAAGAGGTCCTCAATGTGCAGACCAAGTCAGCTCCTCAGCCACCAAAGAAAGCTGAAAACAAAGCTGCTGGTAAGAGACCTGAACTCTCAGATGCCTTCAAAGAACGAGTAGAGAAGAAATACCCGTTTGATGAAGATGTTGATGAAATCTTCGGGCCTCTTGTGGCAAATGGCAAGCTCACCTTGCCTGAACCAAAAAGACTGGGTGATGTTGGCAAAACCAACGATCCTCGGTAGTGTCCGTACCACCAGATGATCTCGCATCCTCTCAATCAATGCTTCGTTGTGAGGGAGAAAATAAACGAGATGTGGAAAAATGGAGTCATCACCTTTGACAAAAACTATGGGTCTGCCTCCGTCAACATGGTGACATGTGGACAAACATCAAAATCACCAAAGAAGAAGATCACTACTTCCTTCAAGGTGATAAACTCAATCCAAGCGTCCGAGGAACTGGTTCCTTACCTGACACCAGACGGACAACCCATATAGGTACATCCTGATCTCCTGGAAGAAGAAAATTGGGAGGTCGTGAAAACAAAGCCTACAACTCAACAGCGAAGGCAGGCTAGGAAGTATCTCCTCAAGCTCAAACGGCAATAGAAGACCCAGCCAAAACAAGAAGTCAAAAAAAAGGCAGAGGCTTCCTCTACCGCTTCACTGGAGGCAACAAAAACATCCCTTTCAGAGACTTCAAAGGGGGTAAGAAAATTCACTCTCAGTGATTTCATGCCACCTCAATTCAAAGAAGCCACGCAGGAGGTATCATACTCTTGCAATTCGGTAGTTGGATTCTCCATTGATGGATACGAGTCCAGCGACACCGATGATGGATTCGAATCCAACTACACAGACGAGTGGGAGGAGTCCCTTGAAACAGGAGAATATCTCTCCGATGAAGAATGGGTTCCTGAGTCTCATCTTATGCCAGTAATCTGGTATAACCCCCTACAGCCACAAGGATCCTAGTCTGATGATGAAGAAGACCAAGAGGTTGTACAAGAAAATGCTATTGAACCAGCACCCCTCATTGCTCCAGTGGAAATCAACAATGTTGAGCCACAAAGAGCTGATGAAGAAGAAGATTTGGCTCCCATGCCTGATCTTGAAGAATATGCAAGGATCTTGCAGCGTCTCGCTCTAGAACAAGAGCAAGACCGCGTCAACGAGCCTCCTCGCAATCCAGAGCTTGAAGTCCCTGAAGACCATCAGGTACATCCTCCCTTAATTCCTGAAAATGGAGAAAATTTCTGGATAGACGATCCTCTTACATCCGAGGATGAGTCTGACTCTGATCAGGCAACGTCTCCCGTCAGAGCTTCCTGTAATGTGATAATTCGGGATTATAGCTCTTCCGAAGCATCGTTTGATGAGAGCACTTACACTCCGGCGACGCCACCTCGTCTCACATGACTTTCACTGAGATGACACCCTCTCAGGTTTCTTCTCTTGAGACTGTGACTTCAAAGTTCACACCCTTCCTGGCTGAAGAATTCCCAGCTATTGATGCTTGGGACGATGAATTGGTCAACAAAGAAGAAAGGTTGCTGGATGCTGTTCAGGACTTGTTCCCGAAAAATGCTCCGTGCAGCACAATCACTGAGGATGGCAACTCCGCTGCTGATACATCCTCAGCAAATGAAAAACGACAGCCTCTTGATCCTGAAGACAATCTTCCAAACGAAGACCCTTCTCAAGAAGCTCTCGAAGTTGGTAGAGGCACCCGCTCTGGCCGGGACTACCACAAAAATTACAACCAATCTTCCTTTACATATGTAAATCCTTCGGGAAAAGATGTTGTAAGAGCCCCTAGTGGCAGCAATGATGAACATGCAGGCCCTAAGGAGGCTTTCAAGTATGACTTGATTGAACACTTCAAGCACATACCTGCACCTCTGCACATCTGCACATCCTAGATTTATTGCGAATGTCTCCGCACACTCGTGATAATCTCATTTCAGAATTACAAAAGCTGAATGAGGACGTCGACAAACATGCCCCGCAAGTCCTCCAAATTGAAATGGATTACCGGGTCAAAAACTCAGAAGCTTCCTCAAAAGGAGAAAAGAAGAAAACTGAGGGATCATGCATTGAATGCCTCTCGGTTAAAAAAGCAGCCAGTGCAACCATTGCCTTCACAAAGGACGACCTCCTACTTGGCGAAACAAGGCATAACCGACCCCTGTACTTCACAGGGTACATCAAGGAAATGCCTATGCACAGAGTTCAGATCGACCCAGGTTCTGCACTCAACCTCATCTCCACATCGGTTCTCGAAGAGTTGGGCATCCCACCCAGCAAACTGAGCCACACATCTGTATCTATCTTTGGATACGACGGGAGTACTCAAAGGCCTATCGGCAAAATCAGGTTCAAGTTGCAGATCGGTGATCTTATTTCTGAGGTCACTGTGTATGCAATAAAAACCCCTTCATGCTACAACATCCTTCTCGGCCGCCCTTGGATCCACGAGAATGGCGTTGTCCCTTCAACTCTACATCAATGCATCAAGTTTGTTGGCGACGACGGCATGATACATCGAGTCTTTGCGGACAGAAAACCCTTCAAAGGTAAAGAAGTCGACTTTGCAGGCTCACAAATATATGAAGGTGAAAAAGAAGAAGAGGAGAAGCACACAGCACCCTTTGCCGAAAATCCCCAGAAAGATAAAGGCAAGGCTCCTCAACAATCACCATAAGAAAACAAACCATCCGGTAAATGTGAAGAGAGCATTCAAACTCCCTTCATCATCTCCCTCAAACCTTCAAAGCCTTTGGTCATCACAACTAAAGTGAGGAAGGCAAAGCAAAAGCCTGGGGGCAAATTTGTTGTCTCTTTCGTGTCTATCATGCAAGACACGGACTCGGATTCAGAGCCAGAAGATGACACATTGTCAATTCAAGCTGACACTCAGCAAGTTCAGCCTGCTCTTACTCCAATGAAGACAACTTCTGACATAGAAGATCCTACGTCAGCTTCCTTCGTTGTTCCAGCAACTTCAGCAAAGGAAAAGTCGATCTTTTTCCATAGATCGAATGCTTCTTCATCAAACTCTATGCTTGAACCTTTCCAAAATGAAGGTATGCCTCAACTATCCTTATATAGTTCTGTGGCACAAGCTATTATGAAGAAAATGGGCTATGACGCTCAAAACCCAGTCGGTTTGGGAGAAGGACGCGGTATTCTCACGCCATTGGGGCCCGTCTTGACCAAAAGCCAGCTGGAAGATTGGAGACTTTACGGCTATGTAGAAAAGTCTTCACACGGGTTAGGGTATGATCCCGACACTCCCCTGAGACAGTTGACACAAAGGCTTAAAAGTCAATATACTGACCAAGCCTCAACATCTCAAGTCCATGAAGATATCGATCTCCCTGGATATCTCTTCGATGAGTCACCTGACAAAGATCCAGGAAGCTCATCCAATTGGCACAATTTCTCTGAGAATGAAGAGGAGTTGTCCGATGGTACAGACGTATGGTCTTCTGACCCAGAAGAACCCTCATCTCCAAAAGAAGTAGCCTACTTCGACCCGGTTTCAACAGGCGATTGGGATCATCTCATAGCAAGCCTTGGGAAAGTTACCGATCAAGAAGACACGTGGAAAGGAACAAAACCTTGGTCTGGAAATGCCCTTGAAACCCTAGAAGGTTTCGTTGAACTGGAAGCCTCCGAAAATATTGTGGAGGAACCACATTCGAACCTTCCAACAGAAGATCCTGTTCAAAAGATAGACTTGGGAACACCAGATAACCCACGTCCTGTATTCATAAGCAAGAATATAAAGGATGATGAGTTACCCGAGTATATCACCTTTCTTCGTGAGTTCGTTGATTGCTTTGCATGGTCTTACGCTGAAATGCCTGGCTTAGTCCCCAAAATAGTGGTCCACAAACTCAATCTTCAAGAAGACATCAAGCTTGTCAAGCAAGGCCAAAGAAGATTCCATCCAGATGTGATGGATAAGATTGAACAAGAAGTTCAAAAACTCAAAAGCGTCGGCTTCATCCGTGAGGAACAACATCCTGAATGGTTGGCCAACATTGTCCCCGTGACAAAGAAAAACGGGCAGATCAGGGTCTGTATTGACTATAGAGACCTAAATGGTGCATGCCCAAAAGATGAATTTCCGCTCCCCATACCAGAGGTAATGATTGATAAGACTTGTGGATTCGAGCGAATGACATTCATGGATGGTTTCTCTGGCTACAATCAGATAAAGATACATCTTGAAGATGAAAAACATACATCTTTTTGGACCCCATTTGGCGTGTATTGCTGCAGTGTCATGCCATTTGGTCTGAAAAATGCTGGTGCCACATATCAGAGGGCTATGATGAAAATATCCCAAGATATGCAGCACAAGACGGTTGAATGTTACGTTGATGACCTTGCCGTCAAAAGCAAAAGAAAAGAAGATCATCTCGAAGACCTTCGAGAAGTCTTCCTCCGGCTTCGCAAACACAAACTGCGAATGAATCCTTTGAAGTGCTTATTCGGCGTCTCATCGGGTAAGTTGCTCGGATTCTTAGTTCGGAAAGCTGGAATAGAGCTTGACCCTATAAAAGTCAAAGCCATTCTAGAAATGCCCTCTCCAAGAACCTTGAGAGAACTCAAAGGGCTTCAAGGGAGATTGGCCTACATCAGACGGTTCATCTCCATTCTTTCGGGGAAATACCGTCCATTCTCCCGGTTGATGAAAAAAGGTGTAAACTTTGTCTGGGATGCTGACTGTGAAGCTGCTTTCCAAGACATCAAGTCATACCTAACAAAACCTCCAGTGTTAGCTGCTCCTACCACTGGAAAACCATTCATCTTGTACACAAGAGCCCTTGATCACTCTTTAGGAGCTCTGCTTGCGCAAGAAAATGATCAAAGAAAAGAAGCTGCTCTATATTACCTCAGCCGCATGCTAGTAGGTGCAGAGCATTACTACTCTCCAGTCGAAAAAGAATGTCTTGCAGTGATGTTCGCCGTACAAAAGCTGCGTCACTACTTGCTTTCCAACACAGTCTACCTGGTCTCAAGGGTCAACCTCTTGAAGGTCCTTGTCACAAAGGCAGGTTCTCTCAATGCTCGACTGACAAAATGGTCCATCCTTATGTCACAATTTGATATTAGGTATGTACACAAAAGGCAATCAAAGGGCAAGCTCTAACGGACTTCCTCGCAGAGCATCCATTGCCTAAAGATTCTCCACTCAGAGATGATCTCCTAGACGAACCAGTCTACAATGTGGAGACTTTCTCACAAAATGCCTCCTGGGACATGTACTTTGACGGTGCAACCAGGACAAATGAAAAAAGACAGCTGATCTCGGGAATTGGCATCCTCTTTGTTAGCCCCGACAAATACATGATTCCACACGCTTTCTCGCTACTGGAACCATGCACAAACAATGCAGCTGAATATCAAGCTCTGATTCTAAGATTGGAACTCCCCATCGAATCCGGTATCACCATGCCGGAAGTCTTTGGAGACTCTCAACTGATCGTCAACCAGATGAATCAGAAATTTGAAGTCAGGAAGCCAGATTTGCTGCCTTACTACAACAAAGCACAATCGTTTTAGCAAAAGTTTGACATTTGTCACATCACCCTCATTCGTAGAGGTGAAAACATATGTGCAGATGCCCTAGCTGGACTTGCCGCATCTATGGCAATCCAGGAAGGGGAAAACATGCAAATCACAGTGTGCGAAAGAAGAATCCTTCCTCCTCTTAACACACACCAAGCAGTTGCTGAATGCTACAAAGTGGTTGGAAGTCGGATTTCAATCCTTCAAACTTCAATCGGCGACTGGAGGGATCCGTTCATTGATTACATTATGTTCGGAATCCTACCTGAAGATCCAAAAGAACGGGTAAGCATCCAAAGGCGAACCCCAAGCTTTCATTTGGATATTCCTTCAAAATTTCTTTACAGGAAATCCTTCAACGGAGTACTTCTACACTGCTTGTCACAACAAGAGGCTGAACAAACACTCAAAGAAATTCATGCTGGTCTTTGCGGAGCTCACCAGGCTGGTCCCAAGCTCTATGATCAGATAAAACGGTTAGGATATTACTGGCCTACCATGGTAGCTGACGCAATGCAATTTGCTAAGCGCTGCTAACAATGCCAAGTTCATGGAGATTACATTTACATGCCTCCAGAATGGTTGCATCCTACAGCGATTTCATGGCCTTTCGAAGCCTGGGGTATGGATATCATAGGTCCTATTTCTCCCCCTTCGAGTAAAGGTCATCGCTTCATCTTCGCCGCTATGGATTATTTCTCCAAGTGGTCAGAAGCATTTGCGTTCAACCAAATGAAGACCTCATCAGTCCTTCAGTTCCTGCGCACCAACATCATTTGTCGTTTCGGCATACCCAAAAGATTCGTCCATGATAACTGACCACAATTCCGGGATCATCGATTCTACAGGTTCTGCGACAAATACAAAATCCAAAGCTGTTCTTCAACTCCATACAATCCGGCAGCAAACGGATTAGCAGAAGCTTTCAACAAGACACTCTGCAAAATCCTCAAAAAAATGGTCTCTAGTCACAAAAGAGACTGGAGCGATAAAATGTCTGAAGCTTTGTGGGCCTATCGAACCACCGTTCGAGGACCAACCCATAGCACACCATTCTCCTTGGTCTATGGATGCGAAGCTGTCGTGCCCTTGGAAGTACAAATTCCTTCCTTGAGGGTATCCTTGCAAAATGACATGACTCAAGAAAGCAATGTCAAACTGCGACTCCATGAGCTGCATAATCTCGATGAGAGACGGCTCGAAGCTCAACAAAGCATTGAACTTTACCAAGCAGACATGGCAGGATCTTTCGACAAAAAGGTCAGGCAACGCGCCTACAAAAAGAGTGACTTGGTTTTTGCGGTAAAAAGACCAATGGTCTTCGCTCATAAGTCCAAAGGCAAATTTGAGCCAAAATGGGAGGGACCCTACGTCATCGATAAGGTTTTCTCCAACGGCGCATACGCACTCCTAAACATGGAAGGTGACAGATGTATGCTGCCCATCAACGACAAGTTCTTAAAGCGGTACTACCCTTGAAAACTTACCCAACTGGGTAAGAGCAATGCCTGTACGGCCAAAATCGGTTTCCAGGTACACGCTCGCTAAACCCACCTTTTTTAGAATTTTCATGTCAAATTTTGAAATTTTTTAGAAATTTAAACAATGCTTACTTCCATCGTTTCATTGTTCAAAAATCCAAGTTTAGGAACCTTTCCCTAACTTGACCAAAACTTTCAACCCTTGAACCCAAAATTCATGGTTTGAAACAAAATCCGGATTCAGGGATTTCCACCCTAGTCCACCCTGCCTTTTACCCCCAAATTGGTTTTAGGTCAAAACTTATGACCCTTGTGTCTTTAAACAGAGTAAGGATGCGACATTCCATCGATACTTGCAATAACATTCAGCAGGGAGGCGACTTTTAGTCGATACTTGCATTTTTGAAAACCAAACCGGCTATAAATGCCACAAACCGGCTATAAATGCCACCAAAACAGGCTATAAATGCCACAAATCGGCTATAAATGCCACCAAAACAGGCTATAAATGCCACAAACCGGCTATAGATGCCACCAAAACAAACCGGCTATCAATGCCACAAATCAAAAAAAATGGCTTTAAAAAAACCCGGCTATTAATGCCACAAACCCGACTATAGATGCCACAAAACAAACTCTATCAATGCCACAAAAAAGCTGGCTCTCATGTGAAAAATCGGCTTCCATACCAAAAATAAAAATCTAACTTCCATGCCAAAACAATCATTTGACAAAAGATTTTCACAAAATGACAAGCTTTTGATCACATCCCATTTAGCAATTACTTTTATCACAAAAAGATTTAAGTAAGCATAGGGAAAACTAAAAAAAACGAGGCATCCCATTTAGCAATTACTTTCATCACAAAAAGATTTAAGTGAGCGTAGGGAAAACAAAAAAAAAAGTATAAAAAAAATACATGTGGTACCAAAGAAAAAAGTGTTCACAAGCACTACAAAAAAAAAGAGTACAAAAAAAAATACAAGTGGTACTAAAAAAAAAAGGATGGTTTCTGTTAAAAAAAAAAAAAAAAACAGGAGCTCAATAAAAAATGGTCTCCAGCCAAGAGTTCAGCTCCTCAAGCAAACTTTTGGCCTCAGCCATCTGGGATTCCAGGGCACGATTCTTCAAGAACTTGCCATGAGATGCTGGGGTGGGGCTGCAACCCTTCTTTCGCACCGGGAAGCTTATCCCGAGCAGTTTGCCATTGTTTGTTCTCTTCAGACTTCCTTTTAAGAACTCGATCGGCATCTGCAACCCGACGAATCAGAGCACTCTCCCTATCACGAGCCTCTGTTATTGCAGTCCACTTGGCAGCGACTTGTGCCTGCAGATGCTCAAGATGTTTCCTGGCCTCATCGACCTCCCTATCAAGGATGTTAAGGTCATGTGTCAGCCCAATGATGGTTAGCTCTTCCAAGTTCTTCTCTCGGACTACCTGCTCCCTGCTTTGTGTAGCCTCATCCAGGTTAGACTGAGCCTTATCTGCAGGGTCCAGGAACATCTCCTTGAAAAACTGGTCGTCAGGAAAACCCATGGTCTCAAACCACCTGTCACCCAGCTCAATGATCCTATCAACAATCGCCCTGGCACTTGTGACATCCAGACCAGCCTCTTCAGCATCACCGAGAATCCCACACACATGCAAGATCATCCCAAATCCAGCATCTTAGTTCCCAGAAAGCAGAGTCTCAATCCAAGAGCTCAGAACCTGCCCCACTGTCAAAGTCAGGTCTTCCACTTGACTCCTCACTGGATGGTCTACTCTTGCCAGTAGACTCCACGGAAGCTTGCCTTTGCGCCGCTTGCATCCAAGCATCAAGTTCGGCTTCCTCCTGTTCTAGCTGTTCTAAAGCCTCATCAGGTATTTCTCGAACAGCTTCAGAACCAATGACGCCCTGGTCACCGAGAAAGCCTATCTTGTGCTTCTCTCCCGAAAGGAAGGCCCAAACTTCCTCTCGCCGGACGCCATCCGACTTTCCAAGGCCCTTTCTAGATGCCAGCTTCACATCAAGCTCCTTCTTTGAAAGCCCCCGATATGCCGAAAAGCTCTCCGGGAACCACTTCGCAAACCCGGCAGTCCGGGAAGTCAGCAATACAGGATAAGAGATCATGGCTGCAGTGTCTTCAGCACTATAGAAAGCCCATGCATTTCTCCCGTCCTGTAAACCTCTAAAGCGATTCACCATGCTTGAAGGCGCTCCAACAATGCCTTGAGAAAAACCCAATTGCAAAGCAAAGCGAGAGGGTACATACGGCTGGATGTCGACGAAAAGATGTCTGCGGTACACCATCGTGAAGCCACTCCTCTGTATTCGTCAAGGAGTAATGCCTTCCCGATCCCGCCCTGGTAGAGTCTCGGGAGACACCAAAATCAAAAGCCTTCTTCCGCAATTCCGGAGAAAGCTTCACTGAAGACTGCCCCATTTCGACGTCCCTGAACCGTCGGATCCTCATGCGGGCAAACAAAAGTGATTCGGACACGGCTTTTCCCTTAGCCAGCCGAATCATCAGAGGATCATCATCCTGTGTGGCACCCAGTCGGTGGAAGCCAGGACAGTGGTACACGTACCACGAATAAAAGATGTGGGCTGAAAATACCATATTCATGGGAAGCCCAAGCCGAACCAAAAAAGCAGCAGCCTGTAGTTCGGTACATAGGTAGGAGTAAAGAGCTGGCACCAAAGCAAGCTGCTCTCCAAACGCCATCTGACAAGCCGGAAAAATACAATGCGGCCTGATGTGCGTTCCATCTCCTCCAGCAAAAATAGCCTCACCAAGCCAATAAGTGAGGTAAACAGCGAGATCTCTCTGCAGTGCAATGTCAGGACATATGGCGTTTGTACTCGCACAGAAATCTCTCAACTCTTCTTGCATAGCCAAGATCTTCTTCGAACTTGGATCTTGAGCCCTGGCTTCCTGGGTCACACTATCAGAAGACTCCCTGCTATCAAAAAAGTCGGGGAATGAAGAGCTAGAACTCTTCCAACTGCTGGATCTAACTTTAAAACCCTCATTCTCCTTCAAAAAATCATAGAAGGCGACGAGCTGAAAGTACAGAAGCCTGAACTCCTCAGACTTCCCCTCAAGGACGCTGTCAATCGGCATAAACTCCTCATAGAGTTTGCCAAGGATGGGCAATCCAGTAATGGCGCTCAGCTCCTTCAAAGAGAAACCAATCTCACTATTCGTCACAACGAAGGTATTGGTTTGTGGGAGGAATGACTCTAGCATAGCCATGAAGGCCTCGTCGGAAAAGATCAGGGTCTCCCTAAAGGCGCGGACCGAATCAAAAATCCCGGCTTCCTTCAAAACGGCGCCACCAATCAGCAGGACGCTATCAGTCCACGACTTCCACTCGGAGTCAGCATTGAAACGGCCACGAAGTCGAAAAGGCTTGATCCAATTACTGCCGTCACCGCTGAAAATACCAAGGCCCACCGGTCTCAAATCGACCGACGGATAATCAGAGCCCTGGTAGCCGCTGGATGGCATCAACAGGTCCATGTCAACAGGCGACCTCTCCGTATATCCAGGAGAACTGCCAACAAAAACCCTGGTCTTGATTACATTTGTCCTTCTCACCCAGCTTGGAGGATCTTCCCTCTTAGAGCATGTGTGGGCAAGGCTCATGATCGAGACGGTGTGATCAAACATCGACCGGGTAACTAGGGGTGTGCACAGTTTGGTTAAAACTGATTAACCGAACCGAACCGACCGACCGTTAACCGAATTTACCGGTTAATCTTAACCGATCGAACGGTTCGGTTAAAGATGTTTGAGTATTTCGGTTTTCGATTAACGGTTCGGTTAACATAAAAAATTAACCAAATTAACCGAACCGAACCGAAATTAGCATACTATATAAATATATAATATATATAATAAAATGTGTACATCTTCACACATTTTATTATGACCATCGTTATTAGCCATTGACATTTGATAAGGTGAGGATGAAACAGGGGAGGCAGCGTGAAGAAGAGGCACTGTCGTGGTTTAGGGCTTGCAAGTTGCGGCGTTGCTGCGTTGCACCTCATGTGACAAGGGCGTTGCTTGCGTTGCACCTCATTAGAGCAAATGTATCCTGGTGAAGTTGGTGTGCAAATGAAGAAAAAGGTGCAAGATTTGACAAGTAGAATGTTTGAAGAATATAGAAAAATGGTTGAACCTCAAGATGGAAGTGCTTCTAAATCCAAGGATACTATGGGTGGTGCTACTAGTGAGGAGAATGTCAACCAACAACCTGCTGAAAAAATGAAAATGCTGATGGTTTCTAGATACAAAAAATTCAGATCTGAAATTGATGGTGAAGATGCAAAATCAGAGTTGGACAAGTACCTTGGAGAGGAGGTTGAGGATGATCATCAAGGATTTAACATTTTGAAGTGGTGGAAAGACAATGGTAATAGGTTTCCCATTGTAGCAAACATGGCACGTGATGTGTTAGCTTTCCCAATTTCAACTGTGGCTTCGGAGTCTGCTTTTAGCACGGGCGGACGTGTCCTAGATCCATTTAGGAGTTCTTTAACTCCTGCAATCGTAGAAAATCTGGTTTGCACCCAAGATTGGTTACGAGGCTCACGTGAACCAGTGAATGTTGAAGAAAAATTGGAAGATATCGAAAAAATTGAGAAAGGTATTTATCTTTTGTTATTTATTCTTAAACAGTAAACCTTATATCCATTAATGTAGTTTCAATTTGATTTGTATTTGATTTATTCTCAATTCTTTGTGATTATTAGGTATTCGTAAGATGACAGTGGGGGAGGAGCCATCTAATGCCATGGAAGAGTAATTGGTATTTATCTTTTTTTTTTTCCTTTTAGTGCCTTTGCTTTAGATAAATTAATGCTTGTCACTTTAAATGAGATGTAATTCCTTATTTCCTTTGCTGTTTTGAACTGCACTTGACTTGTTAGATGGTGGTATTTGTATGTGCACTTGAACCATTGTAGAACTAATGTTTTCAATTCCTTTACAATTAATGGTTGCATGGTTGCTGCTGGTTGCATGTGTATAGAGTGGTCTTTGGGCTTTGGCCCAAAATAATGAAAATATAAGGCTTTTGTGAACTTAGCTTTTGGGCTTTGACTTTGGCCCAAAATAATTGGAATTAACCGAACCGACCGAAATCCAAACCGATATTTTAGATTAACCGAACCGATGGTTAATCCTCTAAAAAATTTTGGTTTGGTTAAATGGTTGAAATTAACCGAAAAATTTTGGTTAGGTTAAAAATATGTCAATAACCGAACCGACCGACCGATGCACACCCCTACGGGTAACAACAGTCTTCTTCTCACCATCTGCTGTGAAAGAGAACTGAAAACATCTCCTCTGGTATGTCATGTCATCAGGGACGCATCACCAAAGAAGAAGGTAGGCTTGGGCAAAACCCTTTGATCTTCCATCACCCATGGACGACTGCTTACCATGATCTTATAGAATTCCTCTCCCTTGAGAGTGATTAGTCGCTGCCTCATCTCATCTCTGTTGAGGGAGTCGCATTCTTCCAGATTTCTCTTAACATACTGGACCTTCTCAAAGGCCTGCTGAACGGCTGGATTAGAAGATCTAGCAGATTGACGAGGTACGCTTGTAGCAGGCTCTTTACCCTTATTCGTTCTGGAGGAACCACCTGCAAAGGATGGAAAAGAAAAAGATCAAACATCAAAATGACAGAATCTCGCCAAAAAAAAATCTGGCAAAATTTTGACATGATAACGGGGCAATTCCGAAGAAAATGAACTATCCCGAAAGAAATAGAAAGCTTGAAGATGGGCTCAACATTGCTGTGAGATCCGAAACTCCAAACTTTCGAAACCTCAAAGTCTCCGCTAAATCAGAAAGGGCACAACATCGCTGCGAGCTCCAAATTCTCAAATTTGCGAAAACTTTCAGGTATGCTATCACATCATGCTACAATTCAATTTTCAAAAAAATATACATGCATGAACATCTTGGTTTGCGGAAAAAATTGCATTATCATGATGAGCAAAAAAAAAAAAAGAAAGAAACTTTCTCAAAAAAAAGGGGGAGAAAGAAAAGAACAAAAAAAAATAGAAAACTTTCTCAAAAAAAAAGGGGAGAGAGAAAGAAAACAAAAAAAAAAGGAAAGAAAAAGGGACTGGCCCACAGGCCACGTGGCCGTACGGACAGATCCGTACACAAAAGAAAAAAAATGCAAAAAAAAAAAGAAAGAAAAAGAAAGAAAGAAAAAAAAAACGTGTGAAAAAAAAGAAGAAGCAAACATGTGGAAAAAAAAAGAAGAACAGAAAGGAAAGAAACAAAAAAAAAAAAGAAAGAACCTTTTTTTTCTACAATGGGGTTTTCTTTAAAAATGGAACTTGCTTGAAGCCATTGATGGAGAAGAAGAAGAAAAGTCTTGAAGATTTTGAAGAAGAAGAACTCTTGGTCTTGAAGCCCTCTTGGGATTGTTGCAAAAGAAAGTAATAAGAGCAAGAGATCCAACCTCCTCCTTGCTTTTATAGAAGAGAGCAAACCAAAGAAGGAAAGAAGAAAGAGGTAAGTGTTACTAATTAGTAACCTTACCAAAAGAAAGATATTAGAAAGATTCTTTCCCAAAAGAAAGATATCTTAAGGGATTTTCTCCGAAAAAGAAATCAATGAGAGATTTTCTCCCAAAAGATAGGATCAATAGAAGATTCTTTCCCAAAGGAGGAGGATATCTTGAGATATTTTCTCCCAAAATAAAGGGAACATGAGAGATTCTCTCCAAGTAAAGATATTCTTAGATATTCTCTATCCAAAGGAGATATTTTTGGATATTCTTTACAAAAATGACACCATATGAGATCTAAGCCATTTCAAAAGCTTAAGGTCCCATGGGTTAGCCCATATGAGCCAGGTTTGACCACCTAGGCACTTAAAGAAAAAAAAAATTGGGCTTTTAGTCAAAGAGAAATCCCTCTTACCAAGAGCATACAAAAATGGTTCCATGCCTCTTTTGAGTTGATTCGACTATACAAAAGAGAATTCCAAGCCCCATGAGCTTCCAAAAAATAAAACCATCCAGCCTCATCTACCAAATTGAGCCAAAATCTTGAAATTGACATTTCATAAAAAAACCAAACCAAATCCTGGTCCCCTAACTTGCCACATACAGCTTGTTAGGTCACAAGACCAAAACCAAAAACCAAAACCTGATCCCCTAACTTGCCACATACAGCCTGTTAGGTCACAAGATCAAAACCAAAATTGATCCCCCAATATTCCACATACAGCTTGTTGGGTCACACGATCAAAACCAAACCCGACCCTCTAACCTGTCACATACAGCCTGTTAGGTCACAAGGTCAAAATCCAAATCCACATCCCTGATGTCATTTTCAAAACTTTGCCTCGAGATGGTACGTGATCCCTTTCACTACCATAAAATTCCCCTGGAAGCTCAAAAGGCTACAAATACCAAAAAGAAAGACTGCTTAAATACTCTTGGTCAAGTCACAAGCTCTCCTTCATAAATCTCTTCGAGGCACATCGACTACAAAAGTTAAGCAACTCATCGCTGTACCTCGAAGGGGCATTTGTTGACACCAAAAATGTCACCTTGCCTCTTCAAGATCCAAAGAGCTACATGAAGTCGCAACCTGCCATAAATAGGCAATGCTACTTCCAAAAAATCAAATCTTGTCAGAATCAAACAAAAACTGCAAGATTCTTCAAGACAGCCAAAAGAGGAGTACACAAGAAGTTTCGGGCCATTTCAAAATCATTTGGCCTAACTTCGCTTCTCCGGCAGCTGAAAAGGAGCTCCCGGCGGCGAAAGCATCGGAGACACCAAATCTTCGATCAGAGCTGATGGATGATCTCAAAATACATCCAAAAGGCTCCATGTCAAGTTCCGAGTCAAACCGACAACGTTTGACCCTACATCAACTCTCGAACAGCTAAATCAAGCCTCTCGGCGGCGAGAACCACCGAGGCCATCACTCATCAGATAGAGCACACGGACGGCTTCAAAATGCTTACAAAGGGCTATGCGTCAAATTTCAGGTCATTTCGACAACATTTGACCATACTTTGACGCTCGGAAGCCAAATCAGGCCTCTCGGTGGAGAAGCTCTCCGGGACCATGGTTTCCAAGACAGAGCCTATGGATCATCTTAAAATGACTCCAATAGGTTCCCTATCAAATTTCAAGTCAATCGGACATCGGTTGACCGCACATTAAACCGCGACAACTTCATCGTGACAAAAGCAAGTCTACTGGTGATAGGACCCCAAACGGCTTCAAAACTCAAACAAAAGCCTATGTTGGTCTTATTTTTTGCTCAGCAGGCTTCACCCCAAATCTCAGGTCATTCTGACATCGTTTGTCCCAGTTTCAGCTTCTGACGGAAAATCGGCAGCTCTACGCAACAAAGTCTTCGACTTTCTCAGAAAATTGGAAACTTTGCAAAATAAAATGCAAGGATTCTCATCAGGTTTTCTACAGGGAAATCAGGCCAATAAATGATAAAGAATGTCAAGAAAAAATACAAAAGAAAAAAGAATCGAAAAACAGCAAAAAACGGACACAAAACGGGACAAAAGGGGGAAAACCCCCTGCGACCCTGGCCCAGTGTCGCCAGCCCCTGCAACCTTGGGGCCCGGGATTGCCCGGTGGGCCCCGGAAACCCCGTTTTTTCGCCTTTTTTTTCGCGATTCGAAGCGTCCGGCCTCTGGTATTTTCCAAAATTCATACTTTTGAGACACCAAATCCTCTGACATCCATTAAAAACATGGGTTAATCATCAAGAGTATCGAAATCAACATTGATCGCCAACTGGTCAACAAAAAAAAGTGTGCTTTCTACCCGACCGATCGAGAAATCGACAGGACAGATGGCACCGACCCGCTATTGGCAACCAACACCTGAAGTTATATGGTCATCCGATGTCAATCTACATGAAGATCCATCGATGATCATCGCCAAAAGAATCCAAAAAGATGCGGCACGGCCCGCGACTATTCAACTGCTCGGCGACCACTTAATGCGATTAATTGACTAGCTTTATTACAGTCATTAATCCATTTCTTTGGATGGACCAATCAGAAGCAAGCATCCGGGAGTTACAAGTCAATAGATTAATGGCATTTAACCCATGAAACTCCTCCCATCATGGCGATTAAAGGCGATTAAATGCCCTCAATCTCCTTCGGCCAATCAGAAGCCAAGAAAAAGGAGTCACAAAATAAAGAATTCAATCTTGTAACTCCTCCCTTTATGTAGTTTTATGACAATTAAGGCTCATAAACCCTCCTAAATGGCTACCTAAAAGCCTATAAATAGGAGAGCATTTCAAAGAATTCCGGATCGAAAAGAAACACAGAGATCATCGGAAAAACAAGACAGATCCCAGATCAGAAAAACAGCACAGAAATCCAGAGAAAGAAAGAGAGAAAACTCTGCAGAAGTTCTACACCGACCACCGTTACAAGGTGACAAAAGTCCCTTGGGGCGTCACCCCCCCACAAGGTCCTTGCCTTCTCCTTCTTCCTCCAATGGCTTAGACATGGCTTTTCAGCCCGTCTACTTAGTTTTTTATTGGACATAGGACCTCCTTTTGGTCTGTCCTCTAAAAACCTGAGGTTATAGCCAAGCCAAGCGAATCAATAGCATCCTCTGTTCTCATCTACATGGATGATGGCGAAGTCCACATATGGCTTGCGACCGTCAATCTGAACGGGTCCCCCACAATCTCCTGAGAAGTTAGATCCTCCTTTTCTTGCTTTTCATTGTAGTTTGTATTTTTTCAAAAGAGACAAAAAATCACAACTCTTGTCTTTCATTATTGATAAGGATTGTAAATCGGCTATAAACGCCAAAAATCGGCTATAAACGCCAAAATCGGCTATAAATGCCAAAAAAATCACCTTTCACGGCAAATCAAGAAAATATCTCTTTTCTTAAATATAGGTGCAATGGAAGACTTGAAAGAAGTTGATTTCTTTTTTACTTACGAAGGTTGATCTCCGGATCACCACTTGCAATTCCAAGTAAAAATAGAAAATCTGGCACACCCACACAAAAGAAATGTTGATGCACGCCTCTGCCCCCCGGTTACGAAAGGGTCGGACCCAACGGACTCCCACGTCCGCCGACCTCGGTAGGACCAGGCAGGAGCGCGGTCCATCAGAGGTAGGGGTCGGTGAAGGATTTTCTGTAGAGCTTGCATTCGGGAGACAGCCAGAACCAAGCTGCTTTGAGCTTGGTCCGGTAAGCCTCCTTCTTATCTTCGGGGAGCTGGTCATCTTTGAGATAAGAAGTGATTGGATCCATCCAGCTTGGGCCGAGATCAAGGCATAAAATCTGCCGAGATGGATGGAGCTCTATGCTTGATCTTGGCAACGATCCAATCTCAACAGTTTTTTTCTTTCCCGCTTCGACAGCGGAGGCTAGGTTTGCAAGGGCATCAGCATGCGAGTTAGTATCCCTGGCTATCTGACTGACTTCGGCTGTCTGGAACTGAGAGAGGAGTTTCTTCGCAAGGGCTAGATAGGTCGCCATCCTGTTGTCCCGAACTTGGTAGTCCCCCGTTAGTTGGCTTGTTACCAATTGTAAGTCACTGAAGACCACCAATTGTTGGGCTCCGAGGATTTTGGCGCTGTTTAGTCCCGCTATTAGAGGTTCGTACTCAGCTTCGTTGTTTGTTGCTTTGAAATCTAGGGTCAGAGCTTGTTCTATGACCAGTCCCTCTGGTGATTGGAGGACTATGCCGGTGCCAGCCCTCTTGGAGGTAGATGAGCCGTCAACTAAGACCTTCCATGCCGAGTCAAGGGCTCGGCTCCGAGATTGTTCATTAACCTCGGTGACTTCGTTTCCATATCCTCTGCCCCCCAGTTCGGTGTCCGGCTAGGTTGGTGCCGAACTCGGAGAGACGAACTCGATAATGAAATCTGCCAAAATCCGGGCCTTGATCGTAGTCCTGGGCTGATATTGGATATCATACTGTCCCAGTTCGACTGCCCATTTGGAGATCCTTCCTGAAAAATCAGGTTTTTTGAAAATAGACCTAAGTGGATGCTCCGTAACAACCACAATGGTGTGAGACTGGAAGTAATGGGAGAGCTTGCGAGAGGCACTGACGAGCGCCAACGCGAGCTTCTCTAGTAATAGGTATCTGGTCTCGGCGTCAAGGAGGGTCTTGCTCATATAATAGATTGGCTTTTGTAGCTTTTCTTCCTCTTTGACGAGGACAGAGCTCACCGCATGATCCAAGACTGCTAGATACAAGTACAGTGTCTCTCCTCGGGTTGGAGTTAAGAGCAAGGGTGGTGAAGAGCGATAGGTTTTGAGTGCTTGCAGTGCTTGGTCGCACTCAGGGGTCCATTGAAATTTTAGATTTTTTTTAAAAGCTGAAAGAAATGCCTGCACTTATCTGATGATCTGCTGATGAATCGATTGAGTGCGGCGGCCATGTCGGTCAGCTTTTGAACTTCCTTAGTGGTTGCCGGGCCCTGGACTCCCAGGATCGCCGTGATCTGGTCTGGGTTGGTCTCTATCCCTCTCTGTGTAACTAAGCTTCCGAGGAACTTGCCAGAAGCGACGCCGAAGGCGCACTTAGAGGCGTTCAACTTGAGCTTGAACTCCCTAAGTGTGTCGAAAACTTGAGCCAAGTCTGCTAGATGGTCGTGAGACTGCTTGGATTTGACGACCATGTCGTCAATATATACTTCGACAATCTTGCCGAGCTGAGCCTGGAACATCTTGGTGACGAATCGTTGGTAAGTTGGCCCCGCGTCCTTCAGCCCAAAGGGCATTACCCTGTAACAATAAGTGCCTCAGGGTGTTATGAATGCAGTCTTCTCCTCGTCTGGCTCATACATTGGAATCTGATGGTAACCCCTATAGGCATCATGGAAACTCATCCTATCGCGGCCAGCGGTGGCGTCCATCATCTGATCGATCTTCGGGAGTGGGAAGCTGTCCTTTGGACAAGCTTTATTGAGGTCGGTGAAATCGACGCACACTCTCCACTTGTCGGTTTTCTTCCCGACGACCACCGTGTTGGCCAACTAGACTGGATATTAAACCTCCCTGATTGCTTCAGCGTCCAGCAATTTGTCGACCTCTTCGGCCACGGCTTCCGTCTGTGGCAAACCTGATCTGCGGGCTTTTTGCATCACGGGCTTGTGTTTGGGATCCACGTTCTGTTTATGACACATGACCTCGGGGTCGATACCAGGCATTTTGCTCGGAGTCCAGGCGAAGACGTCTCGGTTTCGCATCAAGAATCTAGAGAGCTCGGACCTTTCGGGATCGGCAAGCTGGCTGCCGAGCAGGAAGAACCTGTCTGGGTCGAGCGGATCGATCCTGACATCGGTTAGATCTTCGACACTCTTTTTTTCTGGGTCTCTGCCGATCTCGTCCAGCTCCTTTTCAAGTTCTGCCATATGTACTTGCCCCGGCTCCTTTTCTTTAGGAACTACGGCCATCATGCACTCCTTCGACGGTGATCACATCCACCTTGCCATCTTTGTTTTTCAACAAGAACTTAAGATTTTGGTGAAGAGTGGAGGGAATCGCCTCCATATTGTGGAGCCAAGTTCTGCCCATAATAGCATTACAAGGAGAGGGAGTGTCTACCACGAGGAAGTCGGTCATCACGGAGGCTCTGCCCACCTAGGTTTCCAGAGTAACTTTCTCTTTGGGGTATACTGGCTTGGCGCTGAATCCTATCAAAGGCGTACGGGCCTCTTGCAGGTCTGCTTCCGAGAGACCCATCTTTTTGAAGCAGCCGAAATAGAGGATTTCAGACGAACTGCCGGAGTCGATGAGGATCCTCTTTACTGTGAAGTCCTGCAGCTTCAATATAAGGAGCAGTGGATCGTTATGAGGGAGCTGGACTCCTTCCAGATCCTTGTCCGAAAAACAGATCGTAGGGTGCTCGTGCCATGCTTTCTTCGATGCTGGTCCGAGCTCGGCTCTCATTATTTCTTTTCCGTGAGCGGCCCGCCTGGCCTCGGCACGAGCTTGAGTATTGCTCTTTGGGGAAGCAGAAGGTGCCAGGTGGATGACATTGGTGATCTTTTCTGATCCATCGCTGTCCGGATCCTTGTCGTGTCTTTGCTGATTTCGGCTTGTACTTGCATCACCTTCTTTAACATAATCCTTCAGATGACCCTCTTTGGTGAGCTTTTCCAGGTGTGACTTCAGGATCCTGCACTCCTTGGTTCTGTGCCCATTTTGTTTGTGGTAGGCACAAAACCTGCTCTGATCTCGGGCGGAGGGATCACCCTGCATGGGCTGAGGCCAGCTGAAGTATGGTTGCTTCTTGATTTTATTCATGATCTGATGGATTGGCTCTTTGAAAATGGTATTCACAGCTTGGTAGGGACTGGAAGAAGATTTGGGCTTCTTGCTACTTCCAGATTTGGATGCCGGGACCTTAGCCGAGGTGGCCGAGACCCAAGCCCGGTTCGACTTCTCTTTCCTAAATGGCTTCTTGTCCTTCTTATGAGGCTGATCACCCTTGTCCCTGCGCCCAACGCCGTGGCTCTTTCGAGCTCGAATATCGTCTTCTTCTAGAGCAATGTACCGTTTCACCCTGGACATCAATGCTGGCACGGAGGTCACAGGGTCCCCGACCAAGTCTTTTCCGAGCTCGTTGCCTGGTAATAGAGCGTTCTGGAAGGCGAAGATCGCCACTTCGTCTTTAGAGCCCTCGATCTGACTGTACGTCATCCAGAATCGTTTGGCGAACTGGGTGCTATTCTCGCTCTGCTTCATCTTCAGGGCCAATATGTCAGGTTGGTTTTGGGAACGACACTGTAAGCTTGAAATTTCTTCAGGAAGGAGAGCTGGAGTTGCCGCCAGCTCGAAACAGACCTCTCTGGGAGAGCGCAGGACCATTTCAAAGGAAGGTCACCCAAACTGGAAGAGAAGGTTTTGCAGTTCAGGTGGCCCTCATCTCCCCAAATAGACATCCTCTGGGAAAAGTGTCGAAGGTGAGCAGCGGGGTCCGAGACCCCATCGTAGAGGACAAACCTTGGAACGGAGAATTTCTTGCGCAGGGGAGAGTCTTTGATCTCTCGAGTGAAGGGGGAAACGCCAAGATCGATCGGGCCACATGCGTCCTGCCGATCTCGGGCGAGTCCGGCAATCTCTAAATTGCGTTGGCCTACCAGTTTAATGCGCCTGTCGAGCCACTCTGGTGTATCGTTCCTATCTGGTAACAGGGTTTCTGACTTTCTCTTCGAGTGACCTCGACTGTGATGGCTTCGAGCATGATTGTCTCGGCCGGGATGGCCTCGACTATTGCTCGGACTTTCATCGTGAGTCTGACTGCGCTTCTCTCTCAGGTAAGTCCTCAAGTCCTCGTGGGAGGAGGCAGTCACTTTGCCTTGAGTGACCTTCTTCTCGCTTTGGCGTCCCGAAGGTTGCCTTAACGAGGTTGCTCCTTTGGCTTTTAGCTGCTGCTGGAGTTGACGGATCAGCGTGTCCTGCTCTTGAATAGTGGCATTATGTGCTCGGACGTCTGCAAGGAGAGTATCGTAATCCTCGTTAAGGTTGTAATCTTCGTCTTCATCATCTTCTTGATGATCGGAGTGTCGGATTTCGTCCATCGCTGGGTTTTCATCCCGTTGGCCCTCCAGCAGTGGAGGACCTCTGTTCCTAGGGTGCTGCTGGGGATTTCCTTGGGATGTTGCAATTGCCCTTGGAGGTGGGCCCGAATGGTGGCGATGTTCTTCGACGGGGACCTGGACGAAGCGTCGTTTGAAGATGGTCCAGCGAATGGTGTCTTCGAAGCTTCGACGCCGACGAACCATCTCGGACCTTCATACCTCCATCTTCGCGGGACCGTCTCGGACCTTCCTTGAGAGGGAGGTATGAACGAAGATGGTCCCGCGAAGGGTGTCTTCAAAGCTTCTCTGCTTCTAGCAGCTTTCTTAGTCATGGTGGAAGGAAAGATTTGATCAATGGTTTCCCACAGACGGCGCCAATTGTAAGTGCAAAAAAGATAACTCACAAGATTAAGGGGTGCCTGATTAGGACTTATCCGAAGGGACTGGTGGAGATTAGCTGTTAGAATCCTGAAAGGGGAGAAACAACGGTCAGAGGACCCTGGCTGTGGGCAGCGCAGGGCTCTCCGATGCCTAAGTCAGTGCAAGAACCGAACAAAGGTTAAAGAAGAAGAGAGACAGAGTAACGGCTCTAGAAGGGATGTGTATGCATACCTTTGCATTGGAGCGTCCTCATATTTATAGAGGATTTCACCTAATAGCTTGGAATGGGCCCATTGATTTGACAGGAAAAGTCTCATCAGCCCACAAAGTAATAAATGAGGATCCGTTATAGCCCATAATGTATTTATTGTCAGTCCGATCAGCCCACATCGCATTAAATGCGGGTCATATTGGACCTGATCCTGTCCCGACTCATTGGCGGTTGAGGTCCCATCAGATCTATCATCGGGCCCTGCCCTGGTATAGCTATAGACGTTGGACGTCGCCTTGTCAGCGATCTGGTGAAGATTGTGGACGGCTGGGATGGCCCATCTGTCTCATTCGCGCATGCCCGTACTTAGCCACGTGTCTGATGACGCAGCAGAAGTAGGGAGTGAAAGAAATCGCGATTCAGATCTGAAACTTCTCATAAAGAGACTACTATGGCTGATGCAAAGCATGACAGATTTTAAAAAATTTGATTTCTGCACTATGCAGCGGAAATCAGCCATAAAGAATCGCATAGAAACTCCATTAAATCATGACCAACAAGTGTATAATTAAAGGAGAATGAAGAAGACTCATACCTCAAAGATTTGTAGACTTCAAACCTCTGAAAAAATAGATCCAAAGGCCCGAACTCAGACTTGCAATTTGCAAACAAGTTGCTGGAATTTTCTGCACTAGTATTGCCTTTGATCTTCTCCTCTATCTCACTTCCAAATCTGATTGGCTAAGATGGTGGGATCATAATCTAGGAATTAGGAAGTATTTCTCCAAGGGAAAATCTCAGACCTCAAGCTTTCTTCTCTCAAGAAGAGAACCTTTCCAAGGCTGGACGTGTGGGGCTCTCCTTGTGCTCACAAATTGTTTCACAAAGTGTGTTGTGAAACTTGCAAAGGCATTCTTCTTAGCTTCCTTGTTATGGACGTCCAAAGGGGATGGTTCTCCTTTTATAGAAACTATGGGAAGCCTTTCCTATTTAGTTATCTCTCCTTATTCTAATTTATGTCCAAAAAGGAAAGACTTATTTCCTTTAAGAAACACTCTAATTAGAAAAGGAAACCAAAAGGATCTTTCCATACAATTAGTAATACTAGTTGTAGAACACTTACTAATTTTAAGTTCCTAATCCTAAAAGGAAACTAACTCATAGGAATACTAATCCAAAGAGGAGTCCAACTTTCCAAGTAGAGTCCTACTAAAAGTTGGAAACCTTACCCATGGAAATCCTATTATGGACATCCCACATATCAATGCACACCATGGCCCACATATAATTTATCTAGAGTTAAATTCATGTATGCCATCAAAGGCCTATTTGAATTTAAACTCAAAATTATTTTTCCACTAAAATAATTCATCCTTATGTTATATAAACATCTTAGGAAACCATGCCAATCTTGGTAAGTGACTAGAGAAGGGACCAAAAGACATATTTGCCATTGGCTCCCAAAATGACCAAAATGTCCATGCTAAACCCATAGCAACATAAAGATCATTTTAACCTTAACTCATTCCACTAAAGAGTTATGGTTGAACTCCAAGGACAAATATATAATATAATAAGCTCGTCATAAAATGACGGTTGTCTTCGACCTACTAAGTGTAATGACCTGAATGCCCCTCTATGTAACATCCATAATCGAGTCAGGTTATCACATGTACTATCAACCTTCCCGATTACATCTAAACCTTAGAACTTCATATCCTTAAACATAATCATCATTCGAATATCATTCTCTTGATCCAGGGAGCGACCCACAAGTTCAATATTCATATGGAACATCCATATACTAAGATCTTAGATTTTGATGATTAATCGGATAATTCTAAGGGGACGATTATTCCATCATCAGATGGCATAGATTCTATATTGCATCTGCACGTCCCAACTGATCAAGTCCGAGTACCCAAAACACAGAGCTGTTGACCCATGAATAGAATCTCACCCATAGTGAATTAAAGCACAAGAACTTGACTTCGTCAGTTCATCCACAAATGCTCAAGATTAAGAGCACCGGTTACTTAGTAGCATGAGGTGACTTGATCTCTTTTCTGTGATAGTACTATTTTAGAGATCACACCTACAACGGTCCTGTTCAATGCATGACACATGCACTAATGAGATAGATCCGGGAAAGGCCTCCCATGACTTAGGTATGTCACCCTATATAGGAGAGTATCTCATTATAACTTCTACCAAGATGAAGTGCCCAGCTCCATCTTTCAGTTATGAACAAATATGATGTTTCCAGTTGTCCATGAATAAGACCTATCTGTGTGTAGACACTACACACCTAATTCATTTACTAGAAACAATGGGCCTTACGCAACCATTCATATATACATGTTTAAGCATAAAAGAGTCATTCCATTAAATAACCAGTTAAATATCCAGTAACAAAAGATGAGAATGCAACTAGTGGGCTTTAGGGCATACACCAATCCCAACAAACTCCCACTTGCCCTAAAGATCACTGCTTCCTAACCTAACACCCATAGACTCAACATGAGAAGTGAAGACTTTCTCAGTAAGAGTCTTAGTGAATGGGTCAGCTAAGTTATTTGCTGAAGCAATATGCTCCACCACTATCTCTCCATCCTGAATGAATTCCCGGATTAAGTGGTACTTTATCCGAATGTGCTTGTCTTTCTTGTGATTCCTAGGCTCTTTGCACTGTGCTACAGCACCAGTGTTATGACAATCGGTTTTTGCACTGCAGGAACAACTCCTAATTCCAATAGGAATTTTCTGAGCTATACTGCTTCCTTCGCAGCTTCCGATGCCGCCACATACTCTGATTGAAAGGTTAGCATATAATCTTTCGTTCTCCGAAGATACTTGAATATATGTTTAACAGCTGTCCAATGCATAGGTCCAGGGTTTGACTGATATCTGCTAACCATGCCAACGGCAAAGCAAATATCTGGTCTATAACATAGCATACATGAGGCTTCCAACAGCGGATGCATATGGAACTCTCCTCATGGTCTCTATCTCTTCAGATGTCTTTGGACATTGATCTCGGGACAGTGGTACTCCATGTCTAGAAGGTAGGAGGCCCTTCTTGGAGTCATGCATGTTTAAACTTGACCAATATCTTCTCAATATAAGAAGATTGGGATAGGGCTAACATCTTATTCTTGCGATCACGCAAAAGCTTGATCCCTAAGATATAGCTGGCCTCACCCAAATCCTTCATCTGAAATTGAGAGGATAACCAAACCTTTGTGGATGACAATAAACCTACATCATTTCCTATGAGTAATATGTCATCTACATATAGAACCAAAAACGCAACTGCTTTCCCATTTCCTTTCTTATACACACATGGTTCATCAATGTTTTGATCAAAGCCAAAGGATTTGACTGCCTGATTAAACTTGATGTTCCATGCTCTAGATGCTTGCTTAAGTCCATAGATGGACTTCTTAAGTTTACAAACCATGTTATCTTGGCCACTAGCAATGAAGCCCTCTGGTTGCATCATATAGATGCATTCGTCAAGACTTCCATTAAGAAAAGCTGTCTTGACATCCATCTGCCATATCTCGTAGTCATAATGACATGCGATGGCCAAGAGAATCCTTATGGACTTAAGCATAGCCACTGGTGAAAAGGTTTCCTCATAATCGATGCCCTCTTTCTGAGTATATCCTTTTGCCACCAATCTTGCTTTGAAGGTTTCCACCTTCCCATCCACTCCTCTCTTCCTCTTGTAGATCCACTTGCACCCTATGGGTTTCATCCCTTCAGGTGCATCTACAAGTTCCCAGACTTGATTGGAATACAAGAATCCATTTCAGATTTCATCGCTTGCTGCCACATGTCAGCATCTATATCCGTTACTGCTTCATCATAACTAGTAGGATCCTCAACCAGATCTTCAGAGTCTGTCTTAAAAGACACTCCTAGATATCTTTCTGGCTGTCTAGAAATTCTCCCACTACGACGAGGCTCCGGAGTGTTCAAAGGAATATCTTGTTCATCTACTGTCTCAGGATCTGGTACAGATGTTATAGGAGATCCCGGAAGAATCTCCTTAAGGGTTTCTTTACAACTAAGTTCTTGGTGCATCATACAATCATCCTCCAAGTACCTAGCATGAGTGCTGATGAGCACTTTTTGCTCCTTTGGATGATAAAAGATGCCACCCCTCGTTCCCTTAGGATACCCAATGAAGTAGCACATTTCCGATCTGGGTTCTAGCTTGGTAGCTTTATCATTCAGTACATAGGCTGGACAACCCCAAATGTGAATATGTCTCAAACTAGGTTTTCGACTTGTCCACATTTCTTGTGGTGTCCTAGGTACTGACTTAGATGGTACCAGATTTAAAATGTATGCTGCTGCTTCTAAGGCATATCCCCAAAAAAGATATAGGCAGGGTTGCATGACTCATCATGGACCTTACCATATCAAGAAGGGTACGGTTTTTTCTCTCCGCTACACCATTTTGCTGGGGTGTACCCGGTGCAGACAACTGAGACACAATCCCATGTTGTGTAAGGTACTCCTTGAACTCCCCTAGGAGGTACTCGCCACCTCGATCAGATCGAAGGGCTTTGATATGTTTCCCTAGTTGTAGCTCCGCCTCAGCCTTGAATTGTTTGAACTTATCAAACGTCTCAGGCTTGCTTCGCATCAAATAGACATATCCATACCTAGAGTAATCATCGGTGAAGGTGATGTAATACTCATATCCTCCTCTTGCTAGTTTGTTCATAGGACCACACACATCAGTGTGAACCAATTCTAACAACTCCTTTGACCTTAGTCCCTTTCCAGAGAATGACCTTTTGGTCATCTTTCCCTTGAGACATGATTCGCACTGAGGAAAAGGTTTGAAATCTAATGAGCTCAAGGGCCCATCTTCTACCAACCTCTGAATCCGTTTTGGGTTAATGTGACCCAAACGTAAGTGCCAAAGATATGTGTCATTGATTGAAGATACCTTCCTCTTAAGGGAAGTTGAGCTTTCTTGTTGTACATTATGCAGTGTAGGAGCAACAGGATATATATAAAATAAGTTGTCATGTATTCTACCGGAACATATAATATTTCCATCTCTACTGATATCAATACCAGAATGGAAAGAAACTGAATAATTAAATTCAATTAATCTGGAAACTGAAATTAAATTCTTCCTCATGTCCGGAACATAGAAAACATTATTTAAAACTAATATCCTATTACATGGAAAATGTAAGGTAACAACTCCTACTGCAACTGCCCAAACTTTAGCTCCAGTTCCGACTCTAAAGGAAAATTCTCCTTTCTCAATTCTCTGCATTATCTGAAACCCCTGCAATGAATTGCAGATATGATTAGTGGCTCCTGAGTCTACTATCCATGAGTCAGTAGAATCAACCACTAGACAAGTTTCAATGTAGTATGAAAAAGATGTACCTTTCTTAACTGAGGCTAGGAACTTCGGACAATCTTTCTTCCAATGACCTTTCAGGCCACACTTGAAGCATTTCCCTTTGGGCTTTCCATCTGTACCCTTGTCCTTCTTATTACCAGCATTGTCCTTTTTCTGCCCTTTTCCCTTATTCTGCTTCTTCTTGGACTTCTTCCCTTTCGGGTTCAGTTTAGAGGAAGACTGGAAAAAATGAGCTTGGGCTTTGGGCTTCATGATAGCCTCTGCCGCCTGGAGTTCTTTCATTAACTCAGGTAGAGTCATGTCCATCTTACTCATATTGAAATTGAGCTTGAACTGATTGAAAGATTCCGGCAGAGTTTCGAGAATCATGTCAGTCTGACTCCCTGCATCAATCTCAGCCCCTAGAATCTCAGCTTCATTGAAACAATCTATCATCTTGAGCATATGCTCTCTGACAGGTGTTCCCTCAGCCATCCTAGCATTCATGATGGTCCTCATAGCAGCTTGCCTAGCTGGCCTGCTCTTGTCTGCGAACATTTCTGACAAGGACATCATGATTTCGTAGGCTGTGTCCATATGCTCGTGCTGCGTTTGCAACACGTTGGACATGGAAGCGAGCATGTAGCATTTAGCCATGCTGTTCGCTTTCTTCCACTTCCTTTCAGCCTCTAACTGGTTTTCAGTAGAACCGGCATTAATTTCAGGACAATTTTCAACCAAGACATACTTGTACTCCTCAGCAGTGAGTACTATGTCAAGATTTCTCTTCCAATCTACGTAATTAGGGCCGGTCAACTTGTTCTCACGAAGAATACTCACCAACGGGCTAAAAGAATCTTTACCCATCTCTTTCTGGATATAAAACGGTTTATAATTAGACATGCAGTATATATGTAATATGCATATGGTGCTTGTTATAAAAGGAAAAACAAAGCACGAAACTTTTTACATTATTCAACCCCAATCATAATGTATCAGTGTTTCAACCTCCTCATAGACCCTCCATCGAAGGGATGGCCGAGCCTACAGTCACGTTGAATTAAGGCAGACTTATTTGGATTATCACTATCTGGACACACATCCAGTGGTAGTCCAATCACTGATTGGTTTGGCCTCATATGACTAATAACCCTTAACTCCTAAGGAGAGGTCATCACCATCTTATGTCAAGTGTATAACCATCTCTTATGAAATTCCCAGAATGTCTATGATTAACTCTTCCGAAGGGAAGAGACTTTTATCCTTCCTAGAAGTGAACTTTAGTAAAGAGCTCCACCGAAGGGATGGCCGCTCCCACCAACACTTCATTGACATTCTATAGAAGTGATCTTTAGTAAAGAACTCCACCGAAGGGATGGCCACTCCTACTAACACCTCATTATGAATATTCACATTAGTTCACCCATTAACTCATCAAAGCGTTCTTTAGTTAAAGAACTCCACCGAAGGGATGGCCGTTCCCACTAACACTTTAATGAGGTAACATGAACCGAAAATGGAAGGCCGTGGGGTCTTTCCTAAAACCCCTCTCCCACTTGATTATTTATCGCTAGGGTTTATACTTTTTGACCTTTACATTGTTTTACTCAAAAGCTCTTTTTAAATCTAGCAAACTTGGTTAATTAAATTCATGACTTAAGTCATCTTAAAATTAAATAACCTTTGCTTTAAAACATTTGAGCAAATCCCTTCAAAGAGTCAAAAACCTATCTTGGGTTATGAAAACCCATAGGTAGCATCTAATTAGATTTTAGTTTAGCCTCCTTTGGAAACCAAGGGTACCAAGATAAACTAAACCCTATCCAATTTTAAACCTTAGACAAATAGAAGGTGCTGGTCTAAGTTCCGTTTAAAACAATTTGCCAAACTAAAAATAATCTAATACAATAAAGATGCCAATTTTAGAGCCTAATGGTGGCCATGTTTCTAGGTGACAATTATAGCAATTATATAAAGCATTCATCCATGCATTCTATATATAAAAGCAAATAAAAGTATGCATTCCTTGATGGCTCCTTGCTCTTAGGATTTCAAATCCTAATCGAATTAGGACTCCTCATGCATCTAGAAGTCTTGACTCCTTCATCTCCAAGGACTCCAATTTCTTGCAACCTTCTTGTCTTGAAACTTTCCTTTTCTTGCTCGTTTCCATAAATTGATTTATACAAGCAAACCCATGAAAAACAAAACCAAAATTACATTGGAGATCCCTATGCTTTTCAAGAAAGCTTACATCAAGACTAGTTGGAATAAATTAAGGAAACTTTACAACTTCCTATGATTGCTAACCGCGCAATCGTACACTTTCCAACTAATTAAAAAACATCCAAATCCACACAACATACATGCGAACCATCAAGGATGCTAATTATGGCTGCAAACAAAGAGGTTAGTGCATGCAAACTCACTATGTGCATCATTAAACAAATCTGGAAAATAAATTCCAGCAATGTTAATGAAACTTGCACACAACATGCATCACAACATAACTTTAATAGGGTGCCACCATACCCATAATCAATCTAGGATTAATTACACACAACATGGGATCATGATTTCACATGGAGTGGCTCTGATACCACTGAAAGAAATCGCGATTCAGATCTGAAACTTCTCATAAAGAGACTACTATGGCTGATGCAAAGCATGACAGATTTTAAAAAATCTGATTTCTGCACTATGCAGCGGAAATCAGCCATAAAGAATCGCATAGAAACTCCATTAAATCATGACCAACAAGTGTATAATTAAAGGAGAATGAAGAAGACTCATACCTCAAAGATTTGTAGACTTCAAACCTCTGAAAAAATAGATCCAAAGGCCCGAACTCAGACTTGCAATTTGCAAACAAGTTGCTGGAATTTTCTGCACTAGTATTGCCTTTGATCTCTCCTCTATCTCACTTCCAAATCTGATTGGCTAAGATGGTGGGATCATAATCTAGGAATTAAGAAGTATTTCTCCAAGGGAAAATCTCAGACCTCAAGCTT
The DNA here is from genome assembly GCA_012931725.1 of Litsea cubeba. Classification (NCBI taxonomy): domain Eukaryota; kingdom Viridiplantae; phylum Streptophyta; class Magnoliopsida; order Laurales; family Lauraceae; genus Litsea; species Litsea cubeba. The sequence continues at coordinate 41,722,069 of CM022953.1, read as the reverse complement.
TCTTCTCTCAAGAAGAGAACCTTTCCAAGGCTGGACGTGTGGGGCTCTCCTTGTGCTCACAAATTGTTTCACAAAGTGTGTTGTGAAACTTGCAAAGGCATTCTTCTTAGCTTCCTTATTATGGACGTCCAAAGGGGATGATTCTCCTTTTATAGAAACTATGGGAAGCCTTTCCTATTTAGTTATCTCTCCTTATTCTAATTTATGTCCAAAAAGGAAAGACTTATTTCCTTTAAGAAACACTCTAATTAGAAAAGGAAACCAAAAGGATCTTTCCATACAATTAGTAATACTAGTTGTAGAACACTTACTAATTTTAAGTTCCTAATCCTAAAAGGAAACTAACTCATAGGAATACTAATCCAAAGAGGAGTCCAACTTTCCAAGTAGAGTCCTACTAAAAGTTGGAAACCTTACCCATGGAAATCCTATTATGGACATCCCACATATCAATGCACACCATGGCCCACATATAATTTATCTAGAGTTAAATTCATGTATGCCATCAAAGGCCTATTTGAATTTAAACTCAAAATTATTTTTCCACTAAAATAATTCATCCTTATGTTATATAAACATCTTAGGAAACCATGCCAATCTTGTTAAGTGACTAGAGAAGGGACCAAAAGACATATTGCCATTGGCTCCCAAAATGACCAAAATGTCCATGCTAAACCCATAGCAACATAAAGATCATTTTAACCTTAACTCATTCCACTAAAGAGTTATGGTTGAACTCCAAGGACAAATATATAATATAATAAGCTCGTCATAAAATGACGGTTGTCTTCGACCTACTAAGTGTAATGACCTGAATGCCCCTCTATGTAACATCCATAATCGAGTCAGGTTATCACATGTACTATCAACCTTCCCGATTACATCTAAACCTTAGAACTTCATATCCTTAAACATAATCATCATTCGAATATCATTCTCTTGATCCAGGGAGCGACCCACAAGTTCAATATTCATATGGAACATCCATATACTAAGATCTTAGATTTTGATGATTAATCGGATAATTCTAAGGGGACGATTATTCCATCATCAGATGGCATAGATTCTATATTGCATCTGCACGTCCCAACTGATCAAGTCCGAGTACCCAAAACACAGAGCTGTTGACCCATGAATAGAATCTCACCCATAGTGAATTAAAGCACAAGAACTTGACTTCGTCAGTTCATCCACAAATGCTCAAGATTAAGAGCACCGGTTACTTAGTAGCATGAGGTGACTTGATCTCTTTTCTGTGATAGTACTATTTTAGAGATCACACCTACAACGGTCCTGTTCAATGCATGACACATGCACTAATGAGATAGATCCGGGAAAGGCCTCCCATGACTTAGGTATGTCAACCCTATATAGGAGAGTATCTCATTATAACTTCTACCAAGATGAAGTGCCCAGCTCCATCTTTCAGTTATGAACAAATATGATGTTTCCAGTTGTCCATGAATAAGACCTATCTGTGTGTAGACACTACACACCTAATTCATTTACTAGAAACAATGGGCCTTACGCAACCATTCATATATACATGTTTAAGCATAAAAGAGTCATTCCATTAAATAACCAGTTAAATATCCAGTAACAAAAGATGAGAATGCAACTAGTGGGCTTTAGGGCATACACCAATCCCAACAGGGAGGCGGTCACAATATTTGTCTTGACTGGCAGCCTGATTCCCTCGGCTGGGATGCTTGGCCGAGATCAGATGAATAGCCGAGGTCAGAATGCATAGCCGAGGTCAGGGTTACCGTAGTAAGCCTGGTCTCGGCCAATGTTCTGACGCTATCGCCGAAGTGCGCTTGGATGGCACGTGGGTGCGATTAACTCGCAGCTTATCGCCGAAGTCAACGTAATATTGGTACCTTAAAAATCACCCCACACAAAGATGATATTAATAACTTGTGACCTTACTCAGTCTGAAATATGTCATCTAAAGGAAGAAACATTTTCAAGGTTGTTAATGTGTTTGCTCATTTCATGTTTTGTAGGCTGTTAACAAGTGCTGGTTATTTGTTTACATTATGCTATTCTAGGAATCTCCAAGAGCTTGACAAGATCGACACGACTGACTACATGCTTTCTATTTGCGGTAATGAAACCTTAAGAGAGCTAACTTCTCCCGGAAAAAGTGGTTGCCTGCTTTATTTGTCCCATGATGATAGATTTGTCATAAAGACTATGCGCAAATCTGAAATCAAGGTATTCCATAGTCAAAATGTAGATTCTTTGGAGCACCATAGTGCAGTAGTTTGTTTGGCTTCAATCTTTTCTTTGAAATGAATGAGCATTCTTATTATCATATAGCATTTGACTATAACTTTCTTGGAATTTTAGATGTTGAATGTTAGAAATCTTCTGTTGATGATATACATGTCATGGTTCTTGTGTTAGGTGGGATGTGGTGGCATGATGGTCATAATCATCATCATCATTAAAGCCTTGTTGCAACTATGTTGGGGCCAGCTACATGAATTTTGTTTCTCCATTCTAGGCTATCCTAGGCCAAATCCGTGTCCCAACAATGTTGGCAGCGGCCTGTCCGGTATTGGAATGAATTGGGGATATTAATATTATGCTAGCAGGGCCACAAGGGCTCAAAATTGTTCGTAAATGCATAAACTACGCTTAATGTCAAGTCATAAGAAGCTTTTAAACTATTTAGATGGATCTCTCTAATCTCAAGTAGGCGGCAGTTCCTCAGCTAAATCAAATTTATGCACAGAAAGTTAAATGGGCAACAGAGTGCCTACTACTAAACACACCCAGGATCTCTCTACTTGGCCTCCAGCCTCATATCAGCTGGAGAAGTAATTCAATAAAAAACCATCCTCTCAGTATTAAGAATCTTAACGTTTTTGGTGTATCAGTTGCAGTTGGGTAAGATCCAGTAAGCTTGCTTTTCCTAAAACATCGTCAAAGTGTGGATCCATGAGTTGTTCTAAGCTCAGTTTGATACTTTAGTTATTTTCATTTTGTTTATATTTTTATCCTTTTGTGTGTAATTTAATGTAGTAGTTTCTTCTGCTCTAGATCTTTTACTAATAATTTAGCCTATTCTAAATCCCTGTTTTATGTCAAATCACATGCCTTCCTAATTTTGGAAAGCATAAAGTCCCAATAAGGATTTATTATAATTGGAAATAGGGAACCAAGCCATACTTGCACAATAAAGTCCTAATGGGACTTTCCTTTTTCAGATAACTTAGTATGATTCTTTTATTATGCTACTTTTGTCACTGACTAGTTCGACATGCTTCCTCTACCTCTGTTTTCTCTCATTTCATTCACTTTGATGTTTCAAACTTTAATGATGATCCAATGTTAAAATCAAGCAAACAATATATGTTGTATATTGAGCTAACCATTACTTGTTCCATGTATCTGTGCGTAGGTAATATTGGAGATGCTACCAAACTACTACCGGCATGTTACAAAAAAAAGGAACACTTTGTTAACTAAAATCTATGGACTTCATGTTGTGACACCGTTAGGAGGTCATAAGGTAGAACAACTTCTCAATGTGCTTATGTTCGACAGTACATGAAAAATGAGTGTTATTATAGTGCATGTGTAAGGTATAAGTGATCCAGTTGAGAAGGGTTCTCATGAGTCGTGACGCTCGTGAGAAGTGTATTTGTGTCTGTTTGGCCCACCTCTACCAAATAGTAACCATTGGATGGGATGTGGACCGTGGATCGCACATAGCTCCAGAATGAGTAATTAACACTGACTAGATCACCATATGCAGGTAATTAAGTCCCTGCAAAGTAGATGGTTATCCATGTATCATCCACAGAGGGCCCTACCATCCAATGGTACGCCGAGCCATTATGTGGCCCCATATGGGCCTTTTCTTTATGGATCAGCCCTTTTCTTTGTGGGATAAAAAGCATCTTTGTTTCTTGGTCATTACCCTTTTTTGTGGGAGCATGCTTATCAATAATTCAATTGCTCCCTATAAATTTGCTAAACTATATCACATGGACAGCTTCACTTTGTTGTGATGGGGAACATACTTTGTTTAGATCTACACATTCATAAGCGTTTTGATCTCAAAGGCTCATCACAAGGACGTTGTGTCAGTAAAGTGGAAGTGGACGAAAGAACCACATTCAAGGATCTTGACTTGAATTATGCTTTTTACTTTGATCCATCAATGCGAAACCAGCTTTTAAAGTAAGAATCCTAAGCTCTGAAACTGCCATGACTGTTATTGAATCATATTTAATTCTCTAGGCACTGGTTTTTTTCTTCCAGGTCATAAGAATATGTTGATGAGTGAAATTTGCTTGTTCTTCATCATCGTCATCATCATCATCATAAAGCCTTGTCCCAATTATGTTGGGGTCGGCTACATGAATTTTGTTTCTCCAATCAGATTTATTCTGGGCCAAATCATCATCATCATCAAAGCCTTGTCCCAACTATGTTGGGGTCGGCTACATGAGTTTTGTTTCTCCATTCAGATCTATCTTGAGCTAAATCCTCAGATATGTTGCACTTTTTCAAATCTATTTTTACTACTTCCATCCACATCCTCTTCAGATCAGATATCTTAACAGCTATTTTTGCATCAACTGTGGATTGTATATCAATTTTTTGACAAGTTTACACTGTCTTACATAATCCGACAGTTACCAAGTCACTCCATTATTAGTTCCACTTGATAACTTAATGTACAATATCACGACACAAATCTCATGAATGTACAAAATAAAATATGAATTAACTACCCTAAATCAATTTGATACATGATATCAGTGTACAATTCCCTTAATTTTAATACTATGAAGTTGGTTATTGACACACTTTGTTTACAAGTTTTATGACAAAGCATAGCTATCTCAATATTATGTTCTTTTCTTAATGGGTATTGAACTATTTTCTTTTTCTTTTTCCTTCTGGCTTTCAGGCAGACCAAGCAAGACTACGATTATCTGAAAGCAGAAGGCATCATGGATTACAGTCTCCTGTTAGGAGTGCACATGCGCTCAACACCTCCTCATTGTAGTCCTGCTAGAGGTTTGACTAACCTCAGTAGTCTTTTTACTTGCATCTAGTGTCATGGTTCAGTGTCCACAAGCATGTATATGAGGTGTCATAGGTAGGTAGGTTGGGTCTAGTTTGGATCCGTGGTGGATGCCGACCTAACTCTAGACTAGAAGGAGAGTTGCTCATTTCAAAAGTTTGAAAATCAAAATACTTCATCTCAGGGTGGGCATCTCATTAAATTCCTCTTTTTTTTAAAAAAAAAAACTTGATATTTCTAGCAATGGAGTCTTCTATGTCTCACAAAATCAATAGCAATGGAGTCTTCTATGTCTCACAAAATCAAGAACCCTTCCTTTTAATCTTAATACCTTCCATGTCCCCAAAATCAATAGCCTTCAAACCACCATAAGTTTTTGGAGTGATTTTGGGGGCATGGAAAGCACTAAAATAAAAAAAAAATAAGGGCCTATTTATAAATACTAAAACTACATGGACCTATTTATAAATCTTAGAAACCTTAGGGGGTATATACAATAACCTCCTTTTGTTTTCAATGTAGGAACAAATCATCACCATACCTTTTATTTCATTCGTTTAACACAAGGGACATTTTTTTTACAAAATGCCTAAGTGTTTTATATATAGGGAGGCGGTCCTGTAAGGACCGTCCTTACGGTCTTTACGGTTCGGAACGCCCACTGGGGCCCACCTCATGATCAATTCAAATTGGCCACTCATTCATAACCCCCTTATAGGCAATGAATCCCATGAATTTGCATGGATTCGGATGAACTAGACCGTTGGATTGAGGGTCAATTTTTTTTCTTTGTTATAAAGCTATTAAACTTGTGGACGTTGGATGAAGGGGTTAGAAATATTAGATTGACTTCACATTTGATATGTAAGTTGACCCCACTTGGATCTTTCAATCCCCCCTTGTCCCATGACCAGTAGGGTCTCACGGTGGGCGAGATGTCTATGAGTGCCATACTGTGGGGCCCACATGCTGAGCCGCCTCTAGATGGGACCCAAGGTGATTTGAAGATCTTCCTAGGCCCCTCCTATGGACAAAATATCAGCCTCATCTGATCATCCTAACCCTTTCATCTGGGGCCCACAATTTTAGTCCATTCGGATGGGTGTTCAATCAATCCAACGGTCCAATCCATTGAGGAGGAGGGTTTTAGTCCACTCAAATGGACCAGTAGGTGGGCCCCACTAGGGGTGCGCACTACGCACGAGGTGCATGATATATAGCATGCAGAAATGGTGAATTTGGACCATCCATCTTCATGTTTCGTTGTCATGGATGAACAGTGGTAGGAAAATGACATTGATTAGATGATTCTAGCCATCATCTTTCCCATCTACCTTGCTAAATATGAACCTTCAATTCTTTTTCTTGTTTTTCTAAAGACCATCAATCAAAGGGCTAGGATCATCCAATCACTGTGATCCATCCCAATAATTATTGAAAAGTTCTAATCGACTGTCCCCCTGCCATGAGGATCATGGAAGGTGGTTGAAATTGTAATAGAGATGTTTCCAGCTCCACTCAAGTAACCTTACATGTTGAATCACTGAACATATTATTATCATTTCACATCTCATTACATAGGACTAAATCAGATGGAGTCCTCATTCCTCTCCAATAATATGTTGTGCACATCTTTTCTTTAATTATCTTCTGCAACTGTGGATGAATTGCAGATGCAAAACATTTCCTTACGAATGGTAACTGAAAATTACTTTTTTTTTCAGCAAAACTCAAGCTGTTGGAAACAAGAATCTAGAAAACCTTATTGTCAACCAAGATCTTCCATGTCAAATCATCGAGAGATGTAAAGCGGAAAACATACCTTGATCCATTGTGGAAGTTATTCGCAGGTTGATGATCTTCCAATCCAATATGGCTACCCAGAGAAACTTTCTTTCTGATGATGGGATGTCAGAGAGAATAGGAACTTACCATATAAATTGGGGACCATAACCCTAATATATAATAATGAGATTTGCTAATTCTAATTTGTCCCCTCATCAAATTAGAATTAGTATTCTGGTATCTACACATTAATCCCATGAAAATTATACCCTTAAGCCTTAAAACTTTAAGTCTTAATTAGATCACTTCAATTAGGCTTAACCAAAGATAGCATAACACATTTAATGGTTACATGTGTGGCCCCACATGATGGAATTTTCCAATCAACTTCACAACGAGGAACTTAATGGCAATATGTTTTGACTTAAATGAGCTCCTGTTGTTGTTGGAATATAGCACTGCTGACTTATTGTCACAATATAGTGTGAGTGGTCTTTCAATACCCTCTAAAACTCGCAGTCCAGTGACAAAATTCCGCAGCCATATACCATGGTTGGATGCCTCATAGCATGCTACAAACTCTGCTGCCATGGTGGAATTAGCAACGAGTGTCTGTTTGGCACTCCTCCAAGAAATAGCTCCACCAGCTAACAGGTAGAGGTAGCCTGATGTGGATTTTATACTGTCTTTGCATCCATCAAAATCGGAATCAGAATACCTTATGATCTCCAACTGATCCGATCTTCTATATGTGAGCATGTGATCTTTTGTTCTCTGTAAATACCTCATAACCCGCTTGGCTGTTTTCCAATGATCCATTCCAGGATTACTTAAATATCTGCCTAACATGCCAACAATGTACGCAATATCTGGACGCGTACACACCTGACCATACATTAGACTCCCTACAGCTGATGCATAGGGAATATTTTGCATTTCCTTAATTTCAAGGTTAGTTTTAGGGCACTGATGTAGACTGAACTTGTCTCCCTTAGCGACAGGGGTGTCACCTAGTTTGCAATCCTGCATGCCAAATCTTTTGAGAACTGTATCGATATAACGCCTTTGTGATAATCCAAGAATACCCCGAGAGCGATCACGGTTGTATCAGGATCCCTAATACAAAGGAGGCGTCACCAAGATCTTTCATCTCAAATTTCTTTGATAGAAAATCTCTTGGTTTCGTGCAACATACCTATATCATTTGTTGCAAGCAGTATGTCATCAACATACAAAAACCAGGAATATGTGCTTACTCCCACTGAATTTATGATACACACAATTATCACAGCGTTTGTCTCAAAACCAAACGAGATAATCACATGATGAAACTTGTGATACCACTGACGAGAAGCTTGCTTGAGTCCATAGATGGACTTTATCAATTTACAGACTATATTCTTTGGGTCTCCCAACTCAAAGTTTTTTGGCTGCACCATATAAATTGTTTTCATCAATTTCACCATTGAGAAAAGCTGTCTTGACATCCATTTGATGAAACTCAAGATCAAAATGTGCAACAAGTGCCATGATTGTCCTAAAAGAGTCTTTCGATGAAACCGGAGAGAAAGTCTCTTTAAAGTCAATCCCTTCCTTTTGGGTAAAGCCTTTAGCTACAAGACGAGCCTTATATCTCTCCACATTACCATTTGAATCCCTTTTGGTTTTAAAAATCCATTTGCAACCAATGGGCTTCGCACCTTCTGGTAATGGAACAAGTTCCCAAACCTTATTGTCTTGCATAGACTTATACTCCTCATTCATGGCATCAATCCACTTTTGAGAGTTGGAACCTTGCATGGCCTGATGGAAGTTGATTGGATCATTTTCCACCATTCCAATTTCTTCCTCATGTTCTTGGAGAAATACAAAAAAATCGTCCGGAATAGCATTTCTCCTTTCTCTAGTGGATCGCCTTAATGGCACTGGTTCTTGAGGTTGTTGAGTTTGTTCCTCAGGAACGATCACCGCATCTTGAATATGGGTTTGATCAACATTGTCTGGCTGAGGATCCGGATTCGCTTCTTGATCAATGACAGGCATAGAAACCGGCATATTGTCAATAGCGATAGTGGGAATCGAAACCGATTCTTCCTTAAAGACAATGTCTCTTACCTTATTTCTCCCCCCAAACTCAACATCCTCAAAAAATATTGCAGTTCCCGTCTCAAAAATTGACTTAAGTGTGGGATCATAAAACTTATAGCCCCTAGATCGTTCAGAGTAGCCAATGAAGTAGCTGCTCACAGTTTTGGAGTCCAATTTCTTTTCATGTGGCCTGTAAGGCCTCGCCTCAGCAGGACATCCCCAAATGTGAAAATGCTTTAGACTAGGCTTTCGGCCTGTCCAAAGCTCATAAGGTGTTTTTGTAGCTGCTTTAGTTGGTACTCTATTCATAATATAAGCTGCTGTTTTGATTGCTTCTCCCCAGAGTGACTCTGGTAAAGAAGAATGACTAATCATACTCCGTACCATATCCTTAAGAGTCCGGTTTCGCATTTCAGCAACACCATTCATGCTAGGTGACCCTGGCATGGTGTATTGTGGGACGATTCCACATTCCTCTAGGAATTTAGCAAACGGTACTGGACGTTGTTCACCTGATCCGTCTATATCTTACCGTAGTATTCACCACCACAGTCAGGACCTGACACATTTTATTCTTTGTTGAGTTGGTTCTCACTTCAGCTTTAAATGTTTTGAACACGTCCAAAGACTGTGATTTCTCATGAATGAGAAATAGGGTACCCATAGCGAGAGTAATCGTCTATGAATGATATAAAATACTGTTGGCCATTCCATAAAGCCGTAGGGAATGGGCCACAGATGTCTGTGTCTGTTGTGTATCAATTTTAAGACGTCTGTAGTTCTATTGGCACCTAATTTCTTCGTTTTGGTCTGTTTTCCTTGATGCAAGCAATACAAACATCAAAGTCTGTAAAGTCAAAGGGAATCTAAAATTCATCCGGACACAAGTTGTTCAACTCTAGGCTTAGAGATGTGACCACATGCAAGGATTCATTATAAGAAACAATTATATCAGCAAATATAAATTGTCATATACACATAGAGAACCAGTCCTACAAACATTCGAATTTATAGATAAACTGAATTATTATTTCCAAATGAACAATAATAACCACACTTGTCCAATAAAGAAACTGAAACCAAATTCCGTCGAAAAGACGGTACAATAAAAGTATCTAATAAATCCAAATAATAACCAGTTTTTAATAACAACCTAAAATGCCCTATTGCCTCTACTTCTACCGAGTTGCCATCGCCCACAAAGATGTGTCTTTTAGCATCACTTGGCTTTCGGCAGCTTAGGCAACCCTGCATAGAAACACTGATGTGAGTAGTAGCACCAGAATCTAACCACCACGTGTTTCTTGGTACTGAAGCTAAATTTACCTCAGAACAGACCAAAGTAAGAAATATACCTTTCTTTGCACGCCAAGCGTGATATTTGGTACAGTCCTTCTTCACATGTACAGGCTTGTTGCAAAAGAAACAACCCTCATTTGTTTTCTGTTGGCTCTTTTGGGCTGGACCCTCATTTGTTTGCTGTTATTTCTTTTGGGCTGGACCCTTAGCAGCGTCATTATTCTTTCTCTTTTTGCCCTTGTCCTTAGAGGTGTTAGCCAAATGAGCACTTTCTGTCCTGTCTTGCTTCAATCTCTCTTCCTCTTGCACACAATAAGAAATGAGCTCATTAAGAGTCCATTTCTCCCTTTGACAGTTGTAACTGACTTTAAATTGACTGTATTGTGTAGGAAGTGATATTAATACCAAATGCACAAGCAAGTCGTCAAACAGCTCGAGCTTCAGTGCCTTAAGCTTAGAAGCAAGATGAGACATATCCATAATGTACTCCCGTATATTCCCCTTGCCATTATACTTCATAGAAATCAAGCTTTGCAAAAGCGTGCTTGATTCTGCCTTATCGTTTTTCACAAAACGCTTTTCAATCTCAGCGAGGAATTCTTTGGCTGTGGTTAACTTGTTAGATACCGCACCCCTAAAAGCCTCTGGAATGCCGCGCTTGATTATCATAAGACTCATGCGATTAGAGCGATCCCACTTCTCAAAGTTCTTCTTTGCATCAGGAGAACTTTCAGCCGTAAGAGAAGCGGGTTGCTCAGTCCGTAGTGCAAGGTCTAGATCCATGTAGCCGAGAACAATTTCTATGTTCTCTTTCCAATCCTTAAAATTAGTCCCATTAAGCACAGGTATTGAGTTGATATTAGCAGATATAGTAGAAACACTTGCTGTAAAGAGAACAAAAAAAAAAAAACAGACAAACAAGCTCATATTAATAACCAAATACGATAATCAACATATTCAAATAATGGTAAGTCTCATCTCAAGATACCTAGCACAACATTAATATCAAGTCTTTGGACAGTAATATTAATTGTAAATGGTACTCTTGTGGTAGTGATCGAACATTGACAATAATTTATGTCAAATAATAAATCTATCTTTGGATCGATGTATTATTTACATGGAAAACCTGATAATCGTCACATGTTTATCACCACGGGTGTGTATGCAATTCGGCCAAGTATTAACCTTCCTTTGGGCCGACTAATACCCGCATGAATTTACATACACACAAACATCCAATATTCCTCATGAACAATCTACACAAAAGAGGTCACTTTGGTAACATCTTGTTTCAATTAGCCCATTTAGAATAATGGACTAATTTATTTAACCATAAAAGATATACCATAAATTATTTGAATTTGTTTTGTAGAAAACCAATTAGTTCTCTCCAGATGTCACCGCATACGAAAAAAAAAACATTTTATTATTATTATTATATTCCCTGAACCTGTAAAGATTGTAAGGTTATACCGGGGGAGAGCTTGACTTCCCAACATAGGTTGTTGATCATAGATGTGCAGTTACAAAGGTGGACTAGAAAAAAGAAGTTGTATAGATGCTCAAGAACTAAATGGTGGAACCTGAAAGGTGATAAGCAACTAGCTTTAAGGGAAAGAGTACTAGAGGAAGACGTTTGGGCGACAGATGAGAGTGCAAATAATATGTGGGATAAGGTAGCAGAGTGTATTCGGAGGGTAGGGAAAGAAGTCTTAGGAGAATCTAAAGGGGGTGCTTCGGTACAGAAAGAGGCATGGTGGTGGAGCGAAGCCGTCCAAGACAAGATAAGAGTTAAAAGATAGTGCTTTAAAACGTGGCAAAAGGATCGAATTGAAGCGAACTTGGAGAGGTATAAAGAAGCAAAAAGAGAAACCAAAAAGGCAGTTAGTGAGGCCAAGGCAAAGGCATTTGAGGAGCTATATAGGCGACTTGACACTAAGGAAGGCGAAAGAGAGATATTCAAGCTTGCTAAAACTAGAGATCGGCGGACCAAGGACTTAAACCAAGTTAAATGCATTAAGGATGAGGATGAAAAGGTATTAGTAAAGGAGGAGGAGATAAAGGAGCGTTGGAAGAGCTACTTCTACAAGTTATTTAACGAAAGCAGTAGTAGTGACATACAATTGGGGCAGCTTACCATTTCTAGAGAAGAAGCGAATCATATGTTCTATAGGAGAATCAGTAGGGAAGAAGTTAAAGAAGTATTGAAAAGAATGAAGAATGGGAAAGCGGTTGGGCCAGATGGTATCCCTATTGAGGTATGGAGGTGCTTGGGGGAGGATGGTATTAGTTGGTTGACAAAGCTTTTTAATGTAGTGCTAAAGAGCAAGAAGATGCCTAATGCATGGAGGAAAAGTATTCTTATACCCATATACAAGAACAAAGGAGATATTCAGAACTGTGCGAACTACCGCGGGATTAAATTGATGAGCCATACGATGAAATTATGGGAGAGAGTTATTGAGAGAAGACTAAGAAGAACAACAAATATTTCAAAGAATCAATTTGGTTTCATGCCTGGGAGATCAACCATGGAGGCTATCTTTCTCCTGAGGAGGTTAATGGAACAGTATAGAGAAGGTAAGAGAGATTTACATATGGTGTTCATTGACTTGGAGAAGGCTTATGACCGGGTTCCTAGGGAGATTCTTTGGAAAGTTTTGGAAAAGAAAAGAGTTTGTGTCGCTTATATTGAGGCGATAAAGGATATGTATGATAGAGTCGTGACATCTATAAGGACGACTGGCGGCGAAACTAAGGAGTTTCCTATCACGATTGGTCTACACCAAGGCTCAGCGTTAAGCCCGTACTTGTTTTGCCCTAGTTATGGATGAGATTACAAGACATATCCAGGATGAGGTGCCGTGGTGTATGTTATTTGCAGATGACATTGTTTTAGTGGATGAGACGAGAGAAGGAGTAAATGCTAAACTTGAATTGTGGCGGAAAACATTAGAGACAAAAGGGTTTAGGCTAAGTCGATGCAAAACGGAATATATGGAATGCAAGTTTAGTCAAAGTAGGACACCTGGTAACATAGAAGTAAGTTTGGGCACACAAAAGATAGTAGAAAAAGAAAACTTTAGGTACCTTGGATCTATGGTGCAACAGGATGGAGGGATTGATACTGATGTAAGTCACAGGATTCAAGCCGGGTGGACCAAATGGAGGAGTGCTTCGGGGGTCTTGTATGATCGGAAAGTCCCCCTCAAGGTTAAAGGAAAGTATTATAAGGTGGCGGTACGGCCAGCGTTGTTATATGGATCAGAGTGTTGGGCAGTAAAGCATAATCATGTCAAGAAGATGGAAGTTGCGGAGATGAGAATGCTAAGATGGATGTGCGGGATCACAAGGAGAGATAGGATTAGGAATGAGGAAATTAGGGGCATAGTAGGAATAGTACCGATTGGAGATAAAATGAGAGAAAATCAACTGAGATGTTCGGCCATGTTAGAAGGCGTCCAACAGAGGCACCTGTTAAAAGGTGTGAAAGCATGGAGTTTGCCAAGAGTAGGAGAGGGAGAGGGAGACCCAAGAGAAGTTGGAAAGAAACTATTAAACATGATCTTGCCTACATGGATCTAACGGAGGACATGGCCCTAAACAGATTTGATTGGCGTCGTCAAATCCATATAGCCGACCCCACCTAGTGGGAAAAGGCTTGGTTTGGTTTGGTATTATATTCCCTGAACCACCAATTTATATTGAAACAGATTGAGCCTCCAACGCCTTAAGTTTTGTTATACACGTAGACCAGAGCCTTCTGGTCCACCCTAAAGAATTTAATAGGATCTCTCTTTGAAACTTGGATGACAAAACATTGAAATAATGTTTCCATCCTCCATGAGACACGTTTTCTAATCTTGATCAAAGTGTTTGCACATGTCCCAATGAAGCAAAACTGTGCATGGTGGAGAAACACAAGACTTTTAATATATAAAACCCATATTGGTTTGACATGCAAGAATTGCATAACCATCTGTCGTCCATATTAATTGGGGGCCTAGTTGTGCATGTAATTAGAAAGATGTGCTGCTTAGGAATCCTAATTGTAATAGGTTACCCAACTGTGGTTATACACCCACACGTCCACCATACCAGACGAGTCCTTTTGGAATTCTCAATGTCAAATAGTACATGCTTTGAGAAAAAGAAGCATTACATGTAGTTTGATTACTGAATTCTCTACTGATGATGTCCCACCTAATATCAATGAATTTTGTACCAAACATGAATTCTTTTGACCGGTATTGTGGTTTTTCATCTTTTGACCGGTATCAATGAATTCTTGTGACCGGTATTGCTCTGGTATTGTGGTCTTTCTTTCATGTGCCCACGGAACGGAGAAGAAAGAATCAAGAGAATCTTTATCATTGGAAAAAGGAAAACAACCGATCACGCTGATCAATAAAAAAAAACGTGATCCAATCATGAGATTAAAAAATAAAAACTGAATTGACTTGATTCAAAGAACAGAAGATCAATAGATGCTTTTATATCTTAATTAAAAGAAAACACTGGATTCCCAATGGCTTAACATGGAGATAGCTCTGATACCACTTGTTAGAAACAAGAATCTAGAAAACCTTATTGTCAACCAAGATCCTCCATGTCAAATCATCGAGAGATGTATGTTAGTCTATTATTAACATGAACCCTAAGATCGAGAACAACATGATTATCACGTCAAGGATTTAATTAAAGATTACCTCCAGACATCCTGATGCAGAGAGCCTTCCGATCCTGCTGTCTGATGTTGATGTTGAGATCCGCCCAAGAAGACTTTAGGGAATAACTTCAGTTTCTCTCTCCTTGCCTATAAGCCTTAATGTGTTGAATTTTGTGAATGAGTCTTTGTGATGGAGGAAAGACTCTATTTTATAGGTGGAGAGAGGACCAAATATATTCCAATTAGGATTCCATTAGTTTTAATCTCAACCGTCCATCAAGGTAGAGTTTGTTATGGAATATATCTCTTTAGGAAACCTTATATGAGTAAAAGATAGCATGTATCCTATGAAAATGGGATTCCTATAATGACCATATATGGAAAGGTAAGGACTTGTGGTCTAAGTAAAAGACCTAAAAGTAATTTCCTTACAGTCTCCCACTTGGTCGATAGGAAGATCCATTAATGTTTTCATATTAGGAATCATAAGGCGCGCATTAGATGCTAAACACTTCTTTAGTCGGTTATCATAAGTGTCTTGGCTAATTTGGTTGTGAATGAGAGTCATGGCGTGCACTCATTATTTTGCAACATGCTTACTTCCATGTACTACGTCATTTACAACTTGCATAACTAGACCATAATAAGAGATTGACGTAATGGTCTCATAATGTCTTTGGTTAAAGACTGTTTCTGTTTATTATTCATCCAAACATAAATATGTACACAATGGAAAAACAGAAATGGCAGATGTAGATATGCTTTAAGAGCTCAATAAATGTCCAATACAAGTAGAGAAATATAAGGCAGAAAATGATAATTAAGAACTATCTTCAAGACCCATACTTTCAGTATGACCCTGAAAGGTCTTTGGAGGTAGTCCTTTCGTGAATATGTCTGCAACCATGAAATCTGTACGTATAGACTCAATTACAAATTTCTGTAATCTAACATCTTGTTTCAGTCATAGATATTTAAGGTGCATATGTTTGGCACCCTTAGATATCCTGTCATGCTTGGAGAAGAAGGTTGCAGCGTCGTTGAAACAGTAAAGAGTTAATGGCTTAGAGATGAAACTCAAAGCTCCAAACTGAGAGATAAAATTACGCAACCATGTTCCCTGAATTGCAGCCTCATAACATGCCACATACTCAGCCATCATGGTGGATGTGTAAAGTAACTCTGATTTCTGGCTTTTTCATGATATTGCACCTCCACATAAAAGATACACATAACCAAGAGTGCAAAGTCTGGTGTCAGGACATCCAGCAAAATCTGAATCGGAATAACCAGTCACCTGTAGGTGACTTGATTTTCTGTATGTGAGCATATAATTTCTTGTTCCCTTGAGGTATCTCAGCACTTTCTTTGCAGCTTTCCAATGAGTGATTCCTGGGTTACTTTGAAATCTACCCAGCATGCCAACAGCATGACTAATGTCAGGTCTTGTACAGACCTGTGCATACATCAGACTCCCTACAAGAGAAGCATAAGGATATTTCTCCATTTCTTTACATTCATATTCGTTTTGTGGACACTGCGTAAGATCAAGTTTGTCTCCTTTATGCAGTGGAACAGGACTAGAGGAACATGTCATCATGCCAAATCTCTCTAGAATTTTGTCAATATATGCTTTCTGAGACAACCCCAAAATACCAAGTGACCTGTCACGGAATATTTCTATTCCTATCACATAGGAAGCCTCACCCATATCTTTCATTTCAAAGTTCTTAAAGAGATAATCTTTTGTAGCATGTAATAAACCAATGTCGCTACTAGCCAGTAATATATCATCAACATACAGAATAAAAAATATGAACTTACTCCCACTGATCTTGAGGTATATACAAGGGTCAACCATGTTTTCTGTGAAATCGAAGGCAGTAATGATTTCATGAAACTTTAGGTACCATTGCCTCGAAGCTTGTTTCAGTCCATATATTGATTTCTTAAGTTTGCAAACCATGTCTTCCTGACCTTCAATTATGAAGCCTTCAGGTTGACGCATGTAGACTTCTTCTTCTAAGTCTCCATTAAGAAAGGCAGTTTTCACATCCATTTGATGTAACTCGAGGTGATAGTGAGCTACTAATGCCATGATAATTCTAAGA
The DNA here is from genome assembly GCA_012931725.1 of Litsea cubeba. Classification (NCBI taxonomy): domain Eukaryota; kingdom Viridiplantae; phylum Streptophyta; class Magnoliopsida; order Laurales; family Lauraceae; genus Litsea; species Litsea cubeba. Next base: position 41,705,067 of record CM022953.1, on the reverse strand, counting down.
GAATCCTTCCTGGATACAGGGAAAAAAGTCTCAGTATAATCAATGCCTTCTTTCTGATTAAAACCTTTGGCAACAAGTTTGGCTTTATGTCGTTCAATATTGCCTTTACAGTCGCGTTTGGTCTTGAAGACCCATTTATAGCCAACTGGTTTGTGTCCTGGAGGTAATTGAATAACTTCCCATACTTGATTTTCATCCATAGATTTCAATTCATCCGTCATGGCATCAATCCATTTACTAGAATTAACATCCTTAATGGCTTGTGAATAAGAAACCGGGTGTTTAATTGTCCCTTCTTCAGATTCTATTTGGTAACGCATGTAATCATCGGAAATAGCTGATCTCCTTTGTCTTTGAGACCTTCTTAATGCTGGTTCCTCTGGTGCTTCATCCATATGTTCATTGGCGACAATCTCATGATGGAGTTGTTGATCATTGATTGGATTTTCCTCATTGTTAAATGGTTCAACAACGGGAGGATTGCCAACATCTTTCGGAATAGAGGGTAAAGGGATAGGTACCCTGATTTCCTGAATGATCACATCTTGAGTTTTATTACTCCCACTGATTTCGCCATTCTCAAAGAATCTAGCATTACCGGTTTCAACAATTCTCGTACTATGGTTAGGGCAGTAAATCCTAAATCCTTTGGACTTTTCTGTGTAACCTATAAAGTAACCACTGATCGTTTTAAGGTCCAATTTATTTTCATGTGGATTGTAGACTCTAGCCTCAGCTGGACAACCCCAAATTTGGAGATGTCTTAAACTAGGTTTCCATCATTTCCACAGTTCAAAGGGTGTTTTTGGAACTGCCTTACTGGGAACCCTGTTCAAGATATAAACAGCTATGCGTAGAGCATCCATCCACAAGGATATAGGTAAGTTACCATGACTCATCATGGATCTAACCATTTCCATATATGTACGATTTCGCCTTTCAGCTACACCATTCTGCCATGGAGAACCAGGCGTTGTGTATTGGGCAACAATTCCAAGCTTTTGGAGAAGTTTCGCAAAAGGTCCAGGATGTTGACCTGTTTCGTCATACCTACCATAAAATTCACCACCTCTATCTGACCTTATGATTTTCACTTTTCTATCTAGTTGCCTTTCAACTTCAGTAATGAACACTTGTACAACATTCACAGACTGAGATTTGTCGTGCAACAAGTATAAATAACAATAACGTGAGTAATCATCAATAAAGGTAATGAAGTACTTTTCTCCCCCAAAGGTTGGAAACATCAAAGGGTCCGCAAATGTCTGTATGAATTATTTCAAGAAGCTGAGTACTTCTTGTGGCTCCTTTCTTTGTGTGTTTTATTGATTTGCCTTTAATACAATCCACACATACCTTAATATTAGTAAAATCTAGATCCGAAAGGACACCATCTTTTACTAATCGTTTGATTCTTTCACTGGATATGTGACCCAGTCTTTTATGCCATAAGAAATAAGAGTCATTTTTAGATGACTTTCGTTTGGTTCCTTAGAATGCAAGGTAAGATGGGTTTCAGCAATTTGACTATTAAGATGAAACTTGTATAGCCCATCAAATAAAATTCCAGAACCAATACGACTAGAATTTTTAAGTAAACTGAAATTACCATTTCCTAATTAAAACGAGTAACCATCTTTATCAAGTGCGTTTACAGAAACCAAATTACGGGAAATAGACGGAACATAAAGAGTTTGACATAAGTCTAACTGATAACCGCTATCTAAAACAAGACAAAAAGTGCTAATGGCTTCAGCTGGAGCTTTGTCTTTGTTGCCCATAAAAAGGAAGTTCTCACTTGGGTTTATGGTTTGGATCGTAAGGAATCCCTGCATTGAATTGAAAACATGAACATTAGCACCAGTGTCAATCCACCAAGTATCAGAAGAAACATAAGTAAGATGTGATTCGAAATAACTTACGAAACCCAGAGGGTTACCTTTCTTTTCGAACCATTCTTTACGTTTAATGCAGTCTGCCTGAAAATGTCCAGGTTTCTTGCAAAATTTGCATAAGTTTTCCTTCTTTTTCTTCTTGGGGTTCTGACTGGCCTCATTAGATTTGGGTGGTGCCCTTTTCTGGCCTGAATTTTTCTTTTTTCCAGCTTTGTTTCCAACTCCTTGAACGAGATGAGCTACTTTAATACCTTGTTGATTCAGCCTGGCCTCCTCTTGAACCAGTTTGTTGGCCAATTCTTTCACTGTCCACTTTTTCGTAATAGTATTGTAGTGAATTTGGAAAGGCCCGTACTGAGGAGGTAAACTGTTTAGGATAAATTGGACGAGAAAAGCCTCATCCACGGATAGTCCCAAATTCTTTAGTTTAGCAGCAAGGTTGGTCATCTCAATGACATGCTCATGCATTGAGCGAGTGCCATCAAACTTCATGGTTGTAAGATCTGCCATTAGTTTCCCAGCAAGGGATTTATCTGCAGTCTTAAACCTATCTTCAATGGCATTCATATAGTCCTTAGCATTCTCAGGTGTAGGAAGGGATGTTTTGATGTTGGTATCAATAGTCATTCGCAAAAACATAGTGCTTAGTCTGTCAGACCTCTCCCAAGCATTAAAGAGGGTCTTTTCCTCAGCGTTACTTGTTGCAATGAGTGGAGCTGGTTTATCTTTACAAAGAGCCATATCCAGTTTAAGTACCCCCAATGTGAACTCAACTTGCTCTTTCCATTCGGAGAAGTTGGTTCCATTGAGTTTAGTGACAGAGGTAGCATGCGAATTCAAATTAGTGGGTACAATAACGGCAATAGAGATATAACAATAAGGCTTTAATTAAAATAAGACAACACATGCATAATATATGAATATATATGACAAAAAGAAATTTAGGTGCTCCTGTGGGTAGTCACCATAATTTCTACACATTATACCATCTAAGGTCATCATATTCAAGGTGGTGTAAAGGAGTGATGTTACTTTTAATTAGAACAAGTAAGATATCTGTGGATATCTTTGGTCTATGTATGAACAAACACTCCTTAATTATTATTCAAACGTATGATTATAATCCGCCTGTGGGCGACTAAATTCTTCATGCGCTTGAACAATGGGAAAAGTAAACATCATGATGGTACTATTAAGGCCAAATATCAGTATTTAATTGTTAGAGTCACTGTGGTGAGACCTAAGCTTAAGCACACAACTTTGGTGATCAAAATCAGCTTAATATGAATAGATAACATTATATATTGCATGTAGACATAATTGATCATTCGTTATATGAAAAATACTATAGTCCCCACTGCTTTAATTGGTTTCTAAGTTTTACAAATATGATTCATGTGTCTCTCTGACTATGATCATGCGCTCGTCACATTGCTTTTGATGGCCCAGTGCCAATAACTCCACCCACCATTTATTTGGCACTTTACTGATCAGTGATCAAGTGGTCGATCAGAAGATCCAGTGGAATGGATGGTTGGATTTTGTCAGATGGCAACAGGCCCACCATACGTGTGGCTGTGTCCATGAAGAAGACTGAACTTGATTATTGAAGCTAGCAGCTGTATCAGTTGCATGACGGCAAAGGAGTAACCAATTTAGTTGCAGGTCAACTTAGAGCAGTGACGCCCAGAAAAAGTCAAAATTGGGTTCTTATCAAAATATCAAGAATAGTTAATCACTGCTCCTCTCACCGATGTCTTTCATGTTTCAAGTAATCATGAGGTTGCAACATCATTTATTGCAAGGCCACTCATCTTTCAACGGCCATGATCGGACAAAAATTGGTTTCAATGTTGGGAGAATTACTGGTATGATTTGTTGGTTCCTGATATTGATTTAGATGGGTAGAAGTCTCTGCACATGTTGGGTATACTATTCTAACCCAATGAGTGGAAGGACTTTTAATTTCTGAGTTCCAAAAGAAGACAAAAAGGCATGACATAGTACTTTTACTTTAATGATCATGATACCACCAAGGAATGAAGAGATTATGTGTGGCCCAGTTACACCTACTTCCAATCTCATCAAGACACGATGCTTATAGTATTAATAGTCATCACTGTTGCTTTTGACTCCGCAACGTCCTCGATCTCTTTAACAGTCAGGAATCGGGATCAAATAAATACAGAACAATGATCAAATATGTCATGACTTGCTGCTAAACAGAGTTAGAAACGGATCTATTTTCGCCGATTATGGCAATGCAAAGTTATCCTAATTAATGGACGATCATGTGTTCTCCAATAACCATGCTCTGATACCACATGTTAGTCTATTATTAACATGAACCCTAAGATCGAGAACAACATGATTATCACGTCAAGGATTTAATTAAAGATTACCTCCAGACATCCTGATGCAGAGAGCCTTCCGATCCTGCTGTCTGATGTTGATGTTGAGATCCGCCCAAGAAGACTTTAGGGAATAACTTCAGTTTCTCTCTCCTTGCCTATAAGCCTTAATGTGTTGAATTTTGTGAATGAGTCTTTGTGATTGAGGAAAGACTCTATTTTATAGGTGGAGAGAGGACCAAATATATTCCAATTAGGATTCCATTAGTTTTAATCTCAACCGTCCATCAAGGTAGAGTTTGTTATGGAATATATCTCTTTAGGAAACCTTATATGAGTAAAAGATAGCATGTATCCTATGAAAACGGGATTCCTATAATGACCATAATTTATAAAGGTAAGGACTTGTGGTCTAAGTAAAAGACCTAAAAGTAATTTCCTTACAATGTAAAGCGGAAAACATACCTTGATCCATGTGGAAGTTATTCGCAGGTTGATGATCTTCCAATCCAATATGGCTACCCAGAGAAACTTTCTTTCTGATGATGGGATGTCAGAGATAATAGGAACTTACCATATGAATTGGGGACCATAACCCTAATATATAATAATGAGATTTGCTAATTCTAATTTGTCCCCTCATCAAATTAGAATTAGTATTCTGGTATCTACACATTAATCCCATGACAATTATACCCTTAAGCCTTAAAACTTTAAGTCTTAATTAGATCACTTCAATTAGGCTTAACCAAAGATAGCATAACACATTTAATGGTTACATGTATGGTCCCACATGATGGAATTTTCCAACACAAGCATGATGACATACGATTTTCATTTCTACATGTACAGGATCATTTAATGATAGGATTCTCACAAGTAAGACTTCAGTTCCTGCCAACTCTTTCAGAAGAGAAGTACCCATGCATCGAGGTGATGATCTGCCACTTTGTTGCTATAAAGGGTAAGCCTATTTATTATTTTCCATTGCCCGGGATCATTCTTAACACATTTTGTTTGGTACGCAATAATCTGATTATTTGATATAGAAATCTTCTCCTAAGAGTGAGCCCATACTGTTCTTATGTGGCCCAAACATTGGGTCCACTTGGGCCCACCATTAATCAGTGTAACCCTCTTCACAATCACCGTCCCCTCCACCCTGGCTTTAGTTAGCACGAGGCCCAATTTGACCCTTAACTACCATTGGATGATGTAAAGAAGTTTTCAGTTAATGACCATTAAAAGCTTTGAGAATCTGATGATGCTGAACTTCTGCCTAACCTTATCCATTGTGAGAAGTTTCCATTCCTCACCCCCACTCATAGTGAATGCATCTTGGGCCCCACAGTTGGACCGTATGTTGTATGCTTGTAGGAGAAGATTCTGTTAATTGACCAAACACAACCTACCTTGTCAAAGGGCCTGTTTGGCATCACTCTGGGACTACTTCATTCTAAGAATGAATGAAGAAAAACTTATTGGCTGCATTCTCTCCCTTTCTCACATCTATAAAATCTCTCCCTCTTTGTCTCTCTAGATTTTCTCTCTCACAAAATGCCTGCCAAACAAATTTTCTCATTATGAAACATTCTCATAGTGATGCCAACCAAACAGGCTGCTAATTACTGTTCTTACAATTACAGAATGACTTTCATTTATGCAGGTCTGTTCATAAGCTTAGCATTAAAATGCCGGCCCATGCCATCCGGGTCAATAGAATTGCAGGTGGAAGGTGTCAACTCATCAGAGAGTGACAGCAAAGGAAGATTACAATGTTGTATTGTATATTGGAATAATAGTTATTCTTTAGAATTACAACATGGTGAAGCGCATGGAACATGTCTACAAGTCTCCGCAATTTGACTCCCAATCGATCTCAGCTGTAAATCCCAAGGCATATTCACTTTGTTCTCAGAACTTTCTTTGCAATGTATTTCCAAAAGGCCCGGATGTCTTTACTTGATGTGTTGAATCTTCCATCCAGGACATGTATAAGTAGCAAGTTTATTTGAGACTGGAATAATGTTAATGAATTTGCCATAAGAGATTTTCAAATATCATTTACTTTAATGGAGAAGAATGAGGACTGTAATTTTGCTTTCCTTTTTAATTATGAGTCCTGCTATATGGACTAACTCATTGAGTTAGTCCATGTAGACTTTTTGTTTAATTATATATTAATCTCGGACTGGGCTCGGGCTTACACATTTCCAATCGGGCCGGGCTTGGGACAACTCCTTAGAGCTCAATTCGGGCCTGGGCCGGGCTTGGATAAACCGTTTAAAAGTCGGGCCAGGCCTGGATATTCCTTAGCCCGGCCCGGTCCATGAACACCCCTAATAATATTAGGGTCTAGGCCTGTCAATGGGCTTGGTCCGGCCTGGGCATGTGTTGTCCAATCCCGTCTCGAATATTGGACGAGCCTTCCAGGGATTATCCAATCCCAGCCCTAAATTGAGTGGGCCTATGTAAAATCTCATCCCATACGAGCTCTGGCATTTTCATCAATGGAGACGTCTTTTTTCTTCTTAATGGGTGAAGCTCATCTTAATAAAGATGGTAATGATGGTCAGATAAGGGGTAGACCAAATTTAAGCTTAATTAAATTTTAAAAGGTCTAGATACTAGATAGTAGATATTAAGTCTTCAAAATGAACGGTGATAAATCTATAAAAATTTTCAAACCTAAACTCAATAGTGGATTCAGTCAAAGTATCAAATTGAGTCCACTGCCAATTCATGGCGTGGGTTTTTGGTGTGGAGTGGAAAGTGATTGAATTCATGAGAAATGGTGGAGGAAAAAGACATTTTGGAGGGAGTTTTTAAAGGGTTCCCATTGAAATATGTAAAAATTAGTAAAATAACATTGCAAGCGGGCCGGGCCGGGCCTGAACGGGCTGGGCATGCTCTATCCATTCTCAGTCCCATTTTGACCAGGCTTTTAAATAATTGTCCAAGCCCAACTCGTTGGGCTCAAATATTTTTAAAAGCCCTGTGTTTTCGGGCTTGGGACGAACCGGCCTGAGCCGGATACCCATTTCAATGGGCTAAATTGACAAGCCTATCAGGGTCCTAGCTTCGCATCTTACAAAGAAATGGTGAGATACAATTTAACTTTGTCATCATACTAGTTCACACAGGCACTCATCATTTGCCAACATTCAAATCTGCTTCTGACAACTCTTGCTAAATTATTAGCAATACATATTCTGTTTCTCACTAGGAAGTATGGATACGGTATACGATATGATGCGGACACGTTGGTACATCAAAACCTAAATAATAAAGATACGGATATGGCCAGAACTATTATAAAATATATTAATATAATTTTATTATATATAATAATTGTAAATTTGAAACCAGTTCAATCATTTACTTGGATAATCCAATAGCGTAGCATTGAAAGTTTAATAGGACAGCTATAAGGCTAACAATGCTCTATGGGTCAGTATGTTGGGAAACTAAGGCCCTGTTTGGAATCGTTCCTTTGTTGTTCCTGGTTTTGTGCTGAGACCAGGTTGTACCGAGACCAGGTTGTGCCAAAACTGATCTGTTGTAAACTTGTTTGGCAACGTGCTCTTAAATTGTTCCATTGAGAACATGCCGTGCGGAACTTGTTTGGTAACGACATAATAATTTTTTCTAATAAATGAAATCAAAACTTCATATTTGTCAACAATGTTGAATTTAAATCAATTATGAATATTGATGAATTCATCTTAAACATTAAAAAATAGTAGGGACCACTCTTACAGGACTATAGCATGAACCACCCTATTTAGGAATTAGAATGTGGCCCACCTGTATAAATTACAATCTATATAAGAATCATTATTTATGGGAACCAACTTTAGACTTACAATGCTTTACCCACCTTTAATAACTAGAATATGGGGCCCACCTTGATAGGATTTACAATGCGGGCCCACCTTTATAGGATTTACAATGTAGACCCACAAATTATTATTGGGAACATGTGACGCACATTTAGGAATTCTAAAGTGGGGCCACATTTTGTGATTGTGAACATGGGTCCCACCTTTACAAATTATATTAACATATGATGAAGAACCCACCCACCATTTGACAAATCTTGAAGATTTTATGAGGTCATTTTTTTTCCAAAGCAATTGCAAGTTAATTTACACAATTCATCTCTATTCTTTTTATCTAAAACGCCTGACTAAATTAAGTAGCCCCTTAGCTAATAAATCTAGAACTCAAAATAATAATATGTAAATAAGCTCTAAAATATAAAATAAGAGCTTAATCTTTCAATTTTTAAATGGCCACTAATACTGATCTAATTAAGAATATACATTTATGGCATATGACAAATTTGCAAGAGAAAATAATTAACTTATTTATTAAAGTTAATACGAATCATTCTTCTAATGCACCATGATGTGCAAAGATTGCATCTGCAATTTCATCTCGTTGGCGTGCCATCTCCTGCCTGCCTTGTGTCGTTCCTAACTGTAAAGGTGCAGAGAGACTATTATCTTCATTATTCTCACCGGAGTTATTTTCAACTACAAACCCTTCATTTTGAAAGCGAATAAAATCTCTATCACTTCGCATTTCCATTTTTATGAAGTTGTGGAGGGTGCATGCAGCAATCACAATTTGCCTCTGTCTTCGTAAAGAATATGGTGGCATGAGCTTAAGGATAGGAAACTTTGCCTTCAAAATGCCAAAGCAACGCTCAATCACATTCCGCAATGATGAGTGATAGTAATTAAATAACTCTTTCTTTCCTATTGGTCGTCGTCCACGTCCCCTATATTGTGACAAGTGGTATCGCTCTCCTTTATAGGGAACAAGATAACCTGGTGTACAGCTATAGCCAGAGTCGACAACATAATACTTACCTGCAATGACATCTTTTCATATTTTCATTGTTATTTCATAAAAACAAAACTCATACACGTATATATTGTTACCAAATGAGATTTACCTGTTGGAGGGTGCGGAAAATGTAGTTCCGAATTAGTTATAGCTTCAGCAAACACTCGAGAATCATTTGCTGTTCCTTCCCAACCAGCATACACAAATGTAAATTGCATGTCAAAAGAACATGCACACATTACATTTTGTGTAACTGAAACCTTTCTGCCTCGATAAGGAATCTGATCCTTTGTAGGAACTGATGCACTCACGTGTGTACCATCAATGGCCCCTACACAATCCTTTAAAAGCAGAAAAATGAGCTTAGTTTTCTTTTAAAAAAAGTAAGACATTCCCTTCAATAAAGAAAAATTGGTATCATTCAAAATTACCTTAAACCAAGGATAATATTTTGGATTGTTGATTATTTATGGAGGTGTATCTGTAAATGTTGGCGGAATAATAAGTTCCTTTCCTAAATTTACTATGGCCTTCAACACTCTCTTGAAATGACGACTAATGGTCTCGCCTGAATGTTGGAACCTATCTGCCATCATTCTGTTCCGAACGTTATGACCAATGGTCATAAAAAATATGGCCACTTGTTCCTCGACTGATAAGAATTTTGAATCATGTAATAGGTTTCTGATCTTCAATGCATTACATAAGCCGCGAAAAACATGCTTTTCCATACGAAATAGATCGTAACATCTTTCCTCATGTCCACACAGGACCTTATTTACAAATTCATATCCAGGTTCACCCTTATCTCTTATGGCTTGTCTAGATATACGTGATTGGTATAGACCAATCATTAGAAAAATAAATACATTAAAATTTTCCTCATCAATGTCTGTCTCATCCCTACGTTGATCCATTTAACCTGAAAAAAAAATATTTATTATACATGTATCAAAATAGTTCAAGCGAAACATTAAAATAAAACATAATCCACATGAATCTTAAATAAAATCCATACACAACAACAAAATAAACTCAATAGAACTTCATTTCAATAAAGATCGTATTTAACAATGTCATAATCCTGCTAAACAATAGTCTAAATAGAATGACACAAATTTAAACTAAATTCAAATAAATATTCCTATGAAAAAAACTAAACATAACTTTATTTCCTTTAAAAACCATATCGATCGAAGTAATAATATTATTAGTAACGCTCTAAATCAGATAGATCAAGCATGAATGACCGTATCTCTTCAGGTGCAGATATAAAAAGAACTCTCCAACTACGGTTCGAACCAATAACATGGAATGCCTTCAAGTAGATTTCTCTAGTAACATTCGGTATGGTAGATAACAATGCAACACATTTTTCAATAGAGAATTTGTCATTATCCTCATAATGATTACTTTCGTTAGCTACTCTGTTATCATAATACTTTGTGAGACTGACACAAGCTTGGTCAAAAGAACCTGCCCCTTTTTGTCCACGTCTGCGACGAGGAGTCCTCGATCGAGCCCGAATGCTAGTTTCCTCCACAAAGTCTACATCATCATCCAGATCCACAGCAAGATCCTGATCTGGACTAGTTTGGTTTCTAAGTGGCACACCATTATTCTCATCATCGGTGTCTACTACTCCTTGAGTTGAAGCTCCAGCGTTTTCACCCGTAGCAGTAGTATCACCGTATATGATCTCTAGTTCATCAAACAAAGGACAACCTTTGGTCCTAAATTGTTTTGCCTCTTTATTGATCTGCACATATGAGTATCTAACATCCTTTATGAGCCATTGTAATAACATTTATTATATTATCAATTTTTGTAAATGTTGAAATGCAATAAAGTACCTTTATATAATCATACCAAACATCATCCGGAGCTGTGACGGTTTTTGTATTAGGGTCCCAACCAAACCCAGTTGGAATATCACGAAGCTTCTTGAACTCCCTATATACTCGCCTCATCTTATTAAATTTGGTCTTGAATTGTTGCCTCTCATATTTATTGCCTGTCTTTTTATGAAACTCACTCATTATCTCATGCCATGCCTTGGTTGAGAAAGTCGTAGTCGGCCTGTTTCCTTTCTTAACCTGATCAACCATTAGTCCTACTAGAATTTTCTCGTCTGTATAACTCCATTTTGCATGGACTACAACCGACTTATCTTTTTCATCAGTAGTTGTCATCTATTCAAAGCAGATATTAAAGAAAAATTAGATTCTCACAAAACATGATATAAACACAGAACAACCTTCCATTGTTACATAGTTGAACCATGAAGTGCACCTCAGAATAATTCTTAAAAGATAACAATTAACAATAGGCTGGATTGAATAGTATTTTAGCCATTAGCACTAGTCTTAATTACTGTGTCAATATGTTTATCAGTATCTAATTTTCCTTCAAATAAATGTACTTAAAGAAGATCTTTGGTTTACAGAGTGAACTAGCTAATCCTTGACATGCTTAAGACTATAATCAGATGTTCACAAAATACCATGTTCAATTGAAAAAGAGAATTTCAGATCATGTACATGGCTAAGTTTGTTCATAGAAGTGATGAGTGAAGCTCGCCTCTAATTCATTACTATAAAGTAAATCAAAAAGCATATGCACAAGTCATAACATTGGATAAATAAGGACAGTTTTAAGAATTCACTTGGTATAACCAAAACTCACATATGCCTACATAAGCAAAAAAAAAAAAAAAAGCTTACGTTATGAAGTGCCATGCTTATTTCTCCTTACTCTGAATTCTAAATTATGAGAAACTAGTAAGACCATAAATAATAGTAATGGCTTATCTATATTTCTCATCTAAACATAATAAGCTTACGTTATAAAGTGCCATGCTTATTTCTCAAGCACTTCTTATTTTTCAATTATATGTGATGGAAAGTGGGGAATAGGAATAAGGAATGATAGTGCAATAGGTGAGGTGAGGATGAACACATGATCAATTCTTGATTGTGGGTGAGGAATGACACTTGCATTTCTCTCAATTCTAGTGAGTGGGCTATCAAGATCTTCCCTTTCTTTTTATTAATTGGGTGTCAATAAAAACCAACTTAGAAGCTCTCTAAATAAGCACATAAGGCTTGAAACATCTTATCATATCAACAAAAAAAGAGAGCTTCTTTACTTAGCTCATACAGGAAATCCCCATTGCTTCCTCCACCTTACTATGACATGATCATAACCCATTAACTACTAATGGTGATGGTTATAGGGCTTCTACTTGCAATGAAAAAATAAAACTCCAATAAGTCTAGTTTTATTTATTTTAAAAAAAAGGAAAAGAAGAATAAAAATAAGTCATTGCTTTCAAAAGGCCCTGTCTATCTGCAATTTGCACCCATTGCCCTCCTTAGTTCACACCACCGACAACTTTAAACTCAGTCTACTATCTCCATGTGATTAAATCACAACATAATGCAACTTACAAAAACAGTAGACTAAATAAGCTCACAACAGAATGCACCTTACAATATAGACTAAATAACTTCATAATTTACTGTAGTCCGACTATTCTTGACATGTTATGTGGATTCTTTAACAAATTCAATAAAACTGTGTCTTGCAAATGATTTTTTAAAATTTGACCTCAAAGTCAACATAGTAAACAAAAATCAAATGATGTTATACTCTGATTGGTCACATAAGATTCTTGACTTCAGTAATTTGAAAGTGGTAATAGATTGAAAACAGCTTAACTGAAAAAACTCTATCATATCAACTAACAGAAAAGAACTTTTATCCAAACAAACACAAACAATTGCTTAAAAAAGTCTCAAACAACAAATAACCAAACAATGACAGAATTAAAATAGCATAAAGAAACTTTTTCATTACTTCCACATGAGAAATCCACCAGCAGTTGAATGTTAACATGTGTTCATCAATCACACTTTTATTGAAATAAAGAGAACCATGGCTATCATATAATACAAGCTTTCAAAAAAACAATACAAATGGTAAAAAAAACATTACAGGAAGAGAAGCCATAAGAGATTAATCGGCCATCAAAATAGAGTAGCACACACTATATATGAATCAAATCATAAACACAAAAGTGAAACAGTTGTGTTGTGTGATTTGTGAGAACATTAGAAAATAGGTTGGAATTGGTTTTTGTTATTTTTCTATCCAGCGTGACACAGCCAAATTCACATCCAGTCCCACTTCAGCAGGCTGGGCTCATTTTGCTTCAGGCTAGATCTAGGCCAGTTGATGGCTTCGTTGGTGATCATTTCTTTGTACTGCTACCAGGTAGGACATCAAGAAAGCTAGGATACCAACATATATGAGGCTTGGTTTTGAATAGGGGGTAAATGCAAAAGTAGAACTTGTAAATTTTTTGTATTGAACCTAAATAAGAACTTGTAAAATTTGTAATAGACGATTTCACTGCAAGTTTTCATACTTCATGGATTAGTAGTAGCGAGGGCCAAAAACCCCGTCCCTCATTATGATTAATAAAACTTCAGCGGGACGAGATTTTAGGGATTGTGCCAGCGGAATCAAGATCCGGAATGACCAATTTACCAACCAAACACCATTCTCTCAGATTTATCCCACGGAAACATGGGAACGGCCCATTGGCACGATGCCAAACGGGGCCTAAGAAACCACACATTAACAAAATGAGTGTAGCTGAGATGAAGACGCTAAGATGGATGTGTGGTAAGACTAGAAAAGATAGAATTACAAATGAATACATTCATGAAATGGTAGGAGCAGCACCAATCAAAAATAAGTTGTGAGAGAACAGACTAATATGGTTTGGTCATGTACAACGAAGACGGTAGATGCACCAGTTAGAAAGAGTGATATGATCACCGTTGATGGAAATGCTAGGTAAAAGGGAAAACCTAAATTGACATGAAATGCTATAGTAAAAAAGGATATGAAATTAGTTAAATTAACTAATCTTATGAGCGGAATAGTGAAACAAGATTCATATAGCCGATCCCAAATGACTGGGGCACGGGCACAAGGCTTTGTTGGTTTGTTTGATTTGGTTTGACAGTGGGTATAGTAGGTCTTAGCGTGTGTAGACGATGTATGAAGGAATAAGGCTTCTGGGGCTTGAATTAAGCAAGGAAAAAACGAGTTTGATGGGTGTTCTGGTGCTATGACCAGTACCTAAGAAAAGCGATTTTGGTTTTATTGGGTCTAAACTGCACAGAAAGTAAAGCAACGAAGAAGAAAAAAGAAGTCTAGAGAAGCACAGTTACAAGGGTTAGGCAATCACACGACAAAATCATAATCCCTCCTAATGCAGTACTTCAATGAATAGATAGAAAGGAGAAATAGATATCTACAAGTTAATGGATTCTCCTAATGCTCAGGATTAAGACTCTAAAATTAGGAAAGATTCATTAAATATATTAATAAATTACATTTACTTTAGGCCTTTCGGTCAATGAGATTCATTTAAATATCCGAGTCAAATCCAGATTCGCTACAGCTACAGGGTGTTTGACTTCTTAGATTTCAAGGATCACCAATATCTCAATAATGCATGACCATGGGATTAAGCAACAGACTTAAACTTGGATATAGGACGACCAAGCTATGATCCTGATGTGATTAAAGAACATAAAATAATATATGAGCACAAGAAACATCTATTTATTATATATATATATATATATATGGCAGATTAGCCAAAACAGGACAGTAAATACGTCATAATTAGTTGAGCAACTAAGAGATTTTGGGGCATGTTTGGTACATTCCATAAGTAATTTCCTTCTCTAAACAGTTCGCTGAAAAAAAATTTTAAACATTTCGCTGAACATTTCACTGAAAATGGTTTTTAACAACAAAATGCAGAAACCTATAACATGCATCACAAAAATCAATAGAACAAAAGAAGCACACGAAGTATGTACACTCAGACGCACACATGCATACATATAGCCATAGAGACCCAGTTAGAAACTCCTACCCCCTGGCAAAGCCAATAACAACCTCTTTGGGCTTCAATCCAATCCAAGAATTATTTTAGTCCAAGAAAAACTGTCCATGGTAATTACAGGTTATCAGGTTAAGGTTTTGCTTGATGTCCGACAAAAGGGAAGAAACATTACTTATCAAAGGTAGATGAACATAAGAACAAATCAGTAAACCAGAGATTTTCCCGCCTTGTGATCTCTTCTTGAAATTAACAAAAAAAAAAAAAAAAAAAAAACAACGATGAAACTACAAACACATATCAAAATACTACTTGTAATATTTCACAAACCAAAGCTATCCCTAACTTTTCATTAAGCTATGCCTTGCATGAGATAGAGAGAGAGACCCACCATCCCCACATACGAGGCTTGCAGGTGAGTACAAGCACCCGAAGAATTTACTTTCAATTCAAAATGGTTTGCAAGGGAGTGCAAGCATCCGAAGAATTTACTTTTACGGGAAAATGGTGTCAAAACTCAGGAACACTTCAGCATTAACGCCCGCAGAGAGAGAGGGAGTGAGGTATGGATGCTTGATCTCAAATAAACCTATTCAGGCAATGCAATTTTTTGCTTCTTGGAATCACCTTTGACATACTCTACAGCATGTTCAGCACGCTTTAAGTCTTCACAACTGTCAAGAAAACAAGCACCACATTTGAATGCTCATTCTGATATAGAGTGAGAAAGAGAATACAAGAGACCAAAAGAAATTTAAAATACATACAGCAAAAACACTTCATTTTTTTTTATAGGAAACGACAATTTTATTAAATAAAATATGGAAAGAGTACAAAGGAATGGAGAACAATAAGTCCTCCAACATCACTACAAGCTACAACAGAACAAAATACATTGGTATTCAACTCACAACAGCCCTCCAATTCAAAAGAATAAAAAAGAATGGAATTCCTCTAAAATGTTTCAACACCGAGGCCTGCAAAAAACCTTCATTAGACTTCAGGCTTAGAAGTTCTATTACGCATATCAACTACTTGACGAATAATTATTATCTAAGTCCAGTTTAAGAGAAGCGTAAATATTTAGTTTCAACAGTGAGAGCTATCATAGAATCATTTCCATTCACTGCCTGCATAAAAATAAGTCAACCAAAACACCAGAAATAACTTGGTGATAGTCACTTAGAAAAATGCAGCGGGGCGGGGCGGGGCGGGGCGGGGCGGGGCGGGGGGGGGGGGGGGCACCGAATGGTGCACTGATGGTACGAATGCCAGCGTGTCCCCGTAAGTGCACCATTCGGTGCTAAGTGTCGGTGTCCCTAGCACTGTTCAGTCACTTAACCTCCAAAGAAAACTCATATGTGGTTACTAATAATTAAAACCAAATATCACCAAATCATACAAAATCTAGAGTTACCTAAAATAACTAAAATAAGTTGAGTCAAATCAATGTTTTCATTTTAATTTCTACAGCGAAATTCGCCATACTTAGAACCCAAAAGGATCTGGACCCTTCATTACAGCCACCCATGCAGAAACCCCCAACTACGGGCAACCCACCTCTGCACACTCTCATTCACTAGTGCAGGTGCACGTGCCTCGCTAGAATCCCCACCACCAACAGACATCTCTATGATAGTGGAGCCCATTCTTGCATGATCTAAATTATACCTATTTACACAAATACCTCGACGAGTCCCGCATGTTTATACATGAATCCAATAAGCACATCTTGAGTTGGTACAGAAATGGGATCCCCAATAGGCACAGACACAAGATTCATATGAGAAAACATACGTAAACAGGCCTCAAAAAGCTTGAGTTAGGACACCCCCTAACCCAAATTAAGAGTCCGAACCAGCCCCTTAGATTAGCAGCTTGTGAATATGACTAGCATCCCTCATCAACCAGCCCCTCGCCTTACGAAGTTCAATATCCACCCAACACCCACCAAAAGTAGCTTCTGAAAAACAAACAACTGAATTTCCAGGAGCAAAATTAATTTTCCATTATTGGATAATTTGTGGAAAAAAGGTATGGTTCATTTTCCTTTCAATGCATCCTTTGAATTACATGTCTGATAACTTCACCGATCAAAATACTAAAAGGGGCAATTACTTTTTACTTCCTTGTAGTTTGGCCGGGGAAACACATTACCTCCCTAATAGTTAAAAATATAACTATAACCTCTTTGTGTTTCTGGACTACAGTGAAATATGTAACTCCACCAATGGAAAAATCGAGAGAGAGAGGGAGAACCTCCAAGGGAGAGGGAGAAAGTGAAGAATCACAAACATTTTAGACAGACAGAGTTTTAGAGAGAGAAAACTAGGAATCCATCGCGAGAGAAAGAAACTTTCACAAGCGCCGCCATTCTACCACTCTAACATAACACCGCAAGAGGTTTCACTTATATCGCCACAGCGGTCAGCAGTGGCACCGCAGTGCCACCACGGTGGAGAGGCAGTGGTGCTTGTGGGCTTGAAGGTGGAGTCATGGCAGCATCTAAACTGGGTTCGGCTTCTTTTCAGCATTTGTCACCTTTGAAGAGGGAAAATTCAGAGTCATAAGGGACTAAGGGTAAAAAAGGAGATGGTGGCCACAACAAAGTTTATTGATCTGTTTACATGGGCTCAATCGTTTTCTTGTAGTAGTTTCTTCTTTTATTCATTATCCATTGGGTTACAGTAACATAGAGATTGGTATAATGGTACATTGGTGGTGCTTCTATGGATTGAGATTGACCACTGGTCAAAATTAGGAGTTCAACTAACACAAACATCAGGAGCTTAGAAGCTTTCAGCTACATATTTGATTCAGATTTGGATGTTGTGTACTTCAACACTGCGTCTTTTTAAAGATTTAAATCCCAGTCATGAAAATTTCCATCTTTGTCCAATTGGGATATTCAATAGTGCAGGAATTGAACCGCGAAACATCATGCCCAACACCTCGCCATGGCTAACAGTGTAGTGCATCTTGTGACAATGGGAGGGCGGGACAGCGTAGTGCATCTTGTGACAATGGGAGGGCGGGACAGCATAGTTCCCTGTTAAGAATATGAGAGGGGATAGGTAAGTGTTACGGTTTACATGTTCTGGTTCTGGTAAGGCTGGTAATCGACAGGCTCAGCTCGAGTTTGTTCGAACTAACGAACCAAGCTTGAGCTTTAAAAAAGGCTCGTTATCGGCTCGGGCTCGGGCTTGGCTCGAAAGCTCCTTAGAGAGAATACATATACACACACATACATGCAAGGTTCAATAACTAAAGATTGTATGAGTGATTTGAGCGTAAATATTTTAGGGAAGACTTTGCCAAGTTTTTTAATTTGGGAGTTTTTTTGTCGTTCAATTAGATGAAATTAAGCGCGCGCACGCACACATACACATATATATGTTTTTGTATATGTATATGTACTGTGTATGAGTGTATTGGTAGTTGAACATGAGATTAGGCGTCGATTAGAAGAAATTATGGTTTATGTTGATTCTTAGGGTCAGATCTAGGGTTCGAGTTTGGAATTGCTTTGATTTGAAGTTTGAATTTTTAATTCTATTTGAAAGCTCAGTAAGGCTCGAGTCGAGCTCGGCTCGGGCTCGTGAGGAGCCAAGCTCAAGCCTATTTTTAAGCTCATTTTGTTAACGAGCCAAGCTTGAGAATCTTGAAGCTTGACTCGTTACTGCCCCTAGGTTCCAGCTTTTGGTTGCTTCAACGATCCAGTACCCTTCGCATGCTTCAAAGAAGATGGGGGCTCATAATTTTGTTAAAGGGGCATTTTTGTCATTAAAAATGAATAATTTGGAGGAAAACAATTTCCTCCTACACCAACATCACATATGTGGCGTGTGCTACATCTTCCGTCAATTTGGACCGAAAATCTAACGGTTTCAATTTGGTCTGGAAACAATAGGGGGTTAGGAGTATTTTTTAAACATTAGGGAGGTAATGTTTTCCTGGACCAAACCACAAGGTGAAAAAAGTAATTATTCCCATACAAAATTGTAGCGAAGTTGACACTTAATGGGAAGAGCCCAATAAGTTAATCAGTTGTTAGAAAAAGATCCGCTCACAGAAATATCTATCGCAGTAATAAATGCTATATCAAACACAATTGTGCACAACCTAAAAGTAAACACAAGGCAAGCCCAGATAACCACCAAATGCCTCTCACGAGAGGGATGCAGTCACAATTTCTTCCATTGCTCATCCTATCCAAGCTTGTCTATGTTAGTATTTCATAAACAAGGGGAATGCCACATAGAAGATAATTATCGAATTATGAATAGGTTGCATACTCATAACAATATTATAAAATTCAGAATGGAATCTAATAACGCCTAAAATGACCACTAAGAAATGAAATTACAGAGAACAGACCTATATGATCCGGAACTTGCATCAGCCTCAATATCACTCTTGTTCGAATGATCACATCTATAAAAAAAAAAAAAAAAGTCTCAATACTCATCAAGATAGAGGCTAAGAGAGGGCAAACAAAGTTCAATGAAAAGGACATCCGAAGTTTATGTTGATGTAAAATTACAACAAATATGCATCCAACATAACTTTTTCAATCAAAACAATCAAAAAGACTTGCTTCATTAAAACTTCTACATAGCTTTGCTTATTTAAAAAAAAAAAAAAAAAAACTTTTATGTAACTTCACATCCTCTAGGCTCGATTAAGAGAGTGCTCGGATGAATCCAACATAACTTTTTCAATCAAAAAGACTTTTGATTCATAAAACTTCTATGTAGCTTTGCTTATTTAAAAGAATAAATAAATAAACTTGTATGCAGCTTCACTTCCTCTAGCAGTCTGTACTGCATCAAGTAGGCTTAATTAAGAGAGTGCTCACCATTATAAAACCAGATTCAAATTACTCAGGTTTCACCAAGTATGTCCTCAAAAAGGAGGTGAAAATATAGAACAAGAAGGATACCAACATTTAGCAGCCAAAAGCACTTGCTGCAAGCAATAAATTAGCTATTAACTTAAAATATAGAACAAGAAGGATACCAACATTTAGCAGCCAAAAGCACTTGCTGCAACAATAAATTAGCTATTAACTTTCATTTGGATGATTTCCTGAATATGATAGCATTTTATTCCTTTCAACTATCCTTATCTTTCACATTCCTGCTAAGTGCTAGCTACACAAAACAGTCTCGCAGCTATGATAAAGTTCACACTTAGCAGAAAAGCTTCCAAATGCATACCAAATAATAGTGGAAGCTCTTTTGAGAAAGGATAGCTAGCACCCTTAAATCACAACAATAAAATAGCTTAACAACAAACAACCAATAGAGTGACAAAGTTGTCTAATTGCACTCGTAAATGCAAATCGGCGTAGACCAAACCAGATAATGCTGATAACAAGAGGGATGTAATGTAGCACATAATTTCTTGCACTGCTAATCCTACCCAAGTCATAATAACATTGAGGGACACACGGGCAAGTACATGCCATACAATAAGCTATACATCATCACCACCACTATACCATAGTTTTAAAAAAAAAAATAATTTTTGAAATACAAAGAGTACATAAAAGAGGGTATGAGTGTTATAAATATTTGCTTACACGAAGACGGAGTAAATCAATGCAGTATAATCATTCCATGATCCGATACTATAAGAGTGGAGACTCCCACGGTGTACCACAGGACGGTCGCCAACTGTGGTTATGGAAACCTGAAAGACCTCCACACGGATAGTCCATTGCATGACCTCCAGGCCGTTAAATAGTAAACACATACGGCCACCACCGAGATCGGTGAGGAAGCCCTGACAAGGATAGAGTAAAGGAGGACCCTGGAACACCTCAGAAAGCTCTTCCAGCACCCAATGATCTTTGAGGTGCCCACCGGAGTCCAAATCATAAGCAACGACCGCTTTGATGTCATTGGACACGGCAAATAAAATGCCCTTAAATTCTACGGCAACACCATGCGGATAAGGCGCAGATTTGTCAGCAAACTGTCTTAGAAGCCAGTGCCCATTCGTCCATTCCTCATCCTTGGCGTCAAAAATGAAGTAATCCGATGGCGCAGATACGAGCTTGTGGCCCCAAGCAAAGTGGTCATCCGCAGAAATAGGATAAGTGGTCGTGTAAGGGGGGTAATCAGGGAGGATTTTCCACGATGGGATGGGGAGGGTGGGATCAAAACACTCAAAAATGGGCCGATGAGTTCTGTTCAGGGAATCAAAATTTCCGTTCAGGCAACCCAGGCATGGTTGTGTGGATAGAAGATAAAACTTCCCCTCAAGGGTGACCACGAGAGGACAGGTCTTAGGAGCATTCAAACTGGGAACGGCACCATCACGGACGAGAACCAATCGATTCCCCTCTGACTTTGTGGGATCGAAGGCATAAACATTATCTGAATTGAGCCAATTTTTTTCATCCCGATCAAGCAGCTTGCTGCCCTCTTTGGTATTCTCACCCCCAACCATATATATTTTGGAACCCACAACCATACATCCCATCCCGATCGGCACTCTACCATCGGAATAATCATGCGCAACTTCCAAATCAGGCCGCCGAGAAGAAGAGCCACTTTCGCATAAGTCACTCAGATTTAAACGCAATAACAGCTCCATCGACTGCACGTACAAATACCACTCCTTCCTCGCCATCTTCTTCAAAACTTGTTTATCGAATTCGAATTCCCTGTGCCCCCTTCCTTCCTTCCTACTCGTTCTCGGAACCCTAACCTCTCTCCCCCTTCTCTTATCGATCCCAAATCTGCTTGCACAACATATCTCTCACGCACATTCATTCGCCCCTGCCCTAGAGACGTCAAGTGGGCCGTGCCGGCCCGGCCCGGCACGGCCCGGCCCGCTAGTCAACGAGCCGTGGCACGGCACGGCCCGGTCAACGGCACGGCCCACTGGGCACGGCCCATGACGCGTAGGGGTGAGCAAAAACCGAACCGACCGATTTACCAAACCGAACCATAGCCGAAATTTAATTTCGGTTCGGTTATTTCGGGTAATTCGGTTCAGTTCGGGTAAATTTCCTGGCAAATTCGGTTATATAATTTCGGTTCGGTTAATGATCTTATTTAACCGATTAACCGATTAACCGAAATATATGCAATTTTTTTTTGAATATTTTTATTACCCATTACCCATTACCCAGCCCACTAAATATTTTTAGACTTGTTAGTTGGAGTGTTGTTTATGGTTATTGTCTATTTGTGTAATTGTGTTTAATGTATTTTCAAGCACTTCTATGATATATCATTTATGGATAATGGATTTATGGGCCAATTATTAAGCCCAATTTCACAAATGAAATGTATATAATATAGCAATCTAGTTCTAAATTTTCAAAAACTTGGGCAATTATTAAGTCCAACAAAATGCATCACATTAACCGAACCGACCGAAAACCGAACCTAAATAATTCGGTTCGGCTCGGTTCGGTTAAAAGTTTTACAAAACAAAAAATCGGTTCGGTTCGGTTAATACATTAAAGTGGTCAAAAAATCGGTTTGGTCAAAAATTCCTAAAATAACCGACCGATTAACCGATTGCTCACCCCTAATGACGCGGGCCGTGCTGGGCCGAGCCGCGCAGGCCCGCTGGCCCGTTAGGCACGGCCCGCCAGGCCCGCCAGCCTAGTGGGCCAGCCCCTGTGGCCCGCCAGGCCCGCCAGGATCGGCCTGGCACGGCCCGCCTGGCCCGCCAAAAAAAATTATTTTCTTATATATTTTTTTAAATTTATAAAAATCTAATTCTCATCCAACTAACAACCCTAGGCATTTTCTAATAAAAAAAACACTTACATAACTTGGTAAGGTAGGACTTTAGTGTAAATTAGTCACACTAATAAAGATGGGCAATGTTCTTGTTTAAAGTATGATAATTCAGCCAAAAAATAGAAATTGAGTTTGCCATCTCAATTTAAATATCCTTAACCATGGCATTTCAATTTGGCTGAAAAATGAGTAGAAAAAAGGACATGATATGTTTTTTTTTTATATTTTAGGTTGTTTGAATGAAAGAGTAAAAAGTTGGATAAAAAAGGTGTTAGCTTCTCATCATCATCTAAAGTGGTTAAGTTCTCATCCTAATGTAACTAATAGTTTAATATTCATGTTTAAGGCCTAGAGTCCCTTGCGGATGGTATTAATTCAGGCGGTGGCCCCTAAGCATGTGACATCAGATTTTTTATGACTCATTTCCCCTTCTTAACATTTAAATGGGTGTGTGGTCTCTAAGCATGTGACATCATATTTTTTATGACTCATTTGCCCCTCTAACTATTTAAATGGGTGTCATGCAATTTAAATATGGGTTTTAACTCCAACTCACTGTCTTTCTCCGATTATTTTCCAATTTAAATGTAGTAAACTGAGTTTTCAATCAAATTTTAAGTTGTAAATTGGAGGGAACGACAATTGATGAAATTCTACCTTGTGTGGCTTGCTTAATGCTGCTTTTTTGTGTCATCTTCCCTCCTTTGGGTGCTTTTGGCTGTCCACATACATATACAACTCAGATAAATTGATATCAAACTCATCCCAGTCCAAAGCAAAGTCAAATAAAATCATAATAAATTTATTTAAATTCACTTCAAACACAAATAATTTCATATTAGATTCAGATAAGTTTTTATCAAAGCTAGATAAATTCAAACTAAATCTAGTCAAAACAAACCAAATCTAGTTAGATAATCTCATATCAAAGTGACATAACTTGTTTTCAAACTGGTTATAATTTCAAACAAAGATAAATTCATATAAACTCATGCCAAAGTCAAATAAGTTGATATCAAAGTTAGATAAATTCACAGCAAACTTAGATAAATTCACTTAATTCGTATCAAACTCAGATTAATTCAAAGCGAAAACAAATAAATTCATATCAAACTTAGATAAATTCATACCAAACACAGATAACATCATGCCAAAGTCCAGATAAATTCACTTAATTCGTATCAAACTCAGATTAATTCAAAGCAAAAACAAATAAATTCATATCAGACTTAGATAAATTCATACCAAACACAGATAGCATCATGCCAAAGTCAAATAACATTATACCAAAGTCAGATAACACATACAAAACTCAGATAACACATACATCAAAGTTAGATAAATTCACACTAAACTCAAATAAATTCACTTAATTCGTATCAAACTCAGATTAACTCAAAGCAAAAACAAATAAATTCATATCAAACTTAGATAAATTCATACCAAACAAGATAACATCATGCCAAAGTCAAATAACATTATGCCAAAGTCAGATAACAAATACAAAACTCAGATAACACATATATCAAAGTTAGATAAATTCATACCAAACACAGATAACATCATGCCAAAGTCAGATAACATTATGCCAAAGTCTGATAACACATACAAATCTTAGATAAATTCACCGCAAACTCAAAAAAACTCATTTAAAACCAAGTTGAATACATTTTAAAGTCAAATAAAATAATGTAAAATCCAGTTAATTTCATACCAAACTCATATTATTTCATAATAAACTCAGATAAAATTGTTTCAAAGTCACATAAATTCATTTGAAACCTTGTTTAATTGATAACAAACGCAGTTAAATTGAAATCAAACTCAGAAAAATCATGTAATATATAGATAAATTTATTTAAAATCATGTTTAACTGAGCACAGACTAAGATAACTTCACATAAAGCTTAGATAAATACATGTCAAAGTCAAATAATTTCATATCAAGCTCAGATAAATTCAAACCAAAACTTAGATAAACTTATTTCAAACTCAATTAAGTTCAAGTCAAGATGATTCGGTTGCTAAGGTAAGATCACCACGTGTATGGTAGAGAAAGTGGATGAACACAATTTGCATTAATTCAGGTGCTTAGATTTCGGAGTGTATGACGGAAGCGGTACGTGTTTGGTGACTATAGAGTATATAAAGAGAGAACATTTTTATCTTTTTGACTCACTAAATGTTAAAATGGGACCGCTGTCTTTATGATAAAATGACCTGGACAACAGGCTATAAAACAAACTGTTGGGGGACCTGTCGCCAAATGCCCCAATTTAATTTCCTAATCTAATCTACAATGAGCCAAGACTTCCTATCTTGTCAAGAGATACATAATTTTAGCATTAAAATCTTGAGGATTTTACTGATAAAATCCCGAAATTCAACCATTTACCCCGAAGGGTCCCTGCAAAAGGTGCAGCACCAATGGGGTTGGTCCTTCAGGACCAACTTGATTTTATTTTTTTAAGCGACGCTAGCGTCGTCCTTTGCCATCTCCTAATGCCTTCTTCTTCCTCTCCTCCTCCTGTTTCTCCATCTACTGATATGAATGGGTGATCCATTCATCGAGCCTTTCAGGGTTGACAATCGCCTGATGCTTCTTGTCTCGTGATCCACTCTTCGATGATTCTTAGTTGCTGATGCTAAGAAAAAGAGGGTTCCTCACAACATTAGCGACTGGGTTAGAGATCAAGGCATTTCTAATCGTTGCCTACATTCTGGGCTTTGGTTTTCTTCAAGATCGGTGAGGGTAAAAAGAAACAGGAGAAGGAAAGTCCTCTGTACGATCACGATCCAGATATCTTCTTCTTCTTTCTTGATCCAATTCATCTCCCATCACTCCTTTTAGAAGCATATTTCCGCTTCTCAAAGCCAAACAACCCATTATTCTACTTTCTCCCTCTCTCTCTCTCTTTCTCCTTCTTGTATTTTTTTGTTTATCTGCAGATTACAGAGATTGAAGGAGATACGAGTAAATAAATGGTTGGGTTAGGTGGGATGGGAATGAGAAGGGAAAGTGGGTCTTGTTTGGTTGTTTGTTTGGTTTGTTTGAGTTTGAAAGGGAGTCAGTAAGAAAGGTGAATCAAATAAGGTGATGTGGATGTGATTGTGAATGAATCTTGGGGACTTGTTCTTCAGAAAGGAAAGGAGAGGTAGAGAGAAACAACCCATCTTTTTTTTTTTTTTTACTTTTACCAACAAGACATGGAATCCTAGGTTCCATGGTGTTATTAGCTACTTCATATCAGATTCTCAGAACTAACAACCCTCTTCAGCAGATGGAGAAATAGGAAGTAGATGGAGAAATAGGAGGAGAGGAAGAAGAAGGCATTAGGAGATGGCGAAGGACGACGCTAGTGTCGCTTGCGTCAGAACCAAGTGACGCTAGCGTCACTTATCTTAGATTTAAAAAAAAAATCAAATTGGTCCTGACGGACCCCATTGGTGCTGCACCTTTTGCGGGGACCCTTCGGGGTAAATGGCTGAATTTCATGATTTTATCAGTAAAATCCTCTAAAATATTTCACAATAAGCATCCTCAAATCCATACCTCTTAATTTCTCAAAGAGATCACGATTCACAAAAATTGTGTAAAGGGAAAACCAAGTAAACGTCTTACCAAGATTAAAAAATTACTAAATGGATTAAAATCTTAAATCTTTCATTTAGTTTGATTTACTTTTATTAGTTTCTTAATGTAAAGATTAATAAGTGAGATTAAATATATATACTAAAGTGGGACTGAGTTGCAGGGGCGGCTGAAAGGGGTAGGCCACTAAGGCAACTTCCTAAGGCCCCCCCAATTAATAAGGCCCCATTTTTAGAATTATAACCTAGAAATTAGGAATATTTTAGAATTATAGCCTAGAAATTAGGAATAATGATTTTAATAAAATTAAATTAAAATGAAATAAAAGGCCTAAAAATTTTGGAAGTATAGTTTAGTAAAAGGCCTACAAATTAGGAGCATGATAAGCACTAAATCAAAATCAAATTTTGAAATAAAATATCAGAAATTTTATTGATAATTAAATAACACAATTCTCTACACCTTCCTTCCTAAAAAATAGCATAGTTCTTCCTAAAATACTATACCCAACGGCACTATAATTTTTATCGTGAAGTTAATGCTAGCTAAACAAAGGCCAATGGGATTACAACTGCCATCAAAACTCCTTTAATTTAAGGTGATTTTCTACTAGCTACAAACACAATCTGCCCAACCTTCTCTAAACAATTTCTATTACCTTCTCTAGACAAAACTCTTTTATGGTGATTTTCTACTAGCCAAAGAAAAGGAGCTACACAATCCGGCTTTAGCCTTCTATCTTCAAGGAAAGAAACCAGCCAACTTTCTCTAGTTACAACATAGACAATTGATCTACCTGGCCACCAGGTTCTATTGTTTTAATTTCTAATATTTATGATTTGTATGATTGTATCAATTGGATTTTGTTTAGTTATTATTTCTTATTTGTGTCAATTTGTTAATCTTTGAAATGACTGATACAAAAAAAGCATCTGGATATGAAAAAATCAAGAAAAAAAAGAGAATAGAAAGTTTAGTGCAATCTCAAAAGGGGGCTCTTAACAAATACCTTGTTGACAAAAGGGAATCCAATTCAAATCAAGAGGTAATAACCGAAGAACCAAGTATTAGGAGTGACTTAGAAAATAATGTTGATGCAACTCAAGAAGACAACTTAGAAGATAATATTGATGTGACACAAGAAACTGAAATTTTGGAAGTTAATGAGACACTGATCATAGGAAATCCAAATGATGAACATGTTCATGTTGATAATGTATCAACAGAGCTAGGTAAGGATGAGACTCTCAATTGTTATGATCCTGGACAGTGGAAGGAAATTGGTACAAATTTAAGAGATATCTTAGTAGAGAAAGGTCCAATTAAAATTGATGATATTGAGTTCCCAAAGGATGAAAATAATAGACATTTTTCTAAGGAATATTATATTCGTAGACTACTGAATGAGGAAAAGCAAGATAGGAGATAGTTAGTGTATTCAACCGATATGGATAGAGTATTTTGTTTGTTGTAAATTGTTTGGTTCAAAATATAGTACAAGTCAATTAGTTAATGAAGGAAGTAGAGATTGGAAAAATCTTGGCAAACAGCTCAAGTCTCACGAAATAACTAATGAGCATATTTTGAATATGACTAGGTGGATTGACTTGGAAAAGAGATTGTCAAAAAATGAGACAATTGATAAAAGCGTCCAAGATCGAATTAACAAAGAAAAAGAATATTGGGAAAAAGTTCTTGTTAGAATCATTGCTGTGGTGAAGACATTAGCTAGAAACAATCTCGCATTTCGGGGAAAGAAGGAAAAATTATATGAAGATAATAATGGAAACTTTTTAGGTTTAGTAGAGATGATAGCAGAGTTTGACCCTATAATGAAAGAACATATTAGACGTATTCAAGGGAATGAAACTCATAATCATTACTTGAGACATAATATACAAACTGAGTTGATCTTGATTTTAGCCGATGAAGTTAAAAGTATGATCATCAAGAAAATCAAAAGAGCAAAGTACTACTCAATTATTCTTGATTGTACTCCTGATGCAAGCCATCAAGAACAAATGACTATTATACTACGATGTGTTGATGCTTCAGT
Organism: Litsea cubeba; assembly: GCA_012931725.1. NCBI lineage: Eukaryota > Viridiplantae > Streptophyta > Magnoliopsida > Laurales > Lauraceae > Litsea > Litsea cubeba. The sequence goes on along the minus strand of CM022953.1, from coordinate 41,676,627 downwards.
AAGTCCAATAAAGATTGATGAGCACTTTTTAGAGTTTTTGATGGTAGATAACACATCGGGTAAAGGACTTTTTGATGAACTTTTAAGTATACTAAGGAAATATGATCTTGAAGTAGATGATGTTAGAGGACAAGGGTATGATAATGGATCTAACATGAAAGGTAACAAAGTAGGTGTGCAAAAAAGGCTTTTAGATTTAAATCCTAAAGCATTCTATACTCTTTGTGGCTGCCATAGTCTTAATTTGGTTCTTTGTGATATGGCTAATTCATGCTCTAAAGCAATATCATTTTTTCGAGTAGTACAACATATATACTCTTTATTTGTTTCTTCAACAAAAAGATGGAAAGTTTTGTTAGACTATGTTACTTTGACTCCTAAACCTTTGTCCCAAACACGTTGGGAAAGTCGCATTGAAAGTGTTAATTAAAGCTCTAAAATTTCAAGCCCCAAAAATTAGGGATGCTTTACTAATATTAGCAGAAGTTAGTGAAGATCCTAAGACAATGAGTGAAGCCAAATGCTTAGCAACCTATGAGATTGAAAGCTTTGAATTTATATTGGGAATGAATATCTGGTATGAGATATTGTTTGTGTAAATTCAGTTAGGGGTCGTTTGTCTTTTACGCATGGGATATGTAAATACAATTTACACATGTAAAAGAAGAATATTCAAATTTTAAGTATGTAATGTTTACACATGTGTTTCCTTTTACAACGTTTGTCTAATAACACTATTTTCGCATCATTTACACGTGTGATTCATTTTTCTATGTTTGTTTCAATGATATGTGTATGTATAACGATGTTGTAAATGATACTTATTAATCATTAAATTATATTCTACTATAATGACATGAAAAGAAAACAAAAAATGTCAAATTTATATCAAAGTTTTCATTTGCATTTTAGATCTTTAAAAATAACATGTTTTTCAACAAGAAATATACTTTTCAAAAATAGATATTTCTATCAATGATCACCTTTAAAAAAATACATTCCAACATGTTTGATTAAGGAAATAAGAGTTTATAGTAGGATGGTTAAGAAAAATAGGATTATTAATAATTTTTTTATTAATTAATATTTAGTTTAATATTATCTTAATTTATTATTTGATTTGCATAAAACTTAACCCATGCATCTCACCGGTTTTATGCTAATATTAATCAATTATAGAAAGTTCTTAAAATGAGTATTTTATTGCTAAGTCCAATTATATTAAAAGTATCACAAATTTATTATGGTTAGATAAAATTGCTTTTATACATTATTTTTGAATGATACCATAATGCTATAGAAAATACATTCTTCCTTTTCTCTTACATTCTTTTATACATATTTAAATATTTTTAAAGTAATATAATAATAAATAATTTTAGAAAAGTCATTGAGATATTGGAAGAAAATCTAATAGGAGAAGAGAAGATAGAGAATCAAATTCTGAAAGAATAAACCTATAAAGTAAATAGATTTTATAAAGGCTTTTTTTTTTTTTTTTTTTTGTATAGCAAGGCAAGATATATAAATAGAGAGGTTACCTTTATAAAAGGGGAAGGGGATGAGATGCCGTGAGGGTTTTCATTTATAGGTTTCATCGGTCTTGATGCATCTTTTATTATTATTTTGTAAATGCGTTGGAGGGGGAACCCAAAACCTCTTTGATGGAAATGCCTTTTTTATTATTATTTTTCTAAATGCGTTAGAGGGGGGTTTCGAATCCAGAACCTCTTTGACGGAAACTGCCCCAAAACCAAACCGTCCGTCTCCCACGGGTATTCTTTGAAATCATATGTGCTTTGGTATTTTCTTTTCCCACCTGAATAGGTGTTCAAATCTTGGTGTGAAAATGGGCTCATTTTCACACCATTTACACATCTGATTTACACACAAGATGCGTAAATACTTGTAGACAAACATTAGTGATGCGTAAATATTACGCATATTCACCATTTACATATGTAAATGGGTGTAGACAAACGACCCCTTAGTAAGAGTTTACAACTTGAAAACATGCATATAGATCTTGCTATGGATAAATTAAAGGGACTTATTTCTTATTTTAAAAACTATAGAGAAAATGGTCTTAACTCTGCACTAGATTCATCTAAACAAGCTGCAGTTGAAATGGAAATAGAGCCAACATTCCGTAAAAAACGTGTCATTCATCGGAAAAAACAATTTGATGAAATTGATGAAAACGCTGAAGAGGTGAAATCTGCAGAGGAATCTTTCAAAATTGATTATTTCTATTATATTGTAGATCAAGCAATATCTTCACTGCAAGATAGATTTGAATTGTTTTCAAAATATGATGACATTTTTGGTTTTTTATTTAGTCTTGTAAGATTAAGGTCCTTCGATAATTGTTCTTTAGAAAAAAAATGACTTGATCTTGAAAATTTTCTTAAGCATGACATGCATTTTGATATTGATGGCTTGGATTTATTTTCGAAAATAAAAATTTTAAAGGAAAAATAGAAATTAATACTCCAATTGAAATACTCAATCTAATAAAAGAACTAAATTATTTTTCAAATTGTTTTATTACATAAAGAATATTACTTACCATACCTGTTACAGTTCATCTGCAGAAAGAAGTTTTTCAAATCTAAAGATTATTAAAAATTATTTAAGAACAACTATGTCTCAAGATAGATTAAACGGTTTAGCAATTTTACCTATCGAAAATGATTTATTGTCTAAACTTGAATACAAAAGTTTAATTAGTAATTTTGCATCTAGAAAGGCAAGAAGCAAATTTATGATTTAATTCTTATTTTTAATTTTTTTTAACTAAAGGCTTTATTTTTATGATTTGCCTAAGGCCCCCAAAAATATTGAACCGGCCTGCTGAGTTGGTTATATAATCTTTGACTACTTTTTGATGAGAGTAATTAGTGAGAAAATTAATAAGGGCCCAACCGGTGATGTAATCTTTCATGCTTTTTTTCTATAAAATCTTTAAAATCTTTCACACTTTGGTGAGGTTGAGAGTAATTAGTGAGAAGATGAGGTGGACTCTTTGTTGAGAGTCTCCTATAATCTCTCCTTCAAAGTCTGAGAGTATCTGGACTCTTTGTTGAGATATGATCGAGTTACTCGCCCCCTATCTTGCTAATGACAGCATGCCATGTGATGCAACCATGATGTGTTTGGCCAAAGTCACAAGAGTTCAAAGAAAAACATAGAATTCCTTCAATGTAACATCCTTATTGCAATTTCTCTATTTATCTCAATAATATTTATAATAACAATGTTTCTTTTGATTCTTGATTTATAGTGTATCTCTTCTCTTTGTTTAGAAGAAAAATTGAAAGGCTTGGACAAGGGATCATCAAGAGCTCCACGGACAAGAACAATAGTATTACTATTTCCAATTCCATTTCTTACATATATGCCATAATCTATAAGTACTGAGCAACTCTATTAAGGTAATCTATATTGATTGTTATATTTACATCTTTTTTATTGATGGAATTTCTGATTTTTTTTCTAAAATCCCCATTATATGAGATAGAAGAGCAAACTATCCTAACCTGTCACCCCAGGGTTAGCTCAGTCTTGCTCCACCTAAATAAATCCAATATATATTTGATTTATTGTTGAACCTTCATAGATATTAATCTTTGTCTATAATTATTTACGCATCTTGCGTGTAAATCAGATGTGTAAATGGTATGAAAACGAGTCCATTTTCACACCAAAACACATGCACTTTTGAAGAATACCCGTTGGAGGCGGACGGTTGGTTGTTGGAGCATTTTCTTGAAAGATGTTTGGTTTCGAAAGCCCACTCCAATGCATTAAAAAATAAAATAATAATAAAAGAGGTCTCAAAGTTAAGGCATTTTCGTAAAAGAGGTTCTGGGTTCGAAACCCCCCTCCAATGCATTAGAAAAATAATGATAAAAGAGGTCTCAAAATGAATGATTTTAAGGGATAAAATCTGTAAGATAAAAAAAAAAAAAAAGACAGTGGCTCCAATGATTTTAAGGGACAAAATCTATAAGATAAAAAAATATTGATAGTAAGAATTTTAAGGGACAATCTATAAGATAAATATCTCAATGATTTTTCTATATCAACTTTTAACTAGTTAATTACCTTATTATTTAAGTTTTCTTCTAATATCTCAATGATTTTTCTAAAGTTATTTATTATTGCAATAATTTAAAAATCTTTAAACATGTATATATGAACGTACGTAAGAGAGAATGAATGTCTTTTATATAGCATTATGGCATCATTCAAAAATCATGTATAAATGTGATTTTATCTAACCATAACAAATTTGTGACACTTTTAATATGATTGAAGTTGGTCACAAAATACTCATTTTAAGAACTTTCTATAATTGATTAATATTAGCATAAAGCTTGTAAGATGTATGGGTTAAGTTTTATGCAAATTGAATAATGAATTAAGATCGATATTGAATTAAATATTAATTAATAAAAATATTAATAATAATTCTATTTGCTTAACCATCAGAATAAAAATTCAGATTTGCTTAACGAAACATGTTGGAATTCATTTTTGTAAAGGTGATCATTGATAGAAATGTATTTTTTTTAAAGTATATTTCATGTTGAAAGACATTTTCCTTTTGAAGTATAAAAAATGGAAATGAAAACTTTGATATAAAATGGACCATTTTATCTAATTTTCAAATCATTATAGTAGAACTTAATTTAATGAATAATAAGTATCATTTACATAATCATCTAGTACATTTACACATATCATTGAAACAAACATGGTAAAATAAATCACATATGTAAATGATGCGAAAATTATGTTATTAGACAAACGTTGTAAAAAACATGCATGTGTAAACGTTATCTACTTAATACTTGAATATTCATCATTTACATGTGTAAATTGTATTTACATATCCCATGCGTAAAAGACAAACGACCCCTTGATGTCCACTCCACCACCCTCATTTTTTCTTTTTTTGAAATTGGGTAAAGACCCAAAATTATATTGATGAAAGACTAACACCACAACCTGGCAAAACCAATAGAGGGGTAATCCAGGAATTTACATGACTAAGCCTTGGGACACAACAAACTAAAAAAAAAGTCAGGGACATAATAACAACAAGATGTCTCAAAATTGACTAAAGCCAAAAACAATAGCTAAGAAATTCCAAAATGTTCCACCTTGCCTTTCTTAATCTATCCTGGGAATCTCCGCCATAGCTACAACTCCAACTCAAGATCTGAATCCCGAACTAAGTAATAAGCTCCAGTCTTATGAAGATCAAATCAGCTAACATTCTAAAGTCACAGCCATTTTGCAACAGAAAACAACCCAAATCAGTGATGAATACCACAATAATCCTTCTCCACAATCTGAACTAGCCACTGAGGAGGAACATCAGGCCATATCAAAGTGCCATTTTTTGACAGCGCTTTTTTGGCAAGCAGATGAGCAGCAAGATTTCCATAACGCGGGGTATGAACAGCCACCCATTCCTTTCCAGCCATGGCATCTCGCACAGTTTTCACAATACATCCCCACTGAGATAAGTTAATCTCTTCACTGTTTAGTGCATTCACAATTTGTAAAGCATCACCTTCAATTCCACCTTTGAATAATTTGTTTCAGAAATCAAAAGAAATGCTTCCATGGCACCTAATGCTTCAGCCATCACCGGAGCTAAGGTAGAATCGAGACTTCGAATTCTTGCACCCAGAAAAATCCTATCTTCATTTCTAGCAATACAACCTAAACCAGTTCTTTTGCTCCCCTTTTAAAAGGTTGCATCCCAATTTACCTTAATAAACCCAAAACTTGGAGGATTCCAGTTAGTACTCTGAGAAATATATGGTTTAGCACCCTGAATATTATGCTCCTGTTTGCTGTGTGAAATGTCATGTATTGATTATATTGATTGCTGAGAAATGACGCTAGGATGAATGAACTGCCCTCCATGCAATACTGTATTTCGGCGATGCCATATAGAACGAAAACTCACTGCAAGAATAGCTTGATCCTCCAATGAGATACTTTGCATTGCCGCCCTCCACAATTGAGATAAATCCACAAATAGATTAGACATTTTTTGGATGTTTTTTGTGCTGGAACTGTGGACATCGACTGAAACTGGACACTCCCATAATATATGTAATACAGTCTCCAAATGCCCCAGACAAATTGGGCAAATGTCATTTTCTATCACCTTTCGTGCTTTGAGATTATTGAGAGTAGGAAGGCAATTTTGTAAGGCTCTCCATAGAAACATCATAGTAGATGGATGAGTAGGCAGAGCCCAAATATGCTCCCAAATTGTGTCCCCATTCATCCTTGTAGAAGTGCCCGGGAGTTTCCTATTACTAATTTCAGAAGTGCGATGAGACCCACTCCGTACTGAATAGACTCCATTTTTTGTTCCACTCCACACTAGTTCATCACCTCTGCCCCCAATACAAAAACGAATTCGTAGGATACAATCCACTACCTCCGTAGAGAATAGTTTTTGAAGCAAAACACAGTCCCACCATGAGGAAGATTGATCAATTAAGTTAGATATAGTTGAGTCACAAGTTTGTCCAGTCTCTGTAAAGATATCCACAAACTTCAATTCTTGAGGAATCCATTTATCCTGCCATATATTAATTTTGCTCCCATTACAAACCCTCCAATGAATGCCATCTTGAAGGAGAAATCTTGAACCACAGATACTCTTCCATATATAAGATGATGAGCTCCCCTTTGGTGCCTCTAGAAACTCACAATCCCGAAAATATTTTACTTTCAGGATGCGAGCCACCAAAGAATTAGGACATTTTAGTAGTCTCCATCCTTGTTTTGCAAGTAAAGCATCATTAAAAGATTGAAAGTCTCGCAGCCCCAATCCCCCTTGACTCTTAGGAAGGCAAACCTTCGCCCAAGATATCCATGCCATTGCATGATTAGAAGCCTTCGGGTTCCAAAAAAAATTCCCGATAATTCTATTCAATTCTGCACAGATTGCATTTGGAATTTTAAACACTTGCATACCATAAGTAGGAAGCGCCTGAAGAACCGCTTTAATAAGAACAATACGACCAGCGAATGAAAGGAATTGATTGGTCCAATTATCCACTCTCTTACGGACTTTCTCTACCATAAAAGAAAATGATTTTTGTTTTAGCTCGCCCAATCATTGGGGGGAGACCAAGATACCTATCTAGTGAATTGGACTCAACAGCACCAATTTGAGCAAGCAAGTCTTGCCTAATATCTCCTTCTGTAAACTTGCTAAAATAAATAGCAGTTTTGTCCGAGTTAATTTTCTGACCAGAATAGGCCTCAAAAGAATTTAGAATACTTTTGATCTTCTCCCATTCCTTCTTCTCCGCTTTGCAAAAAATCAAGCAGTCATCTACAAAAAATAAATGATTGACACTAATACGCCTTCCCCCAAACGGAATACCAGTGACATACTGTAATCGTTCCGTCTCTGATATGTTTCTGCTAAGCACATCAGCGTATAAAACAAATAGGAGAGGAGACAGGGGGTCCCCTTGTCGCAGACCCCGACTTGGGTAAGTTAAATCTGTACCTTCCCCATTCACCAAAACTGAATAGGTTACTGTCGAAATGCAGTTCATCATCCATTGAACCCACTGTGGAGCAAACCCAAAATCCTCCAGAACTCTTTTTAAGAACCCCCACTCCATTCTATCATATGCTTTGCTCATATCGAGCTTCAAAGCCACATAGTTGGTCTTTGTTCTTGATTTAGTAGCCATAGTATGCAAAGCTTCATAAGCTATAATGACATTATCGGTGATGAGACGACCTCTAATAAATGCTGATTGAGTCTCCCTCACAATAATTGGCAACACAAATTTCAATCGATTCACCAACAATTTTGCAATAATTTTGTAAAGCACATTACAAAGATTGATGGGTCTATATTGAGTTACCAAGATAGGATTGTCCCCTTTAGGAATAAGAGATATTAAAGTATGATTAACCCCTGAAAGAAACTCCCCAAAAGTCAAAAAGTGATCAACTACCTTGACAATATATGGACCAATCCACTCCCAATGCTTTTGATAAAAGCCAGAAGTATAGCCACCGGTCCGGTGCTTTGTTTTGGTCAATATTCTTCAATGCTCCCAAACTTCTTTACTCGAACAACTTCTATACAACCGGGAATTCATATCTTCCAAAACGTTTTTACATGGAGATAATAAAAAAGAATCTGGAATAGGAACAAAGCTGCCCAAAAAGAGGTCAACAAAGTAATTCTTGAAACACGAACTAATATCTTCAGCAGCAGTGTATACTATGCCAGATGTATCAGTAATTGATTCAATAAGATCCCGCTTCCTGCGCTGCTGTAAACGGTGATGGAAAAACTTTGAATTTCTATCGCCTTCCTTAAGCCACATAATTTTAGAACGTTGTTTCAAAATTTCCTCCTCTTGGGCCCGAGTCTCCATCAACTGATGCGAAGCATAGCCAAATAGCCCTGGTTTCCAGCTTCCTCCACTTTGGTAACTCGGTCAATTTCCTTTGGAATACCCTCTTGCTTCGCCACCTTTTCCCTCTTTCTCCTAAAATTCCAGTTTTGTAAAATCTTAGAAAACCCCCTTCAGCTTCTGGACAACAATAGTTAAGACACCTCCATCGCCATTAATAGCTTGTCTCTCCTTCCAAAATGAGGAAACAAGTTTTTGACATTCCTTCTCCTTACCCCACCAATTAGCATATTGAAACTTCAGAGTCCTCCTTTTTTGCATATAGTCCAGCTGTAGCCCAAGAAAGAATAAGACAACAATGATCCGAAGATGCCGTATTAACCACATGAACAGAATAAGATGGAAACATCATAATCCATAAAACATTCCCTACTGCCCTGTCAAGTCTCTCCTTTATAAATTCATTATGATTGCTACGATGATTAGTTCAAGTGAATTTTGGGCCATTCCAGCCCAAATCTAAAAGCTCCGTTTCTTTCAAAACAGTTCTAATATCTTCCATATTCCCATTAGTTTGCTGAGTGCCACCCATTTTTTCAGAAGCATTTAGAATAGCATTAAAATCCCCAATACATATCCACTGCAAATGGTCCTTCGGTTGAAGTTGACGAAGGAGATCCCAAGATTTATATTTGTTGACTGAATATGGATCACCATAAAAACCAGTTAGGCGACATGGTTGATCTGAGTTATTCTCAATAAACATTGGCACTGATATGATAATTAGAAAAAGAGTGGACCTCCAAATTAACTGAACTGTGCCAAAACAACATTAACCCTCCCTTGGAACCAAATGCATTGACCGTGAAAACGCTGGAAAAACCCAACTTACATCTTACTTTTTCAGCTAGAACAGAAGAACCTTTTGTTTCCATCAAAAAAACAAATGGTGGGAGACTTAGTCTTCACCAAATGATGAAGTTCCTGAATTGTACGAGGGTTCCCAAGCCCTCGACAATTCCAAGCTAATGTTGTCATAATGTCCGGTATCATCCTCGGTAACATTTGTTGGTGCTTTGAGTTTTTTCCGATCTCCGACATTCTCAATTAACACAGCTACTTCCTCCAATCCCCGTTTACGTACCTAACAAAGGCAAATGAACCTGAGTAGGTAGAGGCTCGAAATTCAAACCCCCATTCCGGGCTTGCCGTTTCCAATTACTACTGACTGGTAAATGTTCCATCACAGTATCAGCGTTAATTGATTTCAACAAATTGGTTTCCTTATCACCCACTACCACCTCAACCGCACTTCCTTTTTCAATGTCCGATATCGAAAATTCATTGTCAAACATTGCCCCTTCAATTGCGCCCTCCATTACTGGCTTAATAGTATTAACCATATCATCGCTAATCATCATCTCCGCAATATGTGATTCCTGATTTTGTGGCATAACTGTTGTCTGTCCAAATTCAGAATTTACAGGATTGTCCGATGGAGTACCCTCAGCAGTTGTCCTCTCCGGCGCATCACCGTCAGTTGTCTTCTTCGGATGACGATTGGATTGCATTGGACTTGAACGACCACCACTGTGATTTGCTCTTAGCCACGAGCCATATTGATCCCCAGCCTTCGTCTTATGCATACGAGTGGTAGTAACAGCAGGACAAACTCCTTCCTCATGAACTATACGCCCACAAACTCCACCACCCTCATTTAGCATTAAGTAAATGCTTCATTAAACATCATCGAGCATATGTTTCTACCCATTTATTATCACTAAATGCTTCATTGTGAAAAACTGCTTCGTATTGTGAAAGTTTCTTACTGTTTACATTTGAAACATGTTTTCAGCCATTGGATTAGATCCGACGACTCTGGATGACTCGTGCAATACCACACCACACTTGCACCTGACACTTGCGCCCTTTTAATATCAGGAGGTTATAAGCAAAACTAAGTAAGAGGGACTGTGGGAGTTAGGAGTTGGGCCTGAAGGAGGGAGGGAGAGAGAGGGCTCCAAGCAAAACCCTTTTCGTTGGAGTCTAGAGTAGAGAGAGAGAGAGAGAGAGTGGAGGGGGAGGGATCAGGTAAGTCTTCTTGTAGATGATTCAAACATATTTAGTTTGGAAAATATGGTATACATTTTGCTGTCTGCATGGTATTTATGTTAGCATATAAAACCAAAATGAAAATCAAGGTCTGAAATGCGTAGCAATTTTGAGGGGAAGGCAAATTTGTCCGCAATTTTTACTTTTTTGGACCAAGTATACTAAGATGCAGAGAGACTTGACTTGAATGCTCAGCTGAATCGGTACTTTGAGCATAAGGGACTAGGGGGTATCACTTGGTTGTTGAATTTCCCAGTGCCTTCTGTTCTCATTCTTTCTATGCATCTACATAAATGTTACAAATTAAGGTGTGATTGCATGCTTGTCTCTTCTCTTGATTTCCTTCTTCCGTTGTAATCAGGTTTGGTTGGCTAAATGTCTAAAACAAAACAGCTGATTGTATATTGATGTTTGTTTTTCCAAATCTTCTATCCTGTTCAGATCTTGTTTCCAGCCGTCATCTTTGGTTGTGGAGGAAATGCCAAAATAGCTAACTAATGATTGTACCTTCCCTTTGAAAATACATTTATCATGTAGTGCATCAAAATGCCAAAGATCCTTGCTTGATCTAGCAGTAAAAAATGTTTGAGAAAAGTAGCCGGAGTATGTCCTTATAAAGTAAATGAAATTGTTCTAATGTCCTTATAAAGGGCAGTGGTTTACCATTCTAATCACTGGAGACCTACATACTTCAAAAAAGTGGTGCAACTTGGGTAGATGAGGTTGGGTTTTGCCCCCACTCATCCCCTCTATTCCAATATATTATAATTATAATAATATTTATAAAAAGACAAACCAATAAAACTCATTCTAGCCCAAACAGTCTGTCAATGGCCCACATCTATGATCTAAATAGTCCAAAATCACCACTCCATTATATATTATATGAAAAAATAATTAAGCTATTAAATGGAAAAAAAATATAAAGCACATTTTAACAAATAATTAAGTGATGTAATAACAAAAATATGTTACACCTTTTTAGCAAATAATAAAGCAAATATGGCATGGGCTCAAGTTTTATTTGGTTATGGTATCCCATTGGCGCCAACTTAGGCCTCCTATATTTTTTCATATTTGAGGGGTTCAAATTTAGGATATATGTAGGGATTTTTTTTAAAGCATTCTAAAAGTAAAATATGAGATTGAACATTTATTCTTAATAGAATATTAAAATAAAAAAGAAGTCAACTTTCATTTTTAACATGTGATTACACAAACAATATTGATTTCTTCCATGCGGTGTAAAATGAAACAAATTCATTGTATATGCAGTTCATGCCGTTTTACTTTGATTTAGTGAATCTTGGTTGATGAATCAAAAAGGGGAAAAAAAAAAAACCAAGCAAATGGATAATAGTAACCATTAAAGAAAGGGTTTAAAAATGGAAAGATTATAACACCTGATGTAATAAAAAAATATTTAAATAAAACCCCAATGAGTATCCTCAACCAGCTGATTAATCATTGCTTTTAACACAAGATAAACATAAGAAAAATAAAGTGCGCAACATAGTTGTTAATCATTTGATATCTTGATTATTTATAAACATCTTATTAATTAATATTATGCTTATTAACAGTAATTTATAAAAAAAATAGAAGATAAACTTCTTGTATATTGAAAAAAAAATAGATTGTAAAAAATAATATGTAACATCACCTTTCTCTCGATTTTATTATCTTTCACGGTTAGGTCCATTGTTAGACATAAAAAAACAAGGTATGTCAATATGATGGGGCCCAACTTCAAGTGGATTGATATACGATTAGGTGCATTGTTAGAAACTATAAATAAAATAAAAAATAAGTATGTAAATTTGGTGGGAAGCAACTCCAAGTGGATTGTTATTTGGCAAAGATGATTCCGAGCAGTTCATATGTTAATATTAGGGGTGTAAAAGAAAACCGAAAAGCCGTCTAACCAAATCGAACCGCGGTTAATAACCGTGTTTCACGGTTCGGTTATGGTTATTGAAATCGGAAAACCGTGCTTCACGGTTTGATTGCAGTTTTTGTCTCAACTCATGATTATTAACCGAACTGAACCGTTAATCGCGGTTCGGTTTACTGTGTTCCCAAAACACACAGTTAACCGAACCGTTTCGCTAATAAGGAAAAAAAACCTAAGGGCCTAAATGAAAATTACTTTTTTTTTTTACAATAACATATTATGCCATTCTCAAACTATGGTTTTTTTTTTCATAGTAAGTTTGATTGGTAAATGGAAAAAATTTTATAAATTTTTTTAAGTGACAATTAACCATAACCAAACCATTAACCGCGGTTCGGTTTTTAACGGTTTTTTACGGTTCAGTTACGGTTACGGTTTTTAAAAACCAAAAACCATGAAACACGGTTCGGTTAATGGTTTTTCCAAAAACCATGGTTAACTGAACCGTTATACCCTTACTTAATATGAGACGATGAACTTCATAGGATTAAAAAATACGAGGAGGATGTCTGGGCTAGTTTGGCACTTTACTAGCATAGTAAAAGTCAAGTAAAGCCTCAAGTTTTTAGACAAGATGTTACATCAAAAGTACTTTAATTTTAAAACCCCCTCCATCTTTTTCAAAAAAAGTAAAAAAACACCACCATTATCCACTAAAATACAAAAAAAAAAAAAAAAACTCCACTTACTCATGCAAAAAGTCAAAAAGATTCCATAACAAACAACTAAAAACAAAATACAATCATAACCCACTTATATTTTATTCTTTCTTCAAAATCAACTTTATTTCACTTGACTCTATTATAGTAGAGTTGCAAACTAGCCCAAAGACCATTCAATATAGACCCATATGAAAAAGAGCCATAGACAAAAGAGGCTAAAGTAAAAAGAGGTGTTTGTAATGCAAGGGTTTATGCTAAACACACATTTTTATATCATTGGTTGAGAGTTTTTCCACATATTTCTTGAGATTCACAGGGTATTAGGCCATGAGAATTGACCATATGGACGTGCTCAGCCTTCCAAAGTTGGATCTTGTGTTTGGGGCCCACATAATCCAAAAAATTGTACCTAATTGCTCACTTTTTTGCACATATCTAGATATTGATGATGATCCAACGGGTGAAATTTGGTCTCATGGTCATGTTTGATATTGTGAACATTACTAACGGTTTAGATCTTATTTTACACGCCTCTAAATAAAAAAAATTAAAACAGTTTACTGCTGATGGACAAATGCAGTATTGAGCATAATACGTCAATGGTTATTTTTGTTTTGCACATATCTCGCGATTCATAAGGTATTATGTGATCAAAATTGACCTCATAGCTGTTTTCAGCCTCCCAAACATATCCAACGGTTTTGATCTTGTGTTTGGGGCCCACAGATCATAACAAATTATATCAAATGACTCACGGTTTGTGGCACATATCTCGAGATTGGTGATGATTCAACTACTGAAATTTGGTTACATGGTTGTGTTTGACCTTGTGAACATTTTCAACGGTTTGGATCTTAATTGGACCTCTCAGATTTGGAGAAAAATTAAAAAAACGGACTGGGCGTGATTATACGTAAACACTGTAGCTCCGCCTCTTCTTTTTTCCCTCTATTTATCAACTGCCTCATCAAGGGGGTTGTGGAAAGTAGGGCCATTGCCTCTACTTCTATAAAATATATAGAGGATGAAAGGTGGTGCCAAGCACTCTATTTTTTCAAACCTCTATCCATTTTAGAGAAATAGAGGTAAAAATTAGACCTTCCAAACACGCACTAAGTAGTTGAAAACTTAGATAACTTGTGAGTTTGAGTTTTGAGTGGGGAATCGTAGGACTTGAGAGCTAGGGATTGAGTTGGATAGACTTGAGAGCTTGGGTTTGAGTTGGATACGAGAGTTTGGGTTTGAGTTGGATAGACTTTAGAGTTTGGGCTTGAGTTGGATATGTCAATTGAATTGATAGAGCTTGTCTCTTCTCTAAGAAAATTAAAATTTAATTGATTTGAGATCCAATTTCTCAAATTGATTTGAGGTTAGAGTCCAATTTTGTAATCGGTTAGCAAATTGGACTCCAATTTCAATATCGATGGCTACTTTTATTACCGAATTCGATTGAAAAATCAGCTGCTTCATTTAAATTTATTTTTGACTATGGAAAATTGTTGACTTTGGGGGTGGTTAATCTTCTAAAATGGTGCAGTAACTCTTCTCCACCGTGTGCCAACTCTTCAGGTAGTTCTACCAAAAAAAAAAACACTCTTCACAAAACGATGTGCTGAAAAAAAAAAGACTTTCACATCATCTCCCCTGCTCGTGCACTTCCTAAAAACTCTAAGGGCATGTTTGGTAAAAATCCATTCAGAGGATTCCTCTCCCTTTTTCCTCGGAATTGAGGAAAACCCAAGTTTGGGTGATTTTCCTCCCAAAGGATTTGAGGCATTGTATATTTTAAGAATCCATGGAGACAAGGATTCTTCCGGTCTGACCTCCCCCCATAGGAATGAATGAATCATCACTAGAAAAGGGGAGGTATAAAAGTCACTTTCTTCACATGAGGTTGTGCCCTAACGTTTCATCGCCTCTCTCGGTTTCTTTCTCTTCTCCTGGCCAGCTGCAAGCCTGCAACCTTCAAGCAACAGTGGAGTGGACTCCATCTGCCTCCTTTCTCCAAACACAGGTACCTCTCCCTCTCCCTCTCTCTTCCTTCATCTCTCCCTCCTTTTCTATCGACCAATGCCTCCGTCATCTCTTCTCTCTCTTTCTCTCTCTCCAAATCCAAACAACAACTATTATCTCCCTCCCTCCTTCTCTGAGCAATAGCATTTATGGT
This sequence comes from Litsea cubeba, assembly GCA_012931725.1. Classification (NCBI taxonomy): domain Eukaryota; kingdom Viridiplantae; phylum Streptophyta; class Magnoliopsida; order Laurales; family Lauraceae; genus Litsea; species Litsea cubeba. The sequence continues at coordinate 41,661,309 of CM022953.1, read as the reverse complement.
TTACCCAGATTGGTCAATTCTGGTTTTTCCCCAAAACTGCAACCAGATTTTGGTTTTCCCCCAAATTGCAACCAGATTTTGGTTTTTCCCCAAACTGCAACCAGATATGAGACCTGGCCAGCAGTCAAACTTTGCTAATGAACATAAAAAATCTGTGAATAAGTTCTAAATCATAAAATAAGAGGTTATGTTTTTTAGAGTTTCCAAATGCCCCCAACCTTAATGGTGGTTTCTGGGTGGAACTCTGATAGTGAAAATGATTATCAATGTACCTCACCAAACTAGCATTCAACTCTAATACGTTCACTTTCTACTAAAAAAAAAAACCTCTGATACCTTCACAAATTTGTAAATGTGGAAGGCCATCTGCTAAGCTTTTGGTTCACCATAATTTTTTAGTGTGTCATGGGCAACATTAAGAGTGGCGCATACCATAATTCTAGCACTTGATTGGCAAGCTTTATCAAAATAGTATGCTCCTGCAGATAGAACATATATGGCCTCCATTGGTTTTTCATGCATTATTGAGTTACCAGATACCTCTTAACTTGTCAAACACCATTTTATTTTTTTTTGCGAGTCATGGCTTTGCAAGTATGACTCCATGCAAGTTTTAGAATACATAGAGAAAAAAAATTTTCCAGTCAGTAATCCACCATTCTCCTTTGTTTCATTACAACATCTTCTTGTGTCATACACTAATCACTTGAGAAAAATAAAAAAAATAATCTAAAAATTAAACCTCAAATTCCACCTAACCTACTCGTTGATACCAATTGATGCCTCGTAAAAAAGAAAAAAGAGAAAAGAAAGAAGCGAACAACAAAAAATTAGTGAGAAACTTTGGAGAGAACTCTCTTTACTGAGAGTACTTTATAGATTTTCATTTGAATGAGATAATCTTTAAATGAATAATTCTCATCTCACTAAAATCTTATCATTCCAAGTAAATAAAAAAACATATAGAATTCCTATCCTCTTTTATCAAGATACAAACCACCTCTATCTTAATTTGATTAAAAAAACATAAATAAATAAATAAATTTCAAACTAGTATTGATTCTTAACAATATGTTACAGCTATAATCAGCCATTGGATTTCCTTCTAGGGTACCTGTAACCCAAATAAATTACCCTATGGATAACTTGAGTATAAGAAGGTCTCAAAACAAAGCCCACTTATTGTTGCTTGGTTAGTATTTTTTTCTTATATGCTTCCATGGTTGTTAACACTATACGTAAAATTGTCAAGTATTCTTCCACGATAGAGTTGGATTGCTTGCTTAATTGTATAGGGGTCATTCATGAAATGGGTTTTTTGGAGATGGGTGTTATGTTATTGTTGACTGATTGATATTTTTTCTTATGTGCTTCCTTGGTGTTAACACTATATAAAATGTAGAATGTCCGAACCAAGTAGCTCTCAAGCTACTAACAGGGCAACATCAATGAATATGAAGTGGACAGATGCACATGATGAAGTGCTTCTCCTCATCACGGTTGACATGCGAAAAGAAGGGAAATTCATCCCTGGAGGCTTTACGTCGGAGGGATGGGCTCTTATTACAAAACAAATGGTTACTGTACATGGGCCCGAATTCTCTAAAGATAAATTGAAGAATAGGTTCAAGAGCTACAAAAAATGGTATAGCGCTATGAAATCCATGCTAAATCTGAGTGGGTTTGGATGGGATGAAGAAAGAAAAAAAGTCACGGCCGAGGAATGGGTTTGGGATGATTATCTTGTGGTGAGATTTTTATTTATTTTTGTATATATTGTTTATGATATACAAGAATGGATTGTGAGTTAATATGCATGTAATGTAGGCACACCCTGGACAAAGTATGTACAGGACAAGGCGCATGCCCGACTACCTTCTCATGTGCGAAATATTCGGCGACTCAATTGCTGATGGTCGAGAGGAATTTGTTACTAATGACGTTCCACGGTCACCACCATCTATACATACCAATGCCTTGGGTGATAATGACATGGATGCTGATGACGATGCCACCCCCCAAAATGAGGATGTTGGAGATGAGCACATCTCTGTAGTTAGGGGGCGTAGCGCGGCCCCTGGAGGATCCTCACGTCAAATAACAAGGCGTCAAAGCGCAGGGGATGCGATGGTAGCAGTTGTAGGGCGTATGGCAGATGCAGTAGATGCAATTTCAAGGAATACAATTTCGACTAAAAAACCTTCAGAAGGAGGTGTGGGAAGCATTACTGCCAATTGATCTAGAAATGAGGATCAAGATGAAAGCATTTGAACAACTTGGGGATGAAGTGAAGGCCTCACAATTTTTGGCCTTAGATAACGATACCCGCAAAATCTATGTTCTTGGGAGCCTTGACCTTTTGTAATTTGTTGCTTTGGGTTGTTATCATAGAATTATATTTTGTGCTTTTTCTTATGATTTCTATTAGTGTCGTTTATGCTTTTCTTTTTAATTTAGAAATGTCATCTTTTGAAATGTAATCGATATTATTATTACTTCGTGGGATGTCAATGACAATGAATGACATCTATATCTCTATTAATGTTAAGGATGTCTTTAACTATTAATTTGTCGGATGTTTGGATTGTCAATGACTTTTATTCATTAGCTTAGAATGTTAATGACGTCTTTTACTAATTTATTGGATGTTTGAACAAAGATTGGCTCTTATTTGTTTTATTCGAATGTCATGGATACTTTTATTTATCGATTGTTTTATTATCTTCACCTGCAGCATGGATAGACAAGAACGTTTGCTACTATTAAAACAACTTGTAACAACAATATGTATCTTATGGTACCGTTACCAGTATCTCATCAAAGATAAAGTTCATGAATCCGCACAAACTGGAATGGCTTATCTGAATGAGATATTGACCGGACACCCCCGCAAATGTCTTGACATATTTAGAATGAGCAGTGGTTGTTTCCTGCTATTGGCCAATGAGCTCAAGCGCAGGGACCTTTTGAGAGACTCTCGTAGGGTGACCGTGGAAGAGCAATTGGCAATATTTTTATACACTGTTGGCCACAGTCAAAGAAATCGAATAATGCAGAATCTATTTCAACATTCAGGGGAGACAATCAGCCGATATTTCAATTCAACACTGAACGCTATTTTAAAACTTGCTCCATATTATGTGAAGCAATCTGAAGGAGAGTGTCCACCTCATATTGCAAATAATCCATTATTCTATCCATTCTTCAAGGTAACATTTTAAACAGAAAGTAAATAATTATTCTATCCGTTCTTCAAGGTTAATGTTGTATTTTAATGCATGTTGTATTTTTTAATAGGATTGTATCGGAGCAATAGACGGTACACATATATCTGCATGGGTTAGACTTGAAGATAAAGTTCGTTATCGCAATAGAAAGGGCGGATTATCACAGAACGTTATGGCCGTTGTTTCATTTGATATGCGTTTTCTATATGTCTCTGCGGGATGGGAAGGATCTGCCTCCGATTCAAAGATTCTTCAACACGCAGTTTGGAGACGACCACAAAACAGGTTACATGTTCCAACTGGTATGATAGTTTTATTCATTTTCTAATTGAATGGAATCATCTTAGTATGTTTAAGGCCTAAAAAGAATTTCAAAAAATGTATTTGTAGGAAGATTTTACCTTCACTACTAGAAAATAGAGTTTCGGCACAGCAAAAAGCGGGTGGCCGCGCATGGTGGTCGCAAATAGACTCATTAGCGACCGCCCATGGCGGTCGCTAAAGCCTTTTCTACGAACATCCGCGCCGAAACCCATTTTTCCTTCATTTCCCTTCCCCCCTTTTTTTCCCTGCTCCCGCCCTCGTCCCGCGCTTATCTCTCCCTCCCTCTCGCTGTCGCTCTCGCTCTCCTCTCGAATCTGACGGAGGCCGTCGAAGTAGCCATCGGCGAGCTCTGCGACGAGGACGACGACGGCAGGATCTGCAGCGAAGACACGGACTCGGACACCGAGGCCGCGGCGCCCTCCGCCTGGAGAAACTCCTCCAGGAGGCAGCCGACGAGCCTGTGCGCCTCGCGGGCGGGCAGCGGAGGGCATTTCCGCGATAACGCCGTGAGGAAATCCCGAGCGATCCCATCAGCGTCGCTGCTGCGGGCGGATGCGGTGATGACGACGTCTGCAATAGTGGCGCCAGCCTCGGAGGCGAAATCAGGGGAGAGTTCGGCGGCCTTCGCTATGTAGGGGAGGAGATCGGAGAAGGAGGAGGAAATGGCGTCGATGGAGAAGGAGAGAGGCCAGAAGGAGGCGTTGAATGAGGATGGAATCGAACGAAGGAAGTCGAGGATGGCGGATTTGGGATCGCGAGGGGTGTTGGCGTTGGTGGTGTTATTTCCTTCTTCTTGTTGGTAGGGGCATTTCGAATCTGAGAGCCATTTCATTTCACTGCTCTCCCTTTCCCAATCTCTCTCTCCACCTCCACCTTCTCTACCAGTTGTCTCCACAGATCTCAATCCTCTCCAAGGCAACACCCCCAATCTCTTCTTCTCCAAACCCTAAATTTCTTCCACACCTTCTTATTATTATTGAAGATTTCTCCTCGATCCCATGGTAGTCTGCAAATGCCGAAAGGTACGATTCCCAATCTCAGCATCACATACTCCCAGTCCCTTTCTTCCAAATTTCATATCTCTCTCTGTATTCTCTTATTTCCCCCTTTCTCTGTTTGATCTTGGTTCACAGAAATCCCACATCAAAATCCTTCTTCTATCTAATCTTGCTTCCGTAGCTTTTGCTCTCACTCTGAATTCTCCTCTCCCATCTCTAGCTATCCCTTCTCTCAACTCCGGGCCTTCTCTCCTTCCTCCAACCACTCCATTCTCACAATCTCAGGACTTGCAGATTGGATTGGAAAATGGGTATTTTCTATAATCCTCTCTTCTCTATTGGGGTGCTCTGAAATGCAATATTTTTTATGGTTCTGTTCTTTCATAGATTGGCTGAGAATGATTCTATATGCTGCAATAATACTCTCTTCTTTAATGGGTTACTCTGAAATGCCCAAAAACTTATTTTTTTTATGGGTATTTACTATAGGCCTCTTTTATCTAATGGAATGGGTCAATGGGGTGCTCTAAAATGCCCAATTTTTTAATGGTTCTATTCTTGCATAGATTGTCTGAGAATGATTTTATATGCTTCAATAATCCTCTCTTATCTAGTGGGTACTCGATTTTTGCAATTTTGTTGCCTGGAAATTGGAATGCACATTTTGAATTTTTGATGGCTCTCTTCTTCCATAAGCTCAGAAGTGATTATACAAATACCCAGCTTTGATGTTTCTTTTCTTGCAAAGACAGGCTAATAGGTAGTTGTTTTTCAGGAAAATCAGGCCATGTCCATCGACTAATCCAGGCTGTGTGTCCACGAATCCAAAGTCATCGTCTTTTGCATTTCCATGGGAGATTCCAGAGAGTTTCACGGAAAATGCGATTCAGGTGAAGGTGATGGAATTTTGTTTATGATTTTGGGAATTGGATGTTTGGGACCAAAATGATCTGAATTGTAGTTGTTTGTTTTTGTTTTTCCACAGAAGTTACAAGATGCAATATTGAAGACACAGAAGAATGCGAAAATTCAAGTAATAGAAGATACTGCAGATGGTAAGTAATCCAATTCAATGAAACTTTTACTGAAGGAGCTTAAATTGTTTGCCTTAGTATCTTAAATGCTTGAATTATTGCACTTCGTAGAAAAAATGTACACTGACTTTCATGTACCTTGAAAGGATAATAAATACAGGACAGTAGACTGCCAATTATGTTATTATGCAAATGCGAGTCTTTGCCTCATATTTAATGCTTTGCAGAATTGCTGCAACGTTATGATATTGAGCTAGCTGCAGAATTTTGTTGACTATTATGCATATTGACAATCTAACATGAGCAACTATATAACCCAGGCAACCTTCAGTGATCTAGCCCATGATCCAGTAAATCCTACCATGCCCTGATCAATTGCCTGTTAATGATGAAGACAATGAGTTTGCAAAGGTTGGGTTATAGAGATCAGTGCCATCATCATCATCATCATCATCACCGTTGTGTGCTTTTGCAATGATTTAGAGTAATTTTGATGCTTATGCTGCTCTGTTTGGTCATGGATTTGTTGATTTTGATTTGGAGAGGAGTGAGATAGAGAAAACCTCTCTTCTCCTTCGTCGCGGGCATTTCCCCTGCGAAGATCCACTCACCATCTCTCCTCCTCTCTCCCTCCACTCCAAAATCAGATCTCTTCCCCCACCGGCCTCTTTAGGGTTTTAACAATCTCAGATCTTCGTTTCCCTCCACATCTTCATCTTCAAAGGCTCCGTTAATCTCTTCCAGCAGCAAAAATGGTAGGGTTTATCTTATCTTCTCCCCTTCTCTTGCTCTCTTTACTTCAAACTAGCAAACTAGCCCAGATCTGGTTCGAATCCGCTTCGATTCGATCAATACAGTACCAAACTTGCTTTTTTCTCCTTCAATTCGCTTCAATTTCTCTCCAAATCGTGCTTCCTTCAGTTCTAAGTTTGTATCATTTCGATTAAATCGATAGTGGTTCTGTGTGTTTTTTTTCGCGAGATCTAGTGTTGGATTGAGAACTGACTTGCTGTTGTTTTGTTTTCTGTAATCGTTTGTTTGTTTATGTGAAAAATGACAATGGTGACAGCCTCTCAGACTCGAGATCAAGGTAATTACTGATATGCTGGTCAATATCTTGTAATTTTTTCAAGTTTTCTGTGTAATTTGAATCTTCCATGCTGATTTGCTTATGGTAATTTCTGGATCAGAGAAAACTAGCGCAGAGATCCGAGAGAGTGAAATCTGTGGATCTACATCCAACGGAACCATGGTAATTTCTAGTGTAATCTTATGATAGTTGGCATTGATTAATGATTGTAGTTTTTTGGAAATAGTTAGTATACTGTTTGAATTATCAATTTGATTTCGATCATTTACGTGCAGGATCATTTCTAACTGATTCATTTTACTAGCTTTTGATGAACTAACAGAAAGTTATCAGTTTTTTTTTATTAGCATCAATTTGCCTCTGTTTTAAAGCTTGATGAATGCATCTATCATGGATAAAACTCAGGTGTTGTACGCCATTTGTCTTTTTCAAGAAAAGGAGATAAGAATGTGTGGATTACATCCTTACAAATCAACAGAGAGATGAACTAATCAAACTTATCCTAAACCACTTTAATATTTGCATGCTTCTACCAAAAAAAAAAAAAAAACCTTTAATATTTGCATGCACTTACTGTATAATGCTTTTATGTTATATATATACACAATTGAGGGATGTCCCACTAATAAATGGTTGCTTTTTAATCTATATTTTTCATGATGGGACTCACCAGTCATTATGTCAAGGGCTAAACTCACGTTTATGTGATGAGTTCACAATAAAGAACATGACCCTAACAACCCTGTTCCCATGAAACATATACAGAAACCCACAGAAAGACACAGTTGAGTCCCAACTGTTTGCCACCATGAAAACTGAGAACCACATTCCAATATTTAAACAAAATGAAAAACTGGTAACTAGGTGTAACCAGCTATCTTTTGTTTGCATATGAAAGTGGGGCCCACATGTGATGATAAGTGGGTGGGTCCCAGTCAGAGATTATATAACCCTCAATGAAAATTAGTGTGGGCTTCCTCATAAAAAATACTAAGTATGTAATGTAGGCCTTCCCTTGTTATCAGTGGCTTGGTTTTTGTCCCTACTTTCTTGTTTGCTCTTTGCATGTTTCCACATGCTTTTAAAAAAATTTGATGCAAATTGTGATCCAATGGCGTGACTAAAGTTTATGACCCTAGCAAGTTGAACACATTCTCTGTCTAGCATTATGTATGACCTCCTTACTTTTTTTCTTTAAATTTCTGAATTTATTTTGACATTTTATTAACAGGTATGGAAATGCAAATGTATGGAAGACTTTCACAGATCTTTTAGTGGCTTCTTTTATATTTTTAAGGTCCTCATATACTTTTACTGGTTTCTTCACCTAATGTTATCAAAAAAGTAAAGAGTTGGGTTCAGGCTGAAGTCTCAACATGTCACTTTTGGTGGTGTATCATTTTTTTAGGCTAAAGGAATGAATTGACTTGCTAATGCTATCTACCTGTGGATTTGTGGGTACTATAGGGATTTGTCTTCGAATGACATCTATGGGGACATAACATTTTCCATTTATAAGTTGAAGCAATTAGAACCCTTGTGAGCTCCTCTCCATCTTAAACTCATTTATCATCATCATTATTCTTTATATTTTCCCATGATTTTCATCTTTGTGCTAAATTGTAAGGCTGGATTTCTATTCCTTCTTAGGATTTTGAAAAACAACCAATTGATAGGGCCGATCCCTTCAACACAATCTCAAATTCCAAACTTAAAAATATTGTAAGTGTTATCTCCCTTAATTGCATAGTTTTGTCTACCTTTAATTATACAGATTCCAGAATGATGTAGGGATTATAACGTTGTCAATGCATGATCCAGGGATATTACTTTGATACATCATTGGTCTATTACTTTGGTTGCAGCAATGTGCATGGCAATAAGTTGAATGGGACCATTCCACAAGCACTTGAAAGTCTTGAGAGAATGGCATACTTGTAAATCCCATCTCTCTCTCTCATTTTAACCTCCATTCTATTTGACCCTGCATTGTTTTCTCATGATATCTAACATGAATTTGCATGTGATGTAGTTGTATCAATATCAGTATGATTTATACTTGGGGTTTGCGTTTCTACCCCTATCTCATGATATTGCTGACCACTTATTGCCTTCTGTAGGAATCTATCATCGAACTATCTTGGTGGTGCCATTTCTATTGAGTTGTCACGAATTGGTAACTTGGATACTTTGTAAGTAGCCACTGACTATAGAAAAATCTAGCTCCTTCACTATACTACCTGTCTTCCTCTGAATGTACGAGGATGTTTTGTTCAGGGACATTTCTAATAACAAGATTGGTGGGTCAATTCCAGCTTCTCTTGGAGACCTTGAACATCTTCTAAAACTGGTGGAATATAGTGTAATTTGTTGGGTTTTTTTTTTTTTTATGAAACGATAGCATTGGTTGTTAGCAAATGGATGGTTAGGATTTATTTAAATGTTTGAAAGAGATTTTGATGGTGTTAATATATGCCCTTTACGAAGGGGGTCCGGGGGTATCCCCCGGCGGGGGTCGAGCTGACCGGTCAGCTCGCGGGGGCCCAGGGGGCAGCGCCCCCGAAAAAAAAAAAGAAAAAAAAAGAAGGAACCCGATATAAATCTTTTTTTTTTTTTTTTGAAAAAATTAAAAGTATTAGCGACCGCCATTGGCGGTCGCTAATACTTTTTAAAAAGTTTTTGTTGAGTATTAGCGACCGCCAATGGCGGTCGCTAATATTATTTAATTTTTTTTTAATTGAGTATTAGCGACCGCCAATGGCGGTCGCTAATAACCTTTAGAGACGAGGTTTTCGCGGCGGCTACTAAGCGGTCGCTAGGCGGTCGCTAAAGAGTATTAGCGACCGCCAGGAGACTTTTAGCGACGGCTACTGGCGGCCGCTAAAAGTCATTTTTCTAGTAGTGCTTGTAGATGCAGGTTATGCCAACACGCGTGGGTTTTTAGCCCCATTTCGTGGTGTTCGCTATCACCTAAAAGAATGGTCCACGACTCAAGCGCCTAGAACTGAACACGAACTGTTCAACTTGCGTCATTCAAAACTACGCAATGTAGTGGAGAGAACGTTTGCTGTGTTCAAGCAACGGTTCGCCCTTCTCCAAACCGCTCCACGATATCCTATCAAGACACAAGTGAAGATCGTTGTGGCGTGTTGTGTTTTACATAACTTCATCCGTCAATGGAATGTTGAAGATGAATTATTCCAAGAAGCATTGAATGAGATGGTGGAAGAGGGTGATCACAATGATGAGCGATATCATGATATCGAAGGGGATAATATTGGTGGCCCTACCGATGCGGACAAGCAGTTTATGACGGACTTTAGAGAACAACTATCTAAAGATATGTGGGAAGCTAGGGGGCCAAGGAGAGTTTGATCTCGTCCATTAGCTTCATCAATGTTTTTTTTGTGGGTACATAAGCTACTTCTATGGGTCTTTTTCTTTTGGGTTGCTTTTGTGTACATGTTTTGGGAATATTTTTTGCTTGCCCAACCTATGGGCATTATTTTTTGGTGGTCCAGCTCCACCTTGGTTGTGTCTCTATGCTATGGGTGCAAGTAGGGTGGAGCTGCTCCTCATTATTTTGTATACTCAGGCCTTAACTTTCAGAATATATACTTGTTATTCATAAAAAAAAAAAAAAAAAAGATGTCACCTTGGGTGTTGTGTTTGTTGTATCTCTATGGATGGTGTTTGAGAAATTGGATTATGGCTTGGTTTCATGGCTAGCAAAATACTCTGTATATCCAATTATTTGGTATGGAGGCTATGTTGTTATTATTTTGATTTCAAGTATCTTAGGTAACTATATGAGAGCCCCCTCTTGGATCAAGAATGGCTGGAATGTTATATAGATCAGGCCATCCTTACCATTTTATTTTTAATTTTGAAATTGTCTATGGACTTGTATCTTAGCAACTATTTCTTTTCCATTCATGTGGTTGTTTGATCAAATCGATTGATGACATATAGTTGTTATATACAGAGTTGGGAATGAAACTGTACATATAGGTTGGGAATGAACCTTGTTATTATATGTTGTGGAATTATGAGATTTGAGCTTTAACATCAGTGATATGGGGTTATGACTTTAAATTCTTCTTTTTGATGAAGCTGACAAGAAATAAAAGAACATAGTCTACTTCTTGCTGTGAGTCAATTTTCCATTCAACATTAATTCTTACACTAATCATAAATTGCCTTTCATCATCTTATTGAACCAAACCAGGGCAACACAAATGAAACTGCAGAAGTTATGCATCTTGCAAAGCAGAGAAAAGGGAACCATGAACAGAACAAGGAAGATCAAGTTATCACAGAGTCATCTTTGTTTAAGCTTGTTGGTGCTGCAGATGTGTACAATTTGGAGGTAAAATGGCAGTGGGTGATCCCCTTGTACTTCCTTTAGTATGTCTATAGATCCTTTTGTATGTCTTTGTAATGTTTCTGTCTTTAATATTTATATTTCTCCTATTTCCTAGCAATAACAAAACGATGATGTTTGAAATAAGTTGTGAAAACAATGGGGCAGTTGATTGTGGGTAGGCCTAACCTAAATAGGTAAAAAAATAAAGCTCTCCCATTAAGGGGAGATTATGTCAAAATTTTCATAAATTCTTTTGTGTATACAAAATGATTTTTTGCTTTTTAGGATGGATTAGAGGATATTGAATGGAATATTTTTTGGGTTATGTTAAATGGATTTGAGATGGAGAAATTCAATTTTTTTTTTTTTGTGGATTCTTCTCTCGTTACCAAACTTGGATCCGAAGGAATCATCACTGATTCCTCCGTGCTCGCCAAACGTGGAATGCAATGAATCTTCTTTCTCATAAATCCTCAAAGAAGAAAGTCTAATTCCGTGGAACCAAAGATTCCTCCGAAGAGAGGATTACTCTCCCGTTACCAAACGTGCTCTAAACGTTTGGTAAACGATGAAGAATCCTCTATTTAGAGGATTCTCTCCATCTCCAAAGAAGGCCACAATCCTCAAGTAGGATTTTCAATGAGAGTTCCATGTTTGGATGGAGGGAGGATTACTACAAATTGTAGAATGTATGATCCAATGGTAATAAATATTTTTATAAAAATCTCCAAAATCCAAGAAAAATTAAGACCTCAACTTTCACCTCAAAGTTGTTTGTGGTCATTTAGAAAATATGAATGGTTCAGATCGTGCAAAAGGGGCCTATAAGAATAAGAAATTAATATTTTAGTTCCTGGATGTTTTTGTAAATATCTCAAGATATGGTAAGAGGATCAACGGTTGAAATTTGGTCAAGCAGCCGTGTTTGACCTTCCAAAAATAACTACCGGTTCATATCATGATCATGGGGCCCACAGAAACCAGAAAATTGAAAATAATGGACTGGTCCCCATCCCAGTTTTGGCCCAACATATCTCAAAATTTGGTCATCTAATGGTTTGGACATTTTTGCATATGTCTCAAGATCTAAGATGAATCAATGACTGAAATTTGGTGACATGACCGTTTTGGATTGTTTAAACATTATTAACGGTTTGGATCTTGATTGTGGGGCCCAAAAGATGCATTAAAAATGCAAAAACCGGCCAAAACCACATTAACGTCCTGGTCACTATAGCTCCGCCTTTCCACTCATGCATGGATTCACTCAGTCCGACCGGGCTGGGAGTGGGGGGGGGGGGGGGGTGTTCGGATTGTGTGGGGGCGCGGGGGGTGGGGGGGGGGGGGGGGGGGGGGGGGGGGTGGTTCTGATTGTGCAAATAATCAAATGAGATGAAAACTCATGTCATTCCTCTCAAAATCCTCTCCCAACCAAACATGAAAAATCATCAAAAACGCAGAAAATGGAGAGGATTCCACTGCCATGCCCTTTGCCAAACGTGCCCCTAGTGTTCTACACAATTGGAAGGGTATCTTAGTGAATCTGGAAACTTGCAAAACAAATTTAATACTGTTATCTCTAATTTGAAAATGTGGATTCAATTGAAAGAGTAAAAACAACACTTCACAACTTTTGTAAAATTATCAATTTATATGGATCCTCTTTGATTCATAAAAGGGCAAAAAGTGACTAAATATTGGAGAATTACGAAAAAGCACTTTACTTTTCATCCTTTTTCAAAGAGGATCCCTGTGAATTGATAACTTCAGGAAATTGTCAAAGTTTTTTGCATTCATTTCAATCGGCTGTCACTGTAAAAACAAAGGCTATATAATAGTGTTCAATGCATTTTTCAACTTTTTTAAATGACCAATATACCCTTTCACACACAAACGTCTCTTTTCTTTTAAACACCCCCTTTTACATTTTCCTAACTGCAAAAGTCACCTCCCTTTCTAGAGAAAACCCTCTTCCTTTTAACATTTACATATTTTCATTCTTCCATGAGTAAAGAGGCTGGAATTAAAATTTAGGGATTTTTACCAAAAAAGTGTTCATATACACAAATACAGCGGATTTAATCAGAAATACACGAAAATGCCCTTTTGGTGTTCGTACGGTGATTTTTTACTCTTTTGCCCTCCATTTATCGAACGATATCGTTTTCAATCCCACCATTTTACCCTAAAAGCATCAAACGATTTCCTTCTCCTTTCTTCCCCAAACAAAATGTCCGAAGACGTCGATTCCGGCGATCACATTCATCTTATCCGGTCAAATTCGTCAAACTCCGAACCAAATTTGGAAGCTCCAGGATCTAAGAAGGGCGGGATCACGAGTCTGTTGAAACAGTTGGATCGAAGGCTGGGATTTCTTCCTTCCTTTCTTCCTTTTCTAATCGAAATCTGGGATTTCTTCGGTTTTCGTTTGATGGGGTGGTTTCAAAATGAAATCTTTTCATTTGGAGCTAGATGGGACTGGGTATTTTCATATCTATTCAAACAGAGTTGATGTTGTTGTTCAGCCACATCTTGGGGGGTTTTGTAATGGTGGGGGGATATTTGTTGGTAAAGGAAGAATATTTGTTGATAAAGAATATTTGCAGGTTGAATTGAATTCCTCGGGTCATTTGATGGGGTGGTTTAAAAATGGGAATTTTCATTTGGGGTTTGATGGGTTAGGGTATTTTTGGATTGATTCACAAGGAGTCGATGTTGTTCAGCCACATTTTGGGTTTTTGTTTAAATAGTATCAGACCTAGTGAATACATTGTGTCGTTGGATGCTTTAGCACAATATTCCTTTTATGGTTATGATATCAAATTATGGTTTGTTTATTTATGAGATTTATATGGATAAATCATGAACTTAGAGGCTCTTTTGTTTTCAATTTGTTTTTTTAGAAAAAGGGAGTTGTTTCAAGACCTTGCTCCAATGTTATGGCATTCTATTGGCACTATTGCTGCTCTCTTATAGGTTTGCTTTCTTTCTCATTGCTCTTCCAGATTTGAAAAAAAGAGGATATTTTATAATATAACGTAGAAGTGATGGCCATTGTAATTATTTTCTTCCTGCAGTTGTTATCATAACTATTACAATCGAAACTTGATATTTTCAAATCCAATGGCATGTTTGTTTGACACTTTCCCTGCAGTTGTTATGAAGCGAATTGTTTCTTGTGCTTAAGTCATTTTCTTATCATTGAGAAAGTTTGAAATTTTGTTAGCGTTCACTCCCAAACTCTATATACAATGCAATTTTCCTCAAAACAATCAGCTGTTGTACATTTTTCTTTATACAATAAGGATTCATGTTTCAATGTATTGAGGCAAACCGAGAAAATCATGTGTTGTTCTCCTGTTTATGAAACTTGACTGTGTTTGCATTACTGTCTGCCTATACATTTAATCTTCCCATAATTCTAAGTTATTATTTGATCATCACATGGGCTCAAGAGCCTTTGAACTACCAGGCTATGTTATGATGTTTTTTATACTGTACTATGTTCTTTATTAGGGCATGGATTTCAAAGGCAATGGAGCCCACATCTACTTATCTTAGTGTCCATTTATTTATATTGTAAAAGATTTCTATTTTCACTAAGATAAGTAGATGTGGGCTCCATTGCCTTTGAAATCATACTCTTGTAATGTATTGGCATGGTTACGGGGAGATAAGCTTTTGAAGGAAAAAATTTATATAAAGGGTGCCTTCTACATGCTTGTATAACAGAGAATAAAAGTTCGGGTAAGTTGAAGAGAAAATGCATTTCAAGAATGTCGAAACAACTTTAGATAAACAAGCGCCCATTTTGTATCCCATCCACATGCATATGGAAAGGCCCACACCAATTTGATATTGAGCTCTAATAAACCACCCTCTTGATCTGTTTTGCTCATTTGCAATTTGCATGATACTTTTGGACCGGTTATCTAAGGGTCTTTTTGGATGATGAGAAGAAGTTGATTAATTGATGGAGAAATGGAGAAAGCTGTCCTCTGTTCAAACCTGTTTTGCTCATTTGCTTTGATCATTTTTCTTTCTTCGTTGGTTAATTCTGATTTGGTGTCAGTCAGATGCTGCCAACTTTTTGGTAAAGCTTTTCATTGTTCTTTTTCGAAAATAAAATTGTTGCCTTTTTCTTGGTTTTACGTCCTTTTTTTTATTAATAAAATGGTGACTGGAATTCTTGGTTTTACATCTTCGCCCGAATCAAGTAACATAAGCTTAGAAAAAACACAGTAAAAAAGTGACGAATTGTTTGCCTTTGTTATACTCACAATTTTCTCTGTTTCTATTCTAGCCACTGCCATTTCAAGTATCCATTGGCAATTGGACTTTTTTATTTGTTATAAGATTGAGTGTTGGGAAGTCTGTTTTCCAATTTATTTTGTTTTACCTTTAGGCTCTAATCTTTGTCCCTAGGCAATGTGGCACCAAGTGATGACTAAATTTGAGGAAAAAAGATTTGTTTTCATGGAAAATACAATTCTTATCCTTCAGAGGATAATTCACCCTTGTTAGAGCTACTCTTTCCAATTTACCTATGTCTTCTTTCTTTATGTTCTCATTCTAGATGCTTTAGTTGCAAGACAATTGTAGGGATTTTAAAAAAAATCATATGCGAAGGTACTTACGAGAAAGTAACTTCTTACGTGTTGGAAAGACAGGAGAAACCAAAGAGGAGAAGGTGTTGGGGGTAGGGAATTTGTGTAAAGATACACAAATTGGGCATTGCCAAGTTAATGGTGTTAGAGATTTGGAGAAGAGAAAGCAGCATGTTGGAGAAAGGTTTCTGCTTGTAAATATGGGGGGAGACTGCGAGAGAGGAGTTCGGGACAAAGAGGGAGAAGGTGAAATGTGCTCACAGTATTGCATCCCATTACCAGGATGGGGTTGAGTTATGTATGTTGGGTGTTAGGTTTAAGATAGGGCTGAGGAATATAGTACTTATCTAAAATGGCTTGAGTGTAGTGGAGGGGTGTTCGAGTTAAGATTTTAGTGTTGTTTAGGGCTCTTGCTAAGGCAAAGTTTTCGGTGAGCAAGTGCTGTGAATGGTTAGAACTTAGAAGGGAAGCTGTTTTGTTGTCCATAGATGAGACTACTGTTGGTTTACTCTAGATTATGAGTACAATGTTATCATAGACCATACACATTCTATGTTCCTAGTGATCTTGTTGACTGACCGAGTGTCAGGACCAGTGGAGCTACCAAAAGGATCTATCTTCCCTTCTTCACTTTGATTTTTTTTCTTTCTTGCTACCAAGTTCATATTAATAAAAAAAATCTTTTTTAGAATTATTTTGGTGGATAGAGTGCATGACTTGTAGATGACCCAATCAAAGAGGAGAGCCTTAATCTGATAAATCCTTCTTTACTGATTGCGTGGGGCAAGATCTACTTAATTATATAGTGTCTTGGAGGTATGGTTCACTTCTTTGATTTGGAATCTTTAGTGATTGAGTGGGACAAGATGAGTAAGACAATAGACTGCTAAACTACAAGTATTGAATTTGTTTTCAGTTATAGTGATTACAATAGACTGTTGGATAAGACCCTTTAATTTTTTAGTGATTACAAAGGCAGTGCATTGCTTATTGTACATCATCTTGGAACACCTCTTTCTAATGGTGCCACCTGTATTGATTATCTTTTTCTATCTTTTAATTTGCATCTCTGCCAATTTTGATTCTTGAACTGGTTTTGGCAGGATTATCATTGTTCCGGCTGATGTCACTTGTAATGGTCAAGTTATGGATACGAACAGAGGATAATGAAGTAACAAGTAACATGCTTCCATTGCAAGAAGCGTGGTCATAATAGACAGACATGTAGAGATCCACCTCCAAGAGGATGAATCATCATTTTCCTCTTTTTTGGGATGAGATATAACTTCAACTTGTCCACATCGTTGTTTAGATTTGAAATGTTGAAGCCGACATATGGAAGCAGATCAAGCGGTCCTTATCGGGTATCATTTGTATGAGGGATGAATTGCTCTATGTTTGAAGTCAATCTACTTGTAAAGGGTGTATGACATTCGTGTGCTAGAGTAATTATTGGGTTCCAAACATTCCATAATTTTGTAAGCATATTATCTAACAATTTGAAATGAAATAAATGCCATTTGAGTCTACCCTCTTCAACTCCATGTTTCCAACCCATTTGTCATGTGAAGTTCACGATATCTTCTCTTGAATGACAGCTTGCAAACACAATAATCACTTAAAAGTGGCCACCCAATGGTTTCCAACAGTACATATTCTATGGACTCAAACTCAAAAAAAGGAAACAGGTCAAAGAAGAATGGAGACAACCACACTAACTACATGCAAGTGGTCAACCAGGGGTTTGCATACACACATACACTAAGAAAGAGGGTTTGCATACACAGATAAAAACCGTAAAAAAAGGTGGAACATTACAGTACAAAATCACAAAGACATGATGGGTGTCATCTCTCACCGACCATAAAAAACATGACTAGGAAACAAAAGAATAGGGGATAAATCAGCGTATTAAGGTAAAATCATAGGCCCAACATTATATGAACTTGAATCCCTACTCATACGAACTTGAATTTTGTGCCAGACATTGTTTTTTGATAACGATATCATTACCATTATTTATTAGTTTCTCCATCCATTTTTTTTGTCCAAGAAGAAAATAATGGTGACTTTTTATTGAGATGCATAAACAATGAGAAAGGCTCATGGATTTGGCTCAGAAATGCATTCTCCTAAGAGGCGAAGTGAAGGTTCGAACCCTCAAAACGAGGGTTCGAACCTTCGGACTCTGAAATTTGGCCCAGGAAGGCAGTGAAGTGAAGTACCCATGGTAAAAATCCCTAAAATTTAAAACCGTTACCTCTATTTTGATGGTGAAGTACCCATTGAGATGAGTTCAAAAAAACTTACACAACTTTTTAAAAGTATTTATAGGTATCATCTTTAGAAGAAATAGGCATGAAGTGCTCTTTTTTGATAATCTTCCTACATTTAACCACTGCATGAGTCATGTACCTGTGTCATCATATTATTTGATGTTTCATCCAATTGACATAGGCCTCCTTTTTTTTTATGCTATCGGACGGTTCCCAACCCTTTGGGCTGGACTAATCCCTCCGGGCCTAGAAGGAAGCCGCATAAACACCCCTGTGGCCCCATGGTGGTAGCACTAGTGGACTTAACCTTCGATTCTTAAAGAAGGGGGGAACCGGGGATGAATACCAAGACCTCTAGCTCCGGAAGAGAGAGGAACCGTGGTCCTGACCACTTGGCCAACCCCTTGGGGTTACATAGGCCTCCATCAAGTGTTTTTCATGTTTTTTATACACACCTTTTTTTCTCTTCCAAGTTTCTTTGAAAAATCCCATATTTTTCACGAATATTAGAGAAACCTTTCATATTTTTTTCCTTTTAAGAAATGCGATTCTCATTGTCATATTCATAGGACTATCTTGACTTTTATACAACCCTAAATTAGATTTAATGATGATGATGACAACAACGATGATACCATTCAAAGAAATGATGATGATGATGATCATGAGGTCACACTACAATTAATTCAAATTAGTTGGCCAGTTGAATGGTAAGCATGGGGTAAAACTCATCTTGAGTTATTGGTTTGTGTTTGTTCAAGTTGAGAATTGAGACGCTAGTGCTCGGAATGAATATGCTTGTTTGTAGCATGTTATTATTATCACATTCTGGCATAGTTGATTTTGCACTTTAGGAAGAAAGCTTTCTTAATAAGATAATCCAAGAAAGTCATAAAAATCTCCTTCTCAATTGCAAATGCATTTTTCATGTGGATCCCTTTTTCAGCACATGGGAACCCCTATGAATAATGTAATTCAGAACCCCAAATTTAACACTATATATTGTTATTCTCCATTGGATTGAAATCTTAAAAAAAATGGTGCCTTCTAAAACATTAAACTTGGAGTGATGGATCAAGTGATTAGGATGATTTAACGGAATTGAAAATTTCCACACATGTAGATCTCATTAAGATCTTTTCATCTCCACCTTCCACATGAGTTGGCGTGACCAAATGAGGAGTGGTCCACACGAGTTCTGCACTCCTCAGCAGAGGGTGGGCCATGATGTATAAATATAAACATAATAAGTGCATAAAAAGATACATAATGGGCCAAACAAGAGCTCATCAGGCTTTTGATCATATGCCTAGATGTGGCCCATTTTCCAACTTTAGTAATTGAAATGGGTCCAGCCCATCAAACCTGAATGCACGCCCAAGCCCGACTAATTGGACCCAGATCTTGGCCAAACTTGGGCCAGATTCAGGTCCATTGGCTGCTAACGGTGGGTCCCGCGAAAATCTTCAAATGACAAATATAACCTTACAAAGGTGTCAACTGTCAAACAAGGTTAAGATTGGCTCCTTAACTGAGTGGTATGGAGCGCGAGTTCGAACCTCGGGTACGTCACCATTTTCCGCTAGTGCGGGCTCTTTTTCCACTTGTATGACTTTTCTTTCCGCTTGTGCGGGCTTCTTTTCCTCTTGAGTGAGATGTAGTCTCTCTCTTAGATCTCGGACCCCTTGCTGGGGTAAAAAAAATAAAATAAATTCAAACAAGGTAAAGTGCATTGGTTAAAGGGACAATTACCGTATGGACGGCCCAAAACCCGAAATTTACCCAATACCAGATAAAAGATTGTAATTTACCGGATGGAAGATCGTACACAAAAGGACGCGCAAAATGGGACGGAAATACCCTTTTTCCTGCAATATCCTAGGGATGTAGGATATCGCAGGATTCGATATCACAGGCACTTAGGATATCGCACAGTTCGATATCCTACGCCTGTAGGATATCGCACAGTTACCTACTCCCATCCTATCACATATCACAGTTTTTCACCACAAAAGGTCCGTTTCCATCTTCTCTTCGTTTCCATATTCGAAGGTTTTCAAAGACGACCTCCGTTTCCATCTTCTCCGTTCGCTTGTGCGTTCCGATAAGATATTACCATTCGCTCATAGTTGAATGTGATTCGCAGCCTTTGGACCATTGGGAGCAAGGTCCACCAGGAATATGGTCCAATACATACTCGCATAGCCTGATTTAAGTTCTAATTAAATGAGTGTATATTTAGACATATGGGCCCCACATATTTTAACAGGCTAGAGTTCTAAAAATCATATAAATCACTGCAATCCAACAAGTATATTAAAAAAAAAAAAGGGCCCACACTGAAAAAAGAGGAGTGCAATTTATTCTCGCTATTACAACGAGACCTGATTTCGCTATAGCGAGAATGGTCCCTGCCTCCCTTCACCATTCATTCCACTTGCCATTATTACACATGTACAAATCTCCATTTCCACCTACACACATGTACTTTGGATTTATATTTGTTCATACATCACCCATTTAAAACTTTACCTGTACACATGCAATTGCTACAAACATTTCCATGCTACATACATCTCTTCACCTCTCATTCCATCCAATCTCAGTTTTCCATTTTTCCAACCCAACCACAAAAATCAAATCATATTCATTTTCAAGCTATAACCAAGAGGCTAATCACCATAAAGAGGTAAATAATAGAATTGATAATCCAATCAAAGAATTAAGCACCATGTATCCTTAATTAAAGCTTATACTTGCAGAACATGTGCATTCTTTTTATATAGATGAAATGGGTGGAGACTTACAACAATACAGACACAGGGGAAGTGATTGGACCGGACACAAAAATGTGTCCCTCGCTATAGCGAGACCACCTTCTAGCGAGCCACAAATATGCAGAACAGTCATGTTTAAATCAACACTTCCATCTCTCCAAAGATGCAGAACCTTGTGATTCATCCTATGGATTGAAACCAAGAGATATCAATTTCTGGGGATGAACCCCATATATGAAGAGGTAAGCTCGTCCTGGACAAATGGCAAGGAAACTGGTGGAATTATACAAACAGGCTTGAGCCATTATATCAAATGGTGTAAAAATGAAAAAAAAAAAAAAAAACACAGATGGCTCTAAAGACTAAACCCAGAGAATGACTCTATTCTTCAGTTATAAATTTGAGAAAAAATCCCAAATATCAAATCTCAACACTTTCTTTTGAGACAGATTCAATTCCATACAACTGAATTTACACAAAACATATCAAACATTCTCATAAAAATTTCTCTTTCTAATTAAAATTTTAGTACAAATGTGACTACAAATATAAATCTCTGAACAGATTCCTCAATAAGAATTTGAGAGAATACATTTTTGCCAGAAAAATCTCTGAATATAATTTAACAACAACTGGGACTACAATTTTCAGCGACTACAATTTCTGAACATTGCTTGAAGCTTTCTCCAATCTTTTGATCCAATGCGAAAGAGAATACAACAACCTCCATTTGTTAGATAAAACTGGGAACTAGATTAAAAAAAAATCCAAAAGAAAAATGTAGAGTCATCACTTCCTGTAGACCTGTAAAATCTGCAGTACTTATTCTTTATGAGAAACTACTTTTATGCTTAAATCACTAAACCTATTAAATCAGTTTCAAACATCCATAATAGATTTACTGCTATTAAAAAATGCTCCATAATAGATTCAACATCCATACTACATCTAAATCCAATTTCCCAAAATCCATTTCAAACATGTAACTTACTCTTTTTCAAACATCCTCAATCCACATGAACAGTTTGAACATTCAGGTTTCAACATCTACACTTTCAACTAGTCAGTGCATCTAATTTGGGAATTTGATGAGTGTTAGAGAAATGCATTAAAAAAATAGATTTGAAATGAAATGGGAGAGATTAAAAAAAAAAAACCAGATTTCAAATGAAATGGGTGAGATGAGTGTGACGCCCCGGAGTCCCACATCGACTATAGAGAGGAAAGTGATTGGGATTATATGTAGAGCTTACACCCTTACCTTGCATGAGGCCTTTTGATGGGTTCAGGCCCATCAGAAATAAAACCGTGAGGCCAGTGGGCCAAAGCGGACAATATCATGTATGGGTAAGGGGTGGGGCGTTACAATGAGGAAAAAAAGAGATTTCAAAGGAAATGGGGAAAAAGGTGACGAGCATCTATGCAGCAATGGCTGGCCAGCATGTTGTGCGATGGCAGATGTGGCTGGGCTGGCACAGATCTGTGTGGAGAGAGGGAGAGACGAAGGAGAGCTGCTGGGCTCACGACTTTTCTTGCAGTGGCGAGAGGGAAATATTGGGCTGGGAGGGGATCGCAGCGTCTTCCCCTTTTGGATTGTCTGGCCTGGCTATGGAGAGAGGGAGAGACGAAGGAAGGGGGAGGAATCTCTTGACAGAGATGGGCGAAAATGGATTATGGGCTGGGCTGATCGACGGACTGAAAAGGTGAACATGAAAGAGGAGGATACGCGCAGCGTCTTGCGAAAGAGGAGGAGATGCGCAGTGGAGAGAGAGATCGCCGTGCCTGGCTGTCGAGAGAGAGAGAGCTGCGAAAGAGGAGAGAGAGACATAGGAATGTTTTGATTAGGGCATTAGTATGAAAGGGGGAAACAATTTGGGCTGGGCGGGCTGAATGAAAATTTTGGACAAGTGATATGTGATGAGTTGGGAGTAGGTAACTGTGCGATATCCTACAGGCCTAGGATATCAAATTGTGCGGTATCCTAAGCGCCTGGGATATCGAATCCTGCGATATCCTAGGACTGTAGGATATCGCAAGGAAAAGGGTAAAACCGTCTCACTTTGGGCTCCTTTTGTGTACGATCTTCTCTCTGGTAATTTACAATTTTTCATCTGGTATTGGGTAAATATCGGGTTCTGGGCCGTCTATACGGTAATTTTCCCTTGGTTAAACATTGCCAATTCTTCTTTTCCCAAATTGGGAGGTTGGTTAGTGGCAGAAACTGCCATTTCTGGCGCCAAAGGTTCTTGCAAATGACAGCGATCCTCTCACGGATCCTTTGACCACCTCTCCCAAAAAAGAAAATGTATGAGATACTTATAATCTCTGCCACATTGTGCAGTTCTTAAACATCCAAGGCAAGCTTACAATCATCTAATTAATCTTGATTAGTTAGTCTTTTAATCCTTTCTTTTTCCATTCTATCTACATCTGCTGCAGCTCCATTCAATTCAAGTTCAAATTGCTCTTTTGGAGTAGGTCTAAGGTACCTTCCAAGGAACAATTTGTTTTGTGTGTATTCAATAGAACTGTTACCGACCCATGTGGAAAAAACATAACCTGAAGGAGATTCCGCTGAATTTTTTATTTTTTATTTTTTTTTGGAGAAAATTGAGTAAGTGAGGTGGGTTTTTTGAGAATGATTGAAAATGGTTACTAAGTGATGTGGGTTTTGTGATAATTCAAAACCATTATAGCTGGGTTGTAGAAATTGCATGCTGTTGTTTGGAAAGTGCTAGTAGCTTTGAAACAAGATGGTACAGACAAAAATATCTCCCCATTCACTGTTGACTTCTTGTTGTTTTCCTATGTGCATAATGTCTTTGAAAAAATATCAATCTGATTTTATTCATAATTTTGTAGTTTGGCAGTTCTAGAATGAAAGAAAAAAAAAAAACGTGGGTGGCAACTGATTCCTTTTACTTTCTTGTTTTGACATTTTCTTTTGTTTCTAGTTATGGAGACCATCATTTTGGTAGAATTGATTGTAAGAACTATGAAACCAACACCTTTGATATTTGAAATCTTTTCAACATCTCTGATCACATGTATTTCAAAGTGACATGCTCTGGCTTTCACGTCTCTTTCTGTATTTATTCATGTGAATCACACTCCATTTTTCTCAAGAATGGGTTAAAAATATTCTAATTTATGATTAATCATGTAGCAATACATTGGTTTATATAGAGAATGGAAAACTATTCTAGGAAACACTATATACAGAGGATCAATCTGATCCTGTAATTGATCCTATAATCTTGCATAGTTGACTCTGTGTACAGCTCATTTGACACTCCCCCTCAAGTTGGGGCATATATGTCATCAATGCCCAACTTGCTAAGTGAGCTGTGAAAAACTCTGCCTGTGACTGCTTTGGTGAGGACATCTGCAAGTTGATCTTCGGATTTAACAAACGGTACCTCAATGATCTTGGCCTCGAGTTTCTCCTTGATGAAATGTCTGTCAACTTCAACATGCTTAGTCCTATCATGTTGCACTGGATTATGTGCGATCTCTATTGAGGCCTTGTTATCACAATGCAGTTGCATGGCACGTTTGGGTTTGAATCCCAAATCCCTCAACAATTTACGTAACCAGAGTAGCTCACATACTCCATGTGCCATACCCCGATATTCAGCTTCAACACTTGATCTAGACACCACTTTCTGTTTCTTACTGCGCCAAGAGACTAAATTGCCTCCCACAAAAGTAAAGTATCTAGATGTTGACCGCCTATCAGTAACAGAACCAGCCCAATCTGCATCAGTGTACCCTTGATCATCGAGATGACCATGCTTTGAGAACATCAATCCTGTTCCAGGAGCTGACTTCAAATATTTCAGAATCCGATTCACAGCGTCCATGTGTCCTTCACTTGGTGCATGCATGAACTGACTCACCACACTCACTGCATATGCTATATCAGGTCTAGTTAGTGATAGATAGATCAACTTACCAACCAGACGTTGATATCTTCCTTTGTTGGTGGGTACCTGATCAGGATATTCACCAAGTTTATGATTCACCTCCATTGGGGTATCAGCTGGCTGGCAAGCTAACATTCCAATTTCAGTCAAAATGTCAAGGATGTATTTCCGCTGTGATAGAAATATTCCTTTTTCTGAACGAGCTACTTCAATCCCCAAAAAATACTTCAGAGCACCAAGATCTTTCATCTCAAATTCACTGGCTAAATAACGTTCCAATGCTGTCTTTTCCTCTGGGTCATTTCCTGTAACTACCATGTCATCAACATACACAATAAGGGCAGTGACCTTACCTTTCCTATGTTTCAAGAAAAGAGTATGATCTGAATTACTTTGCTTGTAGCCGAAATTCTTCATTGATTTGCTGAACCTTCCAAACCATGCTCTGGGTGATTGCTTCAATCCATAAAGAGACTTTCTTAGTCTACACACCATGTTGTTCTGACTGGACCCCATCTTGCATCCAGGAGGGGGGTCCATATAGACTTCTTCTTCTAAGTCTCCATGCAGGAAGGCATTTTTTACATCAAACTGATGTAATGGCCAGTCCAGGTTTGCTGCTAGAGAAAGAAGCACCCGAATTGTGTTAATCTTGGCTACAGGAGCAAAGGTCTCCTCATAGTCAATCCCATAAGTCTGAGTGTAACCTTTTGCCACTAGTCTTGCTTTGTATCGTTCAATGGTGCCATTTGCCTTGAATTTTACCGTATATATCCATCTGCAACCTACTGTTCTCTTCCCTTTAGGAAGGGTAGTCATCTCCCAAGTGGAGTTCTTCTGGAGGGCCTCCATTTCCTCATTCATTGCTTGAGTCCACATGGGATCTTTCAGAGCTTCCTGCACATTACTTGGAATAGATACAGTGGATAATTGACATACAAATGATGCACATGACGGGGATAGCCTATGTAAAGACACATGATTAGCAATAGGGTATTTAACCTTTGCTTTAGGATCAGGGTCATATTGTTGTCTAGGGATCCCTCTAGTTGTACGAGGAGGTAACTGATAACCTGTGTGACTAGACTCAAGTAAAGGGATATAGTGTGAGTTTGAGTGTTCAATTACCTGTGGAGGATCCTCAGGGCCTGATTGGATAAGTGGTGGTAGTACTGTAGGAGGGACTGTATCTGAACACTACACAAAAAACGAAAAATTGGAACGGATTACCGTTCCTAATTCGTGTGTTCCTAATCCGTTCATCCGTTACTAAACCGTTCCTAATCCGTTAATCCGTTCCAAAAATAGGAAATTGGAACGGCTGAACGGATTAGGAACACACGGATTAGGAACGGTAATCCGTTCCAATTTTTCATTTTTAGTGTAGTGGAAACACTATCTGGGGTCTCCAGTTCTTGTGGCTCTTGCTCTTGTTGTACCTCTATAGTTGGTGACTCAGTAGTCACTACACTCTCAGGTGTTGTCCGAGGCTGCTCTGACATAGGCTGATCTACAATTTTCTATGGAATTTGGATGATCTGATTCTGAGTATCTTCTGCAAAGATAGAGTTCTCCCCCTGCAGTGGATGCTCGGAATCTCCCCCTGAGTAATAGAACTCACTTTCGTGGAAAGTAACATCAGCTGTAACGTGCAAGGTCTGAGTAGGGGGATGAAAACACTTATAGCCTTTTTGAGTGTCAGAATACCCCACAAAGACACAGCGTAGGGCACATGGATCAAGTTTGCCACGCTGGTGTGGATATACCTGGATATAAGCAACACAGCCAAATACACGCGGTTCGAGATTTGGTGTGGATGGCATGGTGAGGAGAGTGGTCAATATCTGAATTGGAGTTTGATACTGGAGAGTACTGGATGGTGTTCTATTGATGAGGTAGGCAGCTGAACAAAGGGCCTCCCCCCAAAAAAAATGAGGCATATGGGCCCCAAATAGAGAGGCACGAACAACTTCCAGGAGAGGACGATTCTTACGTTCCGCTACACCATTTTGTTGTGGTGTATATGCACATGTGGTTTGATGAACAATACCATTTTGGCTTAAAAAACTATGTAGGTCATTGTTGACGTACTCTCCTCCATTGTCTGACCTCAAAGTTGTGATTTTCTTGTCAAATTGAGTAGCAACATATTTGTGAAATTGTTTGAATTTGGCAGTGACTTCGCTTTTCTGCTTCATGGGAAAAACCCAAGTCATCCTAGTGCAATCATCTATAAATGTCACAAACCACTTAAAACCACTAATAGTAAGGACTCTTGACGGACCCCAGACATCTGAATGGATAAGCATGAAAGGCATAGAACTTTTATTCAATCTTAATGGGTAAGAAATACGATGGCTTTTCGCCAAAACACAAGTTTCACAATGAAAGTCTGATGCAGCAAACTGAGAACATAAATCTGGAAATAAAAGTTTCAAATAACCAAAAGAAGCATGACCTAATCGTCTATGCCACAGCCAAATCTTCTTCATTCTGACGGACTCGTCCCCTCTCACATGATGTGCTTTACTCAATTTCTCACAGCAGTCATCTGTCAAGTCCAGATAATACAACTTCCCCCTCCTAGTACCACATCCAATCACGGCCCTGGTGAGAAGATCCTGAAAAAGACAATACAATGGCCAAAAACACACAGTACAATTGAGGGAATCAATGATTTGAGGAACAGATAACAGATCATAGTCGAGTGAAGGAACAACCAAGACATGATTGAGACTTAATGAAGATGTAAGAGATAGGGACCCTTCTCCCAAAACTGGGGAAGTGGTTCTATTTGCACTGGTAATATGTGTTTGGCTTGATGGTTTGGTAGAGTGCAATCCAGTGAAACTAGATGTCATGTGATCAGTAGCACCAGTGTCAAGAATCCATGATCTATTATAAGTAAGTGAAGATGTGCAGGAGGAAGTACCTGAGGTGGCCAAGGCCTTGGAGCCAGATGTACCTGATGGAGATTCCAATGCAGTCTCTTGGGATGACTCCGTTGATGCGAATGAGGCTCTGCTCGAATCCCTCTTTCGCCCTTTGTGAACCCATCCTTCTGGATAACCAATGATCTCATAACAACCCTTAATTGTATGGTTATCTAAACCACACTTGGTACACTTCATTGGAGGCCGGTTACGAGTAGAGTCTGTTTTCTGGGTGGGTAACCGAGATTGCTTGTACCTTGCAGTGACCAAAGCTGTGGCATCGGATGAGGCACCAGCTTCAGACATGGTTCCCTGTCGGTTACTCTCTCGTTTAATATGTGCATATGCTGCCTCAAGTTCAGGTTTAGGCTCCATCCTCAAAATTTCTCCTCGAATTTGATCGAAAATATTGTCCAAACCTGCAAGAAAGATATAAACTCGGAGACGGTCAATCTCCTTGCGTCTAGTTTCAATATCTGCTGGATCCTTCATGTTACTTGGACTTAATTGATCAAGCTCTTGGAAAATCGCAGTGAGCTCACTGTAGTAATTGGCAACAGGTGCTCCATTCTGTGTCATCGTGAATGACCTTCTGTGTAGATCATAGATCTTTGCCTCATCTGAACCATCAGAGTATGTTTTCTTGATTGCATCCCAGACTTGCTTGGTTGTGTCATAACGGATAAACCGTTTCATCTGATCGGGTTTCATGGCATCGAATAACCAACTCTTGACTTGGCAATCCGACGCACGCCATTTGTTGTATGTTGGATCTGTGGTCGCAGGTTGGACCATATCACCTGTCAAGTGACCATGTTTCTCTCGTCCGGCAATCTTCATCTCTATGACTTGATGCCATAGAGAATAATTATGTTCATCCAATTTGATTCCAGTTGAAAAGTTGGAATTATCTCCTTGGATGGTGACAATCTGGGTGGTTGAATTTGATTTGCTGGAATCTTCTTCACTTGCCATGATAATGGCTCAATGGATGATGGACGACCTGGACTAGACCTTGCCACTTTCTTCTTTGTCTATCTCGTTCTGGTTACTGTAACCAGAAATGAACGAACAGTGGTCTGCTGGTTTTCCTCTCCGGCGAAGATGGCACAGCGGCAGCGGTGACTACGTGGCCGGCGATGATCGGTGAGGAAAATGGGTTCCTCCTTGACTGCCCGTGATTCAGCTGTTCCAAACAAGGTGGACAGTATGAAACCTCCAAAGCTGGAGTCAAAGTGCAATTGCACAGTTATGTATGAGAGAAACAGATCCAGAAAGATCGGATCGGAGAACGACCCGAACTCGCATCAGCGAAGCGGAATCGCCGGCAAATCGGTATCGATGGCGTCGTGAATATGGAGAAAATCGGATTCCAATCCGGTACTGATTGCAGCAAACCAAGATCGGTCGTTACTTTTTGATATTACTAACGATTCGCCGATTGTGGGGCTTGCAATGGGTAGCTTGAAAAAAAAACCCCTCTTCTGTAGACAAGAACAGAGATGGAGCAAAGTAGACGCCCGGAACAGGCGAGGTTCTTCTACGCGGGCAGGTGAAGACCCTCTTGCAGAAGATCGAGGAAGATTCAGATCTTCCGAAACTCTCGTTCAATCAGCCCCCTTTTTCCCAGTTTCAAGGGCTTTTGAGAACCCAAGCAAAGCAGCGATGGCTCGGTTTCCTGATCGTCTATCTTCTCCGGCGAACCCAAGTAGCAATGGCCGACCCGGGGTTTCCTGATCGTCTGTTTTCCAGAAGAACCGATCAGTGTGGCCCTCTCAAGATTGGAGAAACCCTGATCTCATCCTCTGTGATTGTATAGTGGTCGCAGCTGTTGAAGGAGAGAGGGTTAGGTCAAGAGACGGTCCTGATCGGATGATGATGCTCTGATACCATCTCAAGAATGGGTTAAAAATATACTAATTGATAATTAATCATGTAGCAATACATTGGTTTATATAGAGAATGGAAAGCTATTCTAGGAAACACTATATACAGAGGATCAATCTGATCCTGTAATTGATCCTATAATCTTGCATAGTTGACTCTGTGTACAGCTCATTTGACAATTTTCATATAGAAAAAGAACCCAAATACAACTTTCTTGAATTCAGGAACCCCTTTATCCTGTCCATGGAGGAAAATGGAGGTTATGTCTCCTTGAACAAGGTGAAAGGGAAAGAAGCCAAAGAAGGTTTAGCTGAGAGATTGATAGAGAATAAGGATTTATATGTGCTTTTTTATACTAGAAATTGGCCTAAGGGGATAGGGAAGTGTGTCTGTTATGATGGGTGTCTTTACCATGGTCTTCTGTCTCCAGGCAAATTATCAGAGAGAGGTAAAATTCCATGGCCCTCGAGTGCTATTTATGTGGGTTACATTCAGGGTAGTTGCATAAATGGGTATGATTTTCTTATTGAATGTAATGGGGAGAGCTGCTAAGGGCAACGGGTGGTGAACCAGATGCATGGATATGGAAGGAAGGGATATGGGGATGGAGGTGTTCATGAAGGTTGGTGGAGAAGTGAAGTGTTAAATGGCCAATGATAGACAAGCCGGGCGTTGGACAACCGAAGTGATGTGTGGTGAGGGAATTTTGCTGTGGGCTTCTAGTTATGAGTATTGGAGGAAATTAGTTGATGGAGTACCTCTTAATAGTTGTGAAGTCCTAAACTTCACAAATGGAGGTATTCTTTGTGGAAGATGGAAAAAATGTACAATTGTTTGGCTGTAGATATTATCCTCTGTATGTGAGTTTTGAGTGGCGGAAATCACATGTTCGAACTGGTGTTTTTACATCGGACAATGGAGGAAAGACGGAATTGATGGGCAATGAGCACAGAGTTCTGTGCCCTAAGCATTTGGACACTTTCATAGATGATGCTCTCAGCCAATTGGACAGTACAATTTGGTTCTTAGCGAAATATGGTGATTTTCTGGTTGAGGTTTCAACTTTCAATTGCACGACCTTGCCGATATTGTTTTGGAATCTGAATTATCAGTGTTCCAGGATGGGCCTCTAGATGAGCACAAGAGTTTAGGAGAAGTGATCTGCAAGGGTCATGGGAAGTATGAATTGATGCATGTTTTGCAGCTTGGAATCAGGTTTCACCATCAAAACTCTTTACTATCTTAAAACGGAAACTGAGAAGTAATGAGCTTTTGTCTTTTGCTTGTCCAATTCTGTCTGAAAGTTTAAGGTTTGGTAGGTTATGAGTAAAATTTAGGTAAAATTAGCGAAAGGTCCCTATAAGTGAATGTATCAAGCCTCCAGTCTTAGGAAAAACTCTCTAAGGCATATGGTCCACTCAGCTAGACTGTTTGCAGCCATAGGTCCCTGAGCCCACACGTATTCATTTTCAGGACTAAATTGCCCTTCCAACCATTTTAGGCATGAAATTTTGAAATTTAAAATTTCAAAATTTATTTTATCCCTCTTTTTCTACAACGAGCCTAGGTTTCGTCTTTGTTCTAGAAAAGAGTAGCTCTGTACCGATTTTGCAGAGAAGGAGATCGTTGATCTCTGCTGGGCCACCGACAGTTTGAAAAGGATCTGGATGATCAGTTCCAGAGAAACTCGGATCGTGGCCTTCTTCTCTACTTCGATCTCAACACCGGCAGTTTGAAGAGGATCTGGACAATCGGATCACCAGCGACGAGCAGCAGCACGCAGTGTCTGGACGCTTGTCCGCCGCCGGCACCTGCAGCAGCCTACTCTCCCTCCTCCCCACCACCCTGGAAAACCATCCTCCTCAATCAGCCTTCGTTGATTCTGTAACGGAATCCCTCATCCGCGCCACCATCGCATCCTTCACCGGCCCACCAGCTCCGGAGAGCCCATCGTCGCACGGGTCTTGGTTCGTCAGCGCCGCGCTCACCACGTCAGCGCCGAAATTGGAGGGATCATACTCGGCGGGGAACTTTTGTTGATCGATCACTTCCAATTCTTCTTCCTCGGGCTGTGATTCTTTTGCAGTGGGAGTGGAATTGAAGAAAACCCATTTCAGATTGAGGGGTTTTGAGGGGATTGGAGAGGTCGAGAGGGGTTTTGGGAAGAGCCCATTTGAGAGATGGAGGCGGTCTAGAAAGGATGCTCATTTGAGAGAAGTAGAGAGGTTTTTGGGCAGATGGGTTTAAGGAGAAGCCATTTTTGCTTTGAGGTTTTCTATCCGAAAAAAAAAATCATTGAGAACAGCTACATGCAGGGAGAGAAGGTTCCAATGGGGAGTTTGCAAATCAGAATTGCTGGTCTGGGTTCTGGGTTGCAGACCGGAATTGAAGCAGTAGACAAATCGAAGAAGATAGGGGTCGGTTTTGATCTCCGGACTACTTGTTGCAGCGGCTGGTTTTGATCGCATGGGAAGAAGGGCTTTGCTCAGTTTTTGTCAAATTTATTTGAGTTTTGTCAAATTTATCTGAGTTTTTGACAAATTTATCTGAGTTTTTACGAAATTTATCTAAATCTTCATCAAATTTATCTAAGTTCTGGAGAAATTTATCTGAGTTTTCGTCAAATTTATCTGAGTGCTGGAACAAAACTTATCTGAATTTGGCAAGTTTATTTGAATTTTTGAAAAATATAGCCTAGTTTCTAACAAATTTATCTCCATTTTGAAAATTTTAATTGAGTTTTTGAAAGAATATTTCTGTAATTTTGACAAATTTATTTGTATTTTCTTAGATCTATTTGTGTTTTTGAATTTTATTTGTGTCATTTGAAATTTATTTGTATTTTTTAAAGAGGATTTTACCTAAAAAATCCTCCAAGACTTCTTAAAAGCTAAAGGCACCATCAACTTCTCATAAAGACCACAGTAGTCCCAAAGGCCCTGTTGGGTATTTTTTTTAACTTTTAGCGATGAGCGGGGATATCGCAGTTCATTCTAAGTAAATGAGCGGGGATATCCCCGTTCATCGTTCATTACTACTTAAAAGACTGTCGAACTCCCTTTTCCCCTTTGCTTTTTCTGGGTTCCGGACGAATCTCTACAGCCTCTCTTCCACATTACCTTGCTTTATGGGAGAATCATATTCTTGAATCTTTTAAGTAGAAAGTTTGGAGGCTCCATTAAAGAGGTTGGTAGTATAGATTTACCTTTTTTACATTTGATTAAACCTAGAAGCACAATCTCCACATGTGTTTTTCTTTTACCCAAAAAGTTGATATTTGGAAGTACTCATTAAAGCTTCCATCTCCTTGATGGATAATTAATATTTACTCCATGGGTAGTCCACAATAACTTTTTTATGATTAAAAGACCATATTTCAGTAAGACAAATGGGCATTGGTTTTGAATGTAATAGAAGATTATAGAATTGGGCATCATCAACTTTTGCTTACATAGAAATAGTTGGATATGGTATCTGGAAAGGGCACTGACATAGAAGTGGTTAAGCTTTGAAAATAGTTTTGTTATTATATCAGTTACATACACATGGACATTAGCTCAATAAGGAATGAACATCCGGTCATAATTCCTCAA
The DNA here is from genome assembly GCA_012931725.1 of Litsea cubeba. NCBI lineage: Eukaryota > Viridiplantae > Streptophyta > Magnoliopsida > Laurales > Lauraceae > Litsea > Litsea cubeba. Next base: position 41,628,271 of record CM022953.1, on the reverse strand, counting down.
ATGAGAGATACAAATGGATAAGGGATCACATGTGTATGTTATATTGGTTAAATATAATTTTCAATGGCCATTGCCAATACCACTTTGACCAACCACGTCATGGAGTGCTGAAGATTTGCTTCCAAAGCATTAAAAAAATTAGGCAGTCATATCTCTTTGTCCATCTATTGATATAGTAATACAATTCATTTAATATTCTTTTATAATAATGGATGGAGACCATATTGTAACATTTTTTGTCATAGGAATCCATGTCATTGTTTATATTTGTTATTGGTGTTAAACCCATTTCAAGCATTTTTTATTGAATGTTAGGATGTCAGACAATGAAGTTTTGGTCATCTTCCACTATGATGGAGAGTTTGATTTTGATATTAACCGTCCGACCTACAAAGGTGGAAAACAAAAGATTAGGTATTTACCTACCGACATAAGTTACAACTATTTGCGAGACGTTGCACTTGAAGTATCTAAGTGGGAAGCACTCAGTGACATGCCAGCTTTACAGTACCTTTATCACGATGGATTTGCATTCTCATTGATTACCCTAGAAGAGGATGATGATATTAAGGTAATGTTTAGAGCATTGGAAAACAATACGAATGGTTTGTATTTATATGTTAGTAAAGGAACAAATCCAGCAGCTAGCAACAGACAAGAAAAACCTATGTTAGTGAGTTTCTTCTATTTATTTAATGTAAGTCGAGTTTTTAATACAATTTCTTACAATTTCATTTGTTATGAATTGAAAGGTTGCAACGTACGCCTTTGCATGGTCCAAGCGAAGACAATTCTTGTGCGTTGAGGGAGAAACACAAAGAGAAAGAGGTAGTACATGCAACTCCTGTCCAAGAATTTCCGACAGTCAACCTCCATGAAGATAATGATATTGAGTTCTCGGGAGCACCCAATCATGTTGTCATTGATCAAAGTATAGGAGCTTATCATGTCGTTGATGAAATAATGTATGATCCAAACGTTGAAGATGAGATAGCGTCTGATAGATGTGAACTTGAACAAGTGGGTAGAAATACAACAACCGTTTCCAACAAAGAACAAAATCAAGCTGCCAAAAATAAAAATCTGGAGGATTCATACAAAGCCGTGGATGTTAATATTGAGGACACCATGGTTCCTGAAGAGTACTTGATTGAAACGTATCAAAATTCTGCACGGGATATGTGGATAGGGCGGAAGTTTTCAGATCGTGACACATTCAGAAGAACGTTGGCGAAGTTTGCAATTTACAATAATTTCAGTCTGAAGCACTTGAAGACCAATCGCACTAATGTTACAGCACGTTGCAGTGGTCAGAGTTGCCCTTGGCGTATTCATGCATCCATTATTGAATCTGGGCCACAGTTCCAAGTCCGTACATATAACTCTAACCATTGTTGCTCTAAACCGATGTTGGCAATGGCACATCGACAAGCTTCTTCAGAGCTAATTGCAGAGTACATAATGGATAGAGTCCGATCCAATAATGATTTGACACCGAAAGAGATTATTAATGATTTTCAAATGGAGTTTGGTTGTCGTATTACTTACAGAAAGGCTCATAAAGCGAAAGACATTGCCCTTCGATTGATCCGTGGATCATATGAGGAGTCATTCCGAAATCTTCCTCTTTATTGTAAAGAATTGCAGATGATGAATCCTGGTACGATTACAAATATTGAAATAAATGATGATGATACTTTTAAGAGGTTCTTTTGGTCTTTCGGCCCGTGCATTCGATCTTTTCAGACTTCATTGAGGCCAGTGATTGCAGTTGATGGTTCACATTTACGTGGCAGATATCCTGGTGTATTATTAGTGGCTGTGACGTATGATGCGGATCAAAAATTATTTCCCATTGCCTTTGCCTTTGCAGAAGCCGAGCGTCGTGAGAGTTGGGAGTGGTTTTTTGCAAATCTAAGCTTGGCATTGGGCGAGCCTATGAATTTGACTGTTGTCTCTGACCAAATGAAAGGTCTCATTCCTGCGCTGATGAACATCATTCCTAGTGCAAGGCACTGATTTTGTTGTCGTCATATAGCTGAAAATATCAAAAGCAACTTCAAAGACGGTGCTATTGTCCGAAAATTCTGGTGTGCTGCAAAGGCTTACAGACCCTGTGAGTACGAGGCATTTTTAAATGATATCCGGGATGTTGACGTTTCAGCATACAACTACATCAAGGCAATTGGAAAAGAGCATTGGTCAAATGCATTTGTAGAAGGGCGTCGTTATGATATGCTCACCAGCAACGCCGCTGAATGCACAAATAGCCTACTTAAAGACACCAGAATGCTACCTGTAACAAAGCAGGTAGAGGAAATTCGTGCGAAACTGATGGAGTTCTACCAAAGGCGCAGTCTATATTCAGAAACTATTAATTCTCGGTTAACTCCTTACGCAGAACGGATTCTTAGTCAAGGGTTCGAGGAATCTCGCAGACTTCATGTCCGTGTTGCTGGACTTGTTGAATTCCAGGTTCAATCAACAGAATTCATTGATGTAGTACATCTCGATCAAAGAATATGCACATGTCGCCAATGGCAAATATTGGGTATCCCGTGCTCGCACGCAATAGCCGCAATGCAGCTGAGAAACAAGTGCCCTTATGACTTCTGTGAGCATTGGTTCTTGACAGAAATCTATCGAATCACGTATAATGAGGTTTTGCATGCTACTCGAGATATAAGACAATGGGATCATACGCCAGTTGAAATTGTTTTGCCTCCACATGCATCCAAGCAACCTGGGTGTGATGAATTGTGTGAGAATAACCATCAAATTTATGAGGAACCTTCCTCGTACGCGGCAACCGCTTAATTCTCCACACCAAAGACTTTATATCCCTTTTTGATGGTGAAAGAATTATCGCCTGAGATATCCCCGCATGTGCAGGTGTGGAGAGGATTTCACACAGTTCCGGCTGATTTGTGATGGTACATTTAGGGGATAACACATCCCTAATTGGAGGAAGCTCGTGGGATGAGAATTGTGGACTACATAATGACAATGGTGGCCGTGTCTCATCTATCATTATATTTATTGGGGAAAGCGATTTTCGAGAACTTGGCTCTTTACGGACAGCCTTTCGGATTCGCTTTGGCGTACGATCCTATAAATGATACAAATATTTCTCAAAGAGTAGTGAAATGGTCTAATGCAGAAAAAAAAAAAAACAATGCATACTTACAAATTTGATATACCTGTTCCATGTCCGAGTCCGAAGAAGAGCTATTACATTTTTCCATGCTGAAGTTCTCGAAGGTAGCAGCGAAAGCACCCCTGAAAGTTTCAATCTTCTTGTGCAGCTTGCTAGCAAATTCTTCAAGACTATTTTTCTTTCGGACAGCCCTATCTAATGATCTCTTCAATGTGTCAAGAAACATGTTAACCTGCACAAATTCATGAAGGCATTTAGGGAAAATTGTCCTTACAGGCATAATATAAAAAATGGATATTAGAAAGGAATAGGGATATACATGATCATTTGATGGTCTAGCTCCCTGCGATGTTTCAGCTTCTTGTTGAGGAACATCCGATTTAGCTTTCCTCTCGTCTTCTGAAATGGGTTCTCGCCTATAGTAGCCTATACGCATCTGCGTGTTGGGGATATACCACTTGAAATATTCATCTGTATGACTTGGGGACGCATCCTTCTGTCCTTGTAATAACGCATCTACTCTTGCCTCCCACATAGAAGATACTTCAGGTGGAATATGTGTATAGTCCTTAGATATCCTTTCAACCTTTTCCACCCTTAGTAGAGGCATCCGAAAAGCTGGAGGTACCACTTGACTCAGCCCAAATTGCTTCATGACACGATTAGAGTTATGGTACTCCATGATCCAATAATGAATCAAGATTGTATTTGACATGAACAATCGTCGATCAACTTCTGGTACATACTGAGTAAATTTCTTCACATAAGTAGCATATGGCATCCAAGCAAACTGCAACAAATAAAAATGAAACTTAATAGAAGGAATAAAGTGTTAGTAGTTATTGTTTGCAAATCAACAACTTAACATGTTCATTCATGATAGATAAATTACCGAGTCTGATGTCATACTGTTCAATTGATGACAGACATATTTTATAGTAGTCAGAGCTTTATATCCATCCAACCTTGCCTTCCATGTTTTGAACAGTGGAAACTTAATGTCTTTCTTCCAACTATCCTTTGGGGTAGGACACCGACCAATGGACATGCGAGAGTAGGCCCATATCTACCACGCACATTATGCACATAATCAATATCATGAGTATAGTTTTAAATAAGACAACACATTGCACAAGGTTAAGAGTTATTGTAGTATACTTGTAAAAGCTGCAGTGGTCCAGTTAGGGTCTTGAAGTGGACGGTGGAAGACTTTTTTTTATTTTTGTCCTTTCCATCAAGTGTAGCTAAGTCTTCTCCACTCTCATTTTTATCAGCTGTCCACTTTACAGCCTTTGCCAGCATTCTGTACAGGTTAGCAAGACATGCCGGCCCCCAGGCATATGGCCTGAACTTTCTAAATAGTTCGAGTAGGTAAGCTGGTCCTCTAGTGCCCGATCCGTTCATAAAAATCTGTCCAGCTACCAAATGAAACAAAAAGGCCCTTGTGTTGCAAATCTCGACTTCTTTTGACAATTTTACATTCTTCTCCGGAGGCAAGAAATTTTCCTCTATCCACTTTAATTTTATACAAAGCCCTTGTGTGTCCACCTCTGGCTGCGGTGAAATTTTAAGGAGATCTTCACATAAACTAACCACCTTCTCACTTGGATGAGTCCATCCAACAACTGGTTCACCTTCGATCGGTAAACCATATATGTAGGCCACGTCTTCCAAAGTAACTGTGGCCTCCCCGAAAGGAAAATGAAACGTATTTGTCTCGGGTCTCCACCTTTCTATAAGACCTGTTATTAATGCATGGTCTATTCTCATCTCATCTATCTCTGCAAGATGATGCAAACCAGTCCGCCTCACATAACCCAATTGTGTCTTGTTCAATTTCCATATTGACTTTTTTGGGTTAGAAGTGATACATCTATAGCGCCCTAGTTCCTATCAACACCAATAATGTGAAAGAGAAAGATAACGAATAAGGACAAATACTATATTTAATCACGTATCAATATAATGAGATAAAGATTCATGATATACCACTCCGTGTGAGATCCCTTCAGATATATGATTCTGTTGTTCATATAGAAGGATATTTTCAGTTCCCTTAGGTCTTTTTTCTTCCATCTGCATGTATGAATCATCAATTATATAGTACATGATAATGAACCAAGTCTCCTAAAAGCAGTTCATCATTGTGTTGCATATGGCACAACATACAAATATTGCTCTATGTACTTTAGAGGAGCTTCTGATGTTTTGAACACACAAGTTAACTTTGCATATCAAAGACTATCTATGAAGTTTGAATTAAAGTACAAACATTTGAAAGGTTTTACAGTGACAGAAAGGTTTTGACCGTAGATTTGTTTCAACAATATATACTGTTTTTTCAAGTCCAAAATTGAAATGTGATTAGGCAACAAGCTTTGAACTTATAAAGCTCTTAGCCACATCCATCCCTTTTATGGACGTCACAGAGCATGTCAAAATTGCTTGCAATTAGAATATGAAAAAGGCCAATTTATAAGCCAACTATGCAACTAGCACAGCAGTATCATGGTCAAGGCATTCTCCTTCTAGAGGATAGGTCCAGAGATCAACATAATAGAGGTTGTTGTTCTGGTTTAGGTCTTACCTTAACTGACTGTGGCCAAGAAAAAAGGCCAATTAATGAGTTTACACAGCCAGAAAATCTATGAGCTAAGTATGAACCAAAATCCCAAATTGATTTCTCAAAGTACATATGGTTGAATTATATTCATGAACTGGCCTAGATGGGGAAAATCAACTAGTCAAGGCTAGGTATGGTACTCTTTAAGTGTTAGCACCTCCATATGATTCGGTCAGAAGAGTGAAAAGTAGAGTACACAATGAACTTTTTTTTTCTCCCACATACACATGTCATACTACTTGTAACCCAGTATAGTCATTCAATTATTATATAGTCACAAGGGATATCTTAAAAAAAATACTAGAATGGTAGTGGTTAGTATCACTTCCCACCAAAAACACAAATACTAGAATGGTAGTGGTATATATCTTTTTTTTTCATTTTTAACAAGGAAAACAGCTGTAGAGTTGATGGGTTCTTCCTTTGTGTCTTGTTTATTAGCTAAATCTTGATTAATCTGAATCTAAATATGAATCTCCATTCATAAAAAAATCTTTCATCCAGTCCGAGCTGTGTGAATGATTCTTAGAAGAAAGCTTCTCCAATAGATGGGATCTATTCATACCCACCCTTGAATGACTTGATTCTTCTACACATAAAGTCATTAATGTCTTTATCACAAAGTCTTGACAGTCAAATGAAAAATGACAGTTGAGAGAGAGAAAGAGATTCAATATTTTCTTTATGTGCAGTTGGAAGAAGGAATGCAGGAAAACCAAAACCAGGGATGGGATCCGAACGGATATGGCCGACAACAAGCCCCACCACAGAGTGACGGGTTCTTCCATCCCATAGAGTGCGAACCCACTCTCCAAATTGAGTAAATTATAAGTTTTCTTTGTTGGATGCTTTTATACCTCATTTGTTGATTTTTCTTTTGAATGCCTGGGCCTGGTTATGCATCATCCTCGACCACTTATGATTTGGTGATGAAACAAGGTGATACACATCTCAATGTGACAAAGTGTAGCTCATGACTGTGACAGACAAGTCTAAATTTATGTCCACAACTCAACAGAAAAGAAGTAAAACTCAGACCCAATCCATGACTATAATAGCAGAATTTTTGCTAGGGTTGATCCAACAATAGCTTTGGCATGCAACCCAAAGCTCATTTGTTTCAAACCATACAAGTTCTTTTAATGATGGTCTGTTAAGAGTTACATAAAAAATTCAATCCAGCAGTGGGTATTGGTCTGAAAAGTATTATTTCTCACGGAATTCCGTGACAGTTACATCTTGGGAGAAGGTTTTTTTATCTTGGTTTGGGAGAAGGTTTTTTTTATCTTGGTTGTGGCTGAGATTTTCTATCTCACCTATTTGTGAAGGGGCTTCAGAATTTAGGTCCAGGAGAATTTTCAGTTGTCTCACATTCAGTATATATCCAATTAGTGTTGAATACCAAGCGGGCATTTGGATGATAAAAGGCGCAGAAAACTTTCCAGTAATAATTTAGACTAGCACGGAAAAAATGAAAAAAAAAAAAAAAAACTGAATTTTCTCTACCTTTCTTCTCTCATCTGAAAAATTCCTTAGACTAGAAAGAAATAATGTTGTTGCTCATGGAAAAGCCTATCGACAAGCATATAGCCAAGCATTGAAAAACAAAAATCAATATTATAACCAAGCATTGAAAAGCATATAACCAAGCATTGAAAAACATAGCACTAGCAGAGCATCTGTTTATTGTGTAATGTGTAAGTGGTGTTAGCCAAACCAACCACATGGCCCACTTAACCTATCAAACTTCCAATCATGATAGATTATAATCTTTCCTCTGTATCTATCTCCGTCATGTAATTAGACCTCTTTCTTGTAGGATCTTGATGAGGTCTCTCTATACAATCCCTGTTAGGTAAGATCTCATCAGCCTTAAATATTATACTATAAATATACCATCAATACAAGATTCCTATATATGTTGGGTCATAGAATCTTGTCATTGTATCAGAGCTTTTGATCCCACTAGCTTTCGATGTTTTTTTTTTTTTTTCTATCAAATCATTCAGCATATGAACTAATGGATAGGTCTGTGTGCCGTCAACCTGTTGGCTTTGCTACAAATCTATGAAGTTTTCAGACCTTCTGTTCTTTGTAGAACCATGTGGATCTGCTAAATGTGATGTTTTTCCGGTGTGTGGTGGAAGTACAAAATGAAAATCCATACTCTGATTGGTCCAAGGGCCCTTGAGGTTTATTAGCTAACCTTGATTTGCCCAAGGATTCTGACCTAATATGGCGAGGTGCATGCAGCGACGATGGATCACTGTTTTCTTCTTCCTCTAACGTTCTGGAACGAGTTTCGTAATCAGACCAGGATGCAACGCCCTGCTGCCTCTGTTCTACTCTATCTCCGGCGAGATGGAACCGGCTGCAAGAACCGTTGTCCGGCAACGTGAGGTGCAACCAGAGAATCCCGTTCTCTTCTTCAATCGAGAACCCAGATGAGAAGAAGTCGAATGAGAAGAAGAATCGAGAACCCAGAAGATGGAACCCTTGATTCTGCAAGGAAAACCCAGAAGAGAAGAAGTCGAATGAGAAAGGGGGAAAAGGAGAAAACGTTGAATGGGAAAAAGGGGGAAAAGGGCAAAAGGTTTGTTTCTTTTAAGGGATATGAGCAGGGATATCCCCACTTTAAAAAAAAGTTAAAAACAATACCCAACAGGGCCTTTGGGACTACTGTGGTCTTTATGAGAAGTTGATGGTGCTTTTAGCTTTTAACAAGTCTTGAAGGATTTTTCGGGTAAAATCCTCTTTTTTGAAATAAATTTAACTGAGTTTTGACAAAAATACTTAGAGTTTTTGGTAAAATTTTCTGAAATTTAAAAAATTAGTTTTTCTTAGTTTTGGCAAATATATTTACATTTTTTAAAATATATTTATATTTTTTAATTTTATTTAAGTCTTTTGAAATTTATTCGCATTTTGTGAAATTTATTTTCATTTTTTAAATTTTATTGGATCTTTTGAGATTTATTTGAGTTTTTTGAAATTTATTTACATTTTCTGAAATTTATTTGGATCTTTTGAAATTTATTTACGTCTTTTTAAATTGATTTTCATCTTTTGAAATTTGTTTGTATTTTTTTATGTTTATTTGGATCTTTTGAAATTTATTTACGTCTTTTTTTATGTTTATTTGGATCTTTTGAGATTTATTGCAATTTTTTTAAAATTTATTTACGTTATTTTGAAATATATTTGTATGTTTTTTATAATTTATTTGAAAATCTCATTATTGGAATTCCATTCATCATGGCTAAATAAATGGTAGTTGACCATTATTAATGGGATATCCCACCAATCATGGGATATGATTTAAAGAATGGGCAAATTGGACATTTTAGGTGTTAATAAGTGTGAGAGGGACCTTTGGATGCATGACTTTTTTTTTTGACCTAAGGCAATAAAGTGACATGTTTAGGGACCTGTCTCCGAATGCCCCTATTTTATTAAGACCGAGGCACTCTTTTGTTACCCTTTTCTTTATGGAATAGTGGTTGTGTTACTTGGTATTTTGGTTAATCATAGGAGGAAATCCAGTTTTTTACAATTGAAAAGATTGCTATAAACCTTTTCAAATATTTCTAATTCTATGTAGAGGATTTAACCAAAAAAATCCTCTTAGACTTGTCAAAGCCAAAAAACGCCATCAATGTCTTATAAAGACCATAGTGATCACAGGAGCTATGTTTGGTTTTTTTTTTCCCCTCTGAGCGGGGATATCCCTGCTCCTTTTACTTTAAAAAGTCCCAAAACCCTTTTTTCCCTTTTCGTTCTTCTCCCATCTTCTTCTCCCTTCCACAACGTTCAAGCTCGACCACCCCTTGGATCAAAACCCTAATCCTTCTTCTGCCATTACCAACACTAATGAAGAAGAAGAGACGGAAATTTGTCTAGCTTCATCTGGAAAAGGCAGCGAACCTTCTCCCTAAGCAAACCTCAGCACTAAAACAGAGTGCCCGACTACAAAGATGGTCCTTTCCATTATCCACTTCTCTCTCTCTCTAATATAATCACCATCTCTCTAATACAAGCGTCGGTGAAGCACTTTTCTTCTCATCGGTTTGCCCTTTTCAATCAAGGGATCTGCAAAGTCTTGCTGCGTTCTTTCTTCTTCAACGAGTCCCTGCTCAGAGAAGATGAGTCTCTGCTCAGATAAAATGGGCAAAAGAACAAAAATGGGGAAAAAGGATTTTGGGTTTGGGACCTTTTAAGGTAAAAGGAGCAGGGATTTCCCTGCTCAGAGAAAAAAAAAAAAAAAACCAAACAGGGCCTTTGGGACTACTATGGTCTATATAACACATTGATGGTGTTTTTGGCCTTTAACAAGTCTAAGGAGATTTTTCCGGTTAAATCCTCTTTTATGTATGAACAGGAGAAAACAAACAAAATGGCATTTTTTTTTATTACCCAAAGTTGAATTTGAGTTTGCAATATGAGGACACAAACTTGTGAAATACAGGAAATGTGATGTCGACAGTAAAATAATCCTGGGTCTCTCTTCTTATATGCCCTTGTAGTTTCTTCTTTCTATATTGATTTTTTTTTTTAGAGCTATATAATGGATAGAATAGTTCAACACGTATTGGATGCATAGTAAAGTTGGAACTTGGCCAAATGCTTAGTCACTTGCTAGTTTGTTTGGCACAGGACACTCAGAGGTCAGGTGGACCCGAAAGAACTTCTGGTTACTGTTTTGATGGAACTTGATTTGTAAAATTGGGAACCAGTTCTGGTCATGAAACCAAGTCTAGTTTCACGGTTTCACCATACACCATGTCTAACTTGGAGATCCAGTCCTGGTTTTCGTGGCCCCATTAATTTACCGGGTTGTGTCAACTTAAAATTAGCTTTATAGTCGAATAATAAAATAGATGCATACTAGCAGCATTAGAATACACTAATACAATCCACAAGGCTCCTCCAAAAGATAAAATTCAACTTCTTGAGAAGCAATCCAATGAGCGTCTATTAATATCCTTGAAAATTTTCAGGAGAAAAAAACTATATTCAAGAGCAATCATTTTTTGTTGCAGTAAAACTGTAAACTTTCAGTTTATTAGGCTAAAAGTCTTTTGGTTTTAATCATCAGGAAACTCAAATTATTTTTTAATGAATCTTTGCAGAATGTTATCACATTTACTATTTTAAACAATGTGATGCTTCTTCATATCAGTATAGACAAATTGGTAGATTATTTCCCTGCTTGTTTCATGTATTTGCATTTCAAGGATTTCAAACACTTGTATTTCAAGAAGAGATAAAAATGAAGATATAAAGTGAGTATCCAAAAGAAGCTATGGCTGTGGAGATAATCATCCTGCATCAGGCCATGTATTTCTGTAATCATGATTGATTTGTGAAAGTTCGGTTCATTTTTTTCTTTGTTACGAATTGGATGCTAGGTTCTCTCCCGCAATCAATCATGAATCCCGTAATCGCATTTAGCCGAAGATAGAAACCCTAGAAAATTAATCTTTCAAATAAAATAAAATAAATAAAAAAAAGAGAAGAAACTCTGGCAAGTGAAGCACCTCTACCATTGAGTCATCAGTGGTTCAGCACATTTCCTTTCTGTTTAGCAACCAGTGGCCTGCAATCTACACTAACATTTCATTTCCCTAAACCTATAAAACAAAGTTTCCATTAGAAAAAAAATCAATGTTTCCAAACACTATAATTAGATACATAATCTTTGAACAGAGGATTCCTACAATGGTACTGGATCCAAATAATATCATGCAAACGATGCGAGCAGGGGCGGAACCAGAATGTAGGATTTGGGGGGGCCATTATGAAAAAAGAGATTTCATGTGTGTGTGTGTGTGTGTGTGTGTGTGTGTGTGGGGGGGGGGGGGGGGGGGGGGGCATGGCCCCTGCCAGCCCCCCTAGTTCCGCCACTGGATTGAGGGAGGAAACGGGACGGGGGAAGAGGGAGGGAGGAAACGGGAGAGGGGAAAATGAAAAGTTGGGCGGCATTTCTTTTTTCGTCTCTTAATATGCCCTTTCTTCCTGCCGTTGTATGATCTGCAGAAATTGACGGTCACGATAAGACTTCTCACAGTTGTAGTGAGAACAATTCTCACCCGATCATTTTCCTTTTTTAAAAGGTCCAACTATACATGCATTGGCTGACCCATAATGTGTATAATATGGTTTTTATTGTAAAAAAAAAAAAAAAACATTATAGCTTTATAGGCATTTTTAACATAACTTTTAAAGAAAAAATATTGAGGATTTTACCGGAAAAAATACTTAATCTGGTCATGTTACGCAATCAAATATTTTAGCAAGTGGCGCACCAATTAGAGCAATTGGGTGCGATTTTCTTTTTTTTTTTTTTTTTACCAAAAGAACACATCGTCATCGCCGACCTTATTTACACTTGAATAAGGTCAGCGATGACCTTATTTATACTTGAATAAGGTCGGCAATGACGCTGGCCGCAAAGTCTATATAAAATTTCTAAGTGAGGTCGGTGATGACCTTAGCTTTGTAAAATAAGGTCATCACCGACGCAGAAGACCCTATTTTTGAAACAAAAGTTGTATCTTTTTTAGGCTGCTTTAGGAAAAATTTCTAAGTGAGGTCGGTGATGACCTTAGGTTTGTAAAATAAGGTCATCACCGACGCAGAAGACAATATTTAAAATAAAAATTGAAACTTTTTTATGAATATTTAACCGTACAGCGTCGGTGATGACCTTAGCTTTGTAAAATAAGGTCATCACCGATACAGAAGTCCCTTTTTTTTTTTCAAAAGTTGTAACCTTTTGAAGCTTTTTTTGGCACTAAGTGAGGTCAGTGATGACCTTAGCTTTGTAAAATAAGGTCATCACTGACGCAGAAGTCCCTTATTTAACTTTTTCATGATTTCTTGTGTATAATTATGGGTACAGCGTCGGTGATGACCTTTGCTTTGTAAAATAAGGTCACCACCGAAGCATAACTCCCTTATTTTATCCAAAAATTGTAACTTTTTCTTGCTTTCTCATGTACATTTAAGGGTACAGCGTCGGTGATGGCAGCTGGGACTATGATATTTTCATCAAAATACAACTATGTGCTTCCAATAAGATTTAAATCATGGTGGACAACATTCAAGCACAAACAAACGCATTCAATTGAAATTCAATCAACATCCCATATACAATTTACATCCTATATACAATCAACAAGTATTTCTATCATGTCAAACCAACAAACAAACCACGGTAATTCAAAAGTTTACAAAGCTTTGTTCAATAGCGGCGGAGATGTGATGCTCTTTCTCGCACAATAGAACGTCTGGCTGTGGATTTGAGGTACTAGCCTCATTTGAGGTAGTAGCCTCGCTACGGGGCACTTCAGGATTGCTTGTATTCTCTTTAGACATCTGTGTACATCCAAAATAGACATGATAGCATTGACTGTTATCAAGGCAAGCATGAATAAACTATGAAAGCCGAATATCCAAAATCGACCACACAATACTCTCCCATATAATCAGATACCTGAATGTAAAATTTCTTAAGCACACAATTACAGGCATGTCAATCATGTTTCAAAAATAGGCGAGTTATACGGTTAATCTGATTTGAGTGACCCCAACCATCCATATAGTTTGGATTCTTCACTGTCCCTTTATAACATCGAAAATGATGGAACCTAACAAGTTCCAGCTATCATACATCCCAAAGTCAGGACCACCAGAATTCTGTTCATGTAACACATGTACAAGGAATCCTCCACTAAATCATAGCTGCTTTCTTGGGAGCACAGAAGTGTATGATGTCCCAAGTATTAGAAGAATAACTCTCTGCTCATTGAAGGGCTGGTAACTATTGGATGTGGACATGCGGCAGATATGCAATTATTGTTCAAAATAAATCTTTTTTAGCCCATCTCATTAAAAATATGCAATTATTTTTCTGTTTGTCATAGATCCTACTCAAAGATGCATGTTGTAAGAGTGGGGTGATTTATTGTAATTTGTAAACCCTTTGGATTTTAGTGGCGGACCTCACTATGATTTATATCCCCTAGACTCAAGAAATTTCTTTGTTCACGATATGATGATGAGAGCAACCTCAAACATAGAAATCCTACTAGTATTCATCTAGGCATTTGCTTTTGATAGCCTAAGACATTTGTTTTCAAACTCTCTGTCCATCAGCCCATTTAATAAATGGTAAAGCTGGCCAAGTCTTGTTCTAAACTTGCCAAGAATTTTTATTGCCAAGGTTTTCTCTCAAAATGGGTGCGGTGCTGTTTGCCTCCTCCCAAGATTTGGGCAATTTCTTTTTGGATATTTCTTTGTAATGGCTATGGAAGATTTCCGAATTGAGCCTGCACTATATAAATTTGATGGGTCTTAGAGGAGTCATCTCAAGGCAGGGTTCAGTAGAAAGTATTTTGAAATGGGACACAGGAATGATCTTTTTAATAATTGGAGATGGATCTGGGCCCAATATCTTAACTGTGGTCAAGCTGGGCCATGCTAAGCCTAGTGTGTTGTGCTGATAGGCCTTATTCAAGGAAGAATGATCACTGACAAGTGAATGAAGGGTTGTCATGGTGGTATCTGTCCTAGTTGCTAATGGTCGTTTGTCTACTTCATATTGATTAGTTTATAGAAATTCATGGTAAAGAGGGTTTCATAAAAGGTGTATTAAAGAGGCTGAGTCTAAAACAGTTACAATTTATTTCAAGGTTTTAAACCATGGACTTGTGCAAAACAATGAATGAAATTACACAACCATAGTGACTATATTTGCCTTTGTTGGCCATTTGATTCAATTAAGAAGAGAAGCACAAACTGTTAGATTTAGTGTAAAACTAAATGACAATAGCATTGCCAATTATAGAATCAGGTCTGAATAACACAAGCACAATAATAATGTAAACACATACCTGAAACACGTACTTTAAGTTGTTTTACATATATCATAAATTGAATTCAAGAAACACAATGAACAACCCATTCACATGGTCAAAATGAAGAAACACAAAAAGGAACAAATCAACAACTACTGCCATTTGACCGCATACAACATTCTCAAGTTTGGAAAACAAAAATAACTCACTCAAACTTTACTGGAAGTGTTAAAAAAAACCCAATCATCAATTGTCCTTCTCAACTGAAACTACCCCAAATTTGAAACCACAAACCCTAATCAATTGAAACAACAAATGTACAAATCGAATACAACATTGAAGATAACAAACCATGCACTTAGATATCATACGTGGGAAGGCGGGAAAACAAAGGGAAGTGAAAATACAAAAACATTGACAAGGATTCAAAAAAAGAAGGAGATCCAAACCTCTAGAGTGTCGGTCGAAATCACAGTCGATTGAAAAAATGATGGGATTATGACAAACAGTTGAGGAATTCAGTTACGAGGCTGGTGGTTATGGAAAAATGGAAGCAACCGCTCTTCGCACTCGTCCAAAGTCAAGTCTCGACGCAATGGTGGAAGAGAGAAGAGAAGAATGAGCGAAAACAAGGATTTTAGCTCTAATATAGGTCGCGGCCAGCGTCATCGCCGACCTTATTCAAGTATAAATAAGGTCATCACAGACCTTATTCAAGTGTAAATAAGGTCAGCGATGACGATGTGTTCTTTTGGTAAAAAAAAAAAATGAAAATCGCACCCAATTGCTCTAATTGGTGCGCCACTTGCTAAAATGTTTGATTGCGTAACATGACCGGATTAAATGTTTTTTCCGGTAAAATCCTCAAAAATATTTTAAAAAAATCTCATTTTATATTTAGATTTAAAAAATTGTTGTGGGAAAATCCCAATAAAAAAACTATCAAATGTTTTCTTTCTTTCTTTCCCTTTTTTTTTTTTCACATGGGTGCCCCTATGGCATATTTTCTTGACTGAACTATTCCCCCGGATGCATGCACAACCATACAATACATGCACGAGGTACGTCTGGGATGGGACTTGAACACAAGATGTGGGGAGCAAACCCACTCCTTATGCTAGTGAACCATAACCTGAGTGGGTAAAAAAAATATTAAACCTATTTTATTGAAAAACTTCATGACAATTGCCTATATGTCAAACTTTTGGTCAGGTACATTTTAAAGAAAATCATATTATTTCCGAACATATTTGGTTCTGACAACTTTAAGCTATTTACAAGCATATCCTAGATTTTTTTTATTTTTTTTTTTTTTTGGCCTATTGCCCAGGAGAGAAAACTGGAAACCACCTCAATCCCTGGCAGGGTGAATGGGAGTGGGAGTTGCCTGTGTTTCCCATATGCCAGATCTTTTTGAAGTGAAAAACTACTATTTAAAATAGATACTTATATAAACAAGATGTGTGCTTAAATGACATTATAACATAATCACCTGAAGTCAAATTTATTAGGATCTTTCCAGTGGCATCTCACTTAGCACGGTTTGAATCCTAGCCATTCATAAGATGCGGCCATTTTGAACATGCCCTAGCCTAAAAGTCAAGCTTATTCACACAAGGTCAACCATAATTTTATGTCAAACATTCAAATTTGGACATTCATTTTCTTTTACCTTTGCGTTTCCAATCAACCATTTACCTCATGCCCTTTTGTGACCTCATTCAACGGGATCTGCCCAAATGTAGGCACCCTAGCAACACAATTGCTTCTGGGGTTCCACCCCGAAGAGAAAGAAACACTAAATATAATTAAAGTTGATTTTTAAGAATACACGAGAGGTCCTTACATTGCCTTCAAACAAAACATTCACTGAAGTTAAGACTTTAATAGGAAAACTAAAGGAAATTGATATTGACATTTTGTTTTTTTATGGATGCACTCATTTTTAAATTAATATCTTTCTCACCAATTACTTTGAAAATGAGTGTCTCCATAAAAAAAAAAAAAGGAGTGTCAATATCAATTTCCAAACTAAATTATAAAAGATAATGTGCTAACACATAATCGAGCCTGATGTTGTAAAGCTGGGCTTGTTGGGCCAATCCGGCCTTGGCCTATATATGAGTCTTGGGCTGAATCAGATTTCCATCGTTTTTCTTCTGGGTTGAAGATCCATCATATAAACTTTTGATATTCTTCTTGATCTCCATTCTCTTTTCATGGGTTGGAGCTATTGTTGCTTCTGATGATTAGATTTTGCTTGGATGTGCGGTTTCAGCTGTAGAATTTGCACCGCCATATGACAATCTTCAATTATCAATTGTTGATCCCAAAAACAAAATCAGTGTAGGGGACTTCAACGACTTTTCCTTTGGTGATCCAATGGCTCTTCTGGAATAACTGTTAAAGATCAAACCGGCCGATATGATGATTTACCACTAGATACAAGACTTTAATTGTCTCTTTTCCTTTTCTTACTTTGCCTCATCTATCTCTTGGTAAGTCTATAGAAAGAAATGTGGCATCTTTGTCTTCGGCCAGCTCTTTCGAACTGTGGTCCATCTTAGATGTTGCTTCATTTGATTTTGTTGTGGAGTCTTCTTTGGAAAATTTTCAAAATCTCTCATATCTCAAAAATGGAGTTTCCGCCCCAATCTAATAGGGGTTATTATTTTAAGAAATCCAGCTTTGCAGAAAAATATTTAGAAGAGAGAATAGGATATGTGTATCACTAATGATACACGTCACATTTTTATTAGCTAAAAGAGGGGCGGGCGAGCTTTGTAGCGTAACTTGTCTTCTTTCCCTTGATCTTGTTTTCCATGTCATCATTAATGTATCTTGTCATGATTTTCAACTCTTTACATACAACCATGACTTCTTTCGGCTCTTCCTTTTTCTGCTTTGGTTCTTCTTACAGATGATCCATAACTTTTATGGGATCAACATTTTGAGCATTTGGCCTGTATTTTCTTATAAGACATCTCGGCAGTTCTGGTTAAGAGTCACTTGGAGAATATTCCCTTGACTGCATGGTGATGTAGGAGATGATGCACGTAAAATGAAAAAATGGACTCCTTTTCATTATTGGATCTTCTCGGCTTGAGTGTGGAATTGTCTCATACATGGATAAAAAAAGCGGTTGAGGGGAGCATATCGGTCGCCCCTGAAATCATACGTATTAGGCGATATGTATTGATTTCTGATAGACAATGATGAAAATAACGGTAGCCGCGGACGTAGCGGCCCTCCGCCAAAACGCTACATAGCGGCGTAGCGGTGCGATTTAAAAAAATCTGAAAAAAAATCTGAAAAAAATTATAAAAAATCTAGAATATTAGAAAATGAGAGAAAATGTGCTTTTTTTTTTTTGCAAAAGTAACTAAGGTAAGGGGGCGTAGCGGTCCCCTTATTGAATGATGTTCTGTATCGCTGTATAAATAGAAAATAATAGTAATGATCATTTTTTTCGCATGTATTCATGTATTCATGTTGCTTAGTTATGCTAACTTAGAAAATAATGAAAGGCTCATAAAAAAAATTGTCATGCAGTCAAGACTTAAGACTTAAGAGTAACTATAGAAAAGAATACATCTACCAAAGGGGGTGTGTAAAGACTTAAGACTTAAGAGTAACTATAGAAAAGAATACATCTACCAAAGGGGGTGTGTAATAGGATGAAAATAGAGAAGAAATCTTGAGAAGAACTCTCCATATCCATTGTAATTCAGCGAGACCATGTGCTTTTTGGTGTTCTTTTAAACATAAAAGGGTAGAAGAATTGCATAAAAATGTTATTTGGAGAGAAAAAGAAAAGAAATAAACATTATTATACATTTTGAAATTTTTTGAAAAGTCAAAAATTTTCGCACTCCGTAGCGACCCCGTAGCGGACGCGGTGGCCGTAGTGGCCGCTACGGATGTGAACGGCGCTAAATGCAATTTAGCATAGTGGTCTTCACCGCTACGCCCGATATAGAGGCCGCTACACCGCTATTTTGTTCTATGCTGATAGAGATAGCAAAGATCGCTCAAAAACACGAGAAAATCTATCTAATCGATGTCGATCCTTATATGTGGACCGTGATATGGATAAGGATCCAAATCCATTAGTTAGGTCAGCCCATATCCTTGGTTTGACCCACATCTTTGACAATTGCGGCATATGTACCTACTTATCAATTATTTGTGTGAATTTAAATTGATGTTGTTAAAAAGATCTGAAAAAACCAAAAAGTTAGAATATTAGAAAGTGTTAGAGTTAAATATTTGTTAATATTAAAAATATTTATTTTCATTAGTAACTAAAATAAATGGGAGTATCGGACTCTTCAATTTCATAAAGGTCTTGTATTGTTGTATTATTTTAAAAAACAAGAGCAGTGATATCTTTCAAAAAAAAAAAAAAAAACAAGAATGGTGATGTATTTGTTCACCTGTATTCATCTTGCTCAATTAGACCTGATAGAATGTTAATAGTCAAAGATTGTTATTTAGTATTTACCATATCAAGCGCATGAAGAATTTAGTCGCCCACAGGCGGATTATAATCATACGTTTGAATAATAATTAAGGAGTGTTTGTTCATACATGGACCCAAGATATCCACAGATATCTTACTTGTTCTAATTAAAAGTAACATCACTCATTTACACCACCTTGAATATGATGACCTTAGATGGTATAATGTGTAGAAATTATGGTGACTACCCATAGGAGTACCTAAATTTCTTTTTGTCATATATATTGATATATTATGCATGTGTTGTCTTATTTTAATTAAAGCCTTCTTGTTATATCTCTATTGCAGTTATTGTACCCACTAATCTGAATTCGCATGCTACCTCCGTCACTAAACTCAATGGAACCAACTTCTCCGAATGGAAAGAGCAAGTTGAGTTCACATTGGGGGTACTTGTACTGGATATGGCTCTTCGTAAAGATAAGCCGGCTCCACTCACTGCCACAAGTAACGCTGAGGAAAAGACCCTCTTTAATGCTTGGGAGAGGTCTGACAGACTAAGCACTATGTTTTTGCGAATGACTATTGATGCCAACATCAAAACATCCCTTCCTACACCTGAGAATGCTAAGGACTTTATGAAAGCCATTGAAGATAGGTTTAAGACTGCAGACAAATCCCTTGCTGGGAAACTAATGGCAGATCTTACAACCATGAAGTTTGATGGCACTCGCTCAATGCATCAGCATGTCATTGAGATGACCAACCTTGCTGCTAAACTAAAGAATTTGGGACTATCCGTGGATGAGGCTTTTCTCGTCCAATTTATCCTAAACAGTTTACCTCCTCAGTACGGGCCTTTCCAAATTCACTACAACACTATTACAGAAAAGTGGACAGTGAATGAATTGCCAACAAACTGGTTCAAGAGGAGGCCAGGTTGAATCAACAAGGTATTAAAGTAGCTCATCTCGTTCAAGGAGCTGGAAACAAAGCTGGGAAAAAGAAAAATTCAGGCCAGAAAAGGGCACCACCCAAATCTAATGAGGCCAGTCAGAACCCCAAGAAGAAAAAGAAGGAAAACTTATGCAAATTTTGCAAGAAACCTGGACATTTTCAGGCAGACTGCATTAAACGTAAAGAATGGTTCGAAAAGAAAGGTAACCCTCTGGGTTTCGTAAGTTATTTCGAATCACATCTTACTTATGTTTCTTCTGATACTTGGTGGATCGACACTGGTGCTAATGTTCATGTTTCCAATTCAATGCAGGGATTCCTTACGATCCAAACCATAAACCCAAGTGAGAATTTCCTTTTTATGGGCAACAAAGACAAAGCTCCAGTTGAAGCCATTGGCACTTTTCGTCTTGTTTTAGATAGCGGTTATAAGTTAGACTTATGTCAAACTCTTTATGTTCCGTCTATTTCCCGTAATTTGGTTTCTGTAAGCGCACTTGATAAAGATGGTTACTCGTTTGAATTAGGAAATGGTAATTTCAGTTTACTTAAGAATTCTAGTCGTATTGGTTCTGGAATTTTGTTTGATGGGCTATACAAGTTCCATCTTAATGGTCAAGTTGCTGAAACCCATCTTACCCTGCATTCTAAGGAAACCAAACGAAAGTCATCTAAAAATGACTATTATTTCTTGTGGCATAAAAGACTGGGTCACATATCCAGTGAAAGAATCAAACGATTAGTAAAAGATGGTGTCCTTCCGGATCTAGATTTTACTAATATTAAGGTATGTGTGGATTGTATTAAAGGCAAATCAACAAAACACACAAAGAAAGGAGCCACAAGAAGTACTCAGCTTCTTGAAATAATTCATACAGACATTTGCGGACCCTTTGATGTTCCAACCTTTGGGGGAGAAAAGTACTTCATTACCTTTATTGATGATTACTCACGTTATTGTTATTTATACTTGTTGCATGACAAATCTCAGTCTGTGAATGCTGTACAAGTGTTCATTACTGAAGTCGAAAGGCAACTAGATAAAAAAGTGAAAATCATAAGGTCAGATAGAGGTGGTGAATTTTATGGTAGGTATGACGAAACAGGACAACATCCTGGACCTTTTGCAAAACTTCTCCAAAAGCTTGGAATTGTTGCCCAATACACAACGCCTGGTTCTCCATGGCAGAATGGTGTAGCTGAAAGGCGAAATCGTACATATATGGAAATGGTTAGATCCATGATGAGTCATGCTAACTTACCTATATCCTTGTGGATGGATGCTCTACGCACAGCTGTTTATATCTTAAACAGGGTTCCCAGTAAGGCAGTTCCAAAAACACCCTTTGAACTGTGGAAAGGATGGAAACCTAGTTTAAGACATCTCCAAATTTGGGGTTGTCCAGCTGAGGCTAGAGTCTATAATCCACATGAAAAGAAATTGGACCTTAAAACGATCAGTGGTTACTTTATAGGTTACCCAGAAAAGTCCAAAGGATTTAGGATTTACTGCCCTAACCATAGTACGAGAATAGTTGAAACCGGTAATGCTAGATTCTTTGAGAATGGCGAAATCAGTGGGAGTAATAAAACTCAAGATGTGATCATTCAGGAAATCAGGGTACCTATCCCTTTACCCTCTATTCCGAAAGATGTTGGAAATCATCCCGTTGTTGAACCATTTAACAATGAGGAGAATCCAATCAATGATCACCAACTCCATCATGAGATTGTCGCCAATGAACATATGGATGAAGCACCAGAGGAACCAGCATTAAGAATGTCTCAAAGACAAAGGAGATCAGCTATTTCCGATGATTATATGCTTTACCAAGTAGAATCTGCAGAAGGGACAATTAAAGACCCGGTTTCTTATTCACAAGCCATTAAGGATGTTAATTCTAGTAAATGGATTGATGCCATGACGGATGAATTGAAATCTATGGATGAAAATCAAGTATGGGAAGTTGTTCAATTGCCTCCAGGACACAAACCAGTTGGCTGTAAATGGGTCTTCAAGACCAAACGCGACTGCAAAGGCAATATTGAATGACATAAAGCCAGACTTGTTGCCAAAGGTTTTAATCAGAAAGAAGGCATTGATTATACTGAGACTTTTTTCCCTGTGTCCAGGAAGGATTCTCTTAGAATTATCATGGCATTAGTTGCTCACTATGACCTCGAGTTACATCAAATGGATGTGAAAACTGCCTTTCTTAATGGAGACTTAGAAGAAGAAGTTTATATGCGTCAACCTGAAGGCTTCATAATTGAAGGTCAGGAAGACATGGTCTGCAAACTTAAGAAATCAATATATGGACTGAAACAAGCTTCGAGGCAATGGTACCTAAAGTTTCATGAAATCATTACTGCCTTCGATTTCACAGAAAACATGGTTGACCCTTGCATATACCTCAAGATCAGTGGGAGTAAGTTCATATTTTTGGTTCTGTATGTTGATGACATACTATTGGCTAGTAGCGACTTTGGTTTATTACATGCTACAAAGGATTATCTCTTTAAGAATTTTGAAATGAAAGATATGGGAGAGGCTTCCTATGTGATAGGAATAGAAATATTCCGTGACAGGTCACTTGGTATTTTGGGGTTATCTCAGAAAGCATATATTGACAAAGTTCTAGAGAGATTTGACATGATGACATGTTCCTCAAGTCCTGGTCCACTGCATAAAGGAGACAAACTTGATCTTACGCAGTGTCCACAGAACGAATTGGAACGTAAAGAAATGGAAAAATATCCTTATGCTTCTCTAGTAGGGAGTCTGATGTATGCACAGGTCTGTACAAGACCTGACATTAGTCATATTGTTGGCATGCTGGGTAGATTTCAAAGCAACCCAGGAATCGCTCATTGGAAAGTTGCAAAGAAAGTACTGAGATATCTCAAGGGAACAAGAAATTATATGCTCACATACAGAAAATCAAGTCACCTACAGGTGACTGGTTATTCCGATTCAGATTTTGCTGGATGTCCTGACACCAGACTTTGCACTCTTGGTTATGTGTATCTTTTATGTGGAGGTGCAATATCATGGAAAAGTCAGAAATCAGAGTTACTTTACACATCCACCATGATGGCTGAGTATGTGGCATGTTATGAGGCTGCAATTCAAGGAACATGGTTGCGTAACTTTATCTCTCAGTTTGGAGCTTTGAGTCTCATCTCTAAGCCATTAACTTTTTACTGTGACAATGAAGCTGCAACCTTCTTCTCCAAGCATGACAGGATATCTAAGGGAGCCAAACACATGGACCTTAAATATCTATCACTGAAGCAAGATGTGAGATTACATAAATTTGTAATAGAGTCCATACGTACAGATTTCATGGTTGCAGACATATTCACGAAAGGACTACCTCCAAAGACCTTTCAGGGTCATACTGAAAGCATGGGTCTTGTAGATAGTTCTTGATTATTATTTTCTGCCTTATATTTCTCTGCTTGTATTGGACATTTATTGAGCTCTTAATGCATATCTACATCTGCTATTTCTGTTTTTCCATTGTGTACATATTTATGTTTGGATGAATAATAAACAGAAACAGTCTTTCAACAAAGACATTATGAGACCATTACGTCAATCTCTTATTATGGTCTAGTTATGCAGGTTGTAAATGACGTAGTACATGGAAGTAAGCATGTTGCAAAATAATGTGTGCACGCCATGACTCTCATTCACAACCGAATTAGCCAAGACACTTATGATAACCGACTAAAGAATTATTTAGCATCTAATGCGCGCCATATGATTCCTAAAATGAAAACATTAATGGATCTTCCTATTGACCAAGTGGGAGACTGTAAGGAAATTACTTTAGGTCTTTTACTTAGACCACAAGTCCTTACCTTTCCATAAATTGTGGTCATTATAGGAATTCTGTTTTCATAGGATACATGCTATCTATTAATCATATAAGGTTTCCTAAAGAGATATATTCCATATACTATTTATATCATGACATCATTATTCATGTACTACTAATTAGATACTACTCATTAGTTATTTAATACTTTCAACTAACTAACTACTTAATAGTTAGTGCTTACTACGTAGTAATTAATAACTACACTTAGATCTAAGGGATTGATCTATGGCTTGTGATGTATAGTGTTTTTATTTTATTTTATTTTATTTTATTTTATTTCATTCTATTTTTGTTTTTTTAGATACAATGGCACACAACTCTCCACACAACCTTTCCCTTCAAAAACAATATAGAAATGGGAGGCTTCTATCTTGAAAAGATGGTCATTCAATGAATATTGGGCGTAATGGCCTATACACCCCATATTTGACCCATAATCACCCTTGCATCATATGGAAGGATATCGGCTGATACGCTCTAATACACGTGAACTCCGATAAATTGGAAAAAATGGAGTGGCCCCAACGGATATGTTTAATATTTTAATCCACTGTCTCATAAGATCATGCAAGTCAATATTTAACACGAAAAGCTTCATAATATGCTTTTTGGATGTTTTGGAAAGAATTCATTGTCCTTTGTGTCCAATCTTAGACCTCTGATATGACGAGTTAATTTATGTCTGGTTCTAGTCTGATGCACATATATCATGCAGTTCTTTAAATTGGTCCGTATTGATACAAAATCTTCATTGTAAGTGTCTAAAAATTACGGACTTTGAATCAGGGATTAGGGCCCCTGTCTTGCGTGGTTTGGATGAAGATGATCGTGGCTCCGGTTAAACCTGAAGAGGAAGAGAGGAAAATACGTCAGAGGACCCTGGCTGTGGGCAGCACAAGGCTCTCTGACGCTTAAGTTAGTTCAGGGACTGAATAAGGGAGATGGAGAGAAAATTGCAGAGTAACTCTATGCGTTATGGGTTGCGTACCTTAGAATGGAGATGGAGATGCTATTTATAGGAGATGGGGATGTCTTGCGTGGGTGAGTTCCAAGATGGGCCTAGCCACTCGAGTGGCCCTGTCCACTCAGCCCACAATTCATTAAATGCTTGCCTCACCTACCCATGCCTCATTAAATGCCAATCTTATCGGGCCAGGCGGTGGTTTGACTTTTGGGAGCCATGCTTTGGGGGCGCACGTGCTCTGTATAACGCCGTTTTGTCAGGAATGATGAGTCGCAGGGCACGCCTTAGCACGTGCCTCCATCTTGTCAACAGTCCCATCAGCGTCTGTCAAATCTGCCGTGCCGAGGTCGGTGTACAAAGTCCCGTGCCACCTGACCTCGGGGGTGCTCATCTCGGCGAGTGCCGCGACCCTTCAGCCGCGGTCCGTCTTGGCCGAGGGGAGGCATGATTAAGCTGTCTTAAGACCAGGACTAGCTCTGATCTCGGCTTAGTGAAATCATCCCCATACAATTGCCCCCCAGCTTTTGAGCTCTTAGAATATCCCAACTCTTTGAGGTCGGAAGCTAACAAGGACTCGTAGAAGGAATGCCGAGATGTGGCGTGCCGCGCTGCCCCTGCGTCCGGATCCGGAGGAAGCCCAAACGGCTCATGGTTTTGAAATCCCATTTAATGCCGCGCAGCCCCTACGTCCTTATCTCTATCCGCTGTCGCTTCGGTGTCTGAGGCATTAAATGGCGCACGGAAATTAGGCTGGCGCTTCCACGTGTCTCCTTTGGTTTGGCTGGCCCGTCTTTTCATAGCGGCGCGCGCAGCGAAAAGACGCGCCTTCTTTGAAATTCGAAAAGGCGCCATGATTAGGCGCTCTATTTTTGGCTATAAGTAGGGGAGGCGCCCATTTCTCTTCTTCTTCCTTCCTTATCTTCATTTTCCAGACCTCTCTTCCTCTGTTTTGCTTTCGCCTCCAGAGCTTTCTTCCTCGTTTTCGCTTTCGCTTCCAGAGCTCCCTTCTTCCCTCCCTGCTTTCGCCTCCCTGAACGAGAGAGATTGCTGCAGAGATTTCCCAGACTTTTAGCCGGAGGGAGGTGCTGTTAGGGTTCTGCTCTCGCTGGCCTAACCATTATTCTGCTTTTCACCTTTCGTAAGTCTTCTTCCCTTCATTCCTGTTTCTTCCTGTGCTTAGGGCTCTATCTAGGGTTTTCCTTTGCTTCCAGCATATTCTTTCCTTCTTCTAGTTTTTTTATTTGAGAGATGGGCATTTACAGTCATTGGATAGAGTCTGAGAGAGGGTTAGCCGACCTTAGGGTTAGGTATAACATACCAGATGGGGTCCAAGTCATGGCGGCCCCTCCTGTTGCCCATATTCTTGGTGACTTCTACAATGGCTGGATGCCGTTCCCCTTCGCCCTCTACTTAGGGAATGCCTCAGGGCATGGAACCTCTGCCCCTGCCAACTGACGCCCAACAGTTTCAAGATCGTAATGGGCACGGATGCGCTCAATACGATCCTGGGCATTGGTCTCGGCGTCCACGATATCGAGGATGCCTATGACATATGCAAATCCGGGAAGGATATGTATTACCTCCGCATCAAGCCGGGTCGGAGGCCATTTGTACAAGCCCTGGAGGATTCCAATAAATACGCCGGGGACGACCGTTTGATGGTTACGGGCAACTGGGAGTTCGGTGATGACGAACCCATTGCGGAGAGATTTTTCAAGATTCACCGTCACTTCGGCACCCCTCCAAGTAATTACAGTCCTAGCACGCCTATTTATATTTTCTGTTTCTTTGTATTGCCAGGCTCATGCTCTTTGTTTGCTTTGCAGGTGTTCGTCAGAGGAGGGTGGCTGCTGGCCGAGACGGCTGGAAACTGAACAAGTCTTGGATCCAGGCCTTGGAGAGCTACCACGGCCACAAGAACAGGTCGGCGTGGAAGCTGCTGGGGTACAAGCCCAGGTACCGCGGCTACAAGAACAAGAAGTATATCGCTCACCGCACGCAAGCCGCGGCGGAGGTAGAGGAGGAAAGTAGAGGGGAAGAGCAGACCGCGGCTGACTCTGAGGGCCGTGCCGCATCCAACTCTGAGACCTCCATCTCGGGATCCAAAGAGGATAACGCCGAGACGATCGGTAGGGTCGTCCTGTCATCAGAGAGCGATTCAGAGGAAGCAATGGAGAGAACTCATCCGAAACCGGTCTTCAAGAACCTCAAGGCCCTGCCCGTGGGAGGCAGAGGTCGGGGTGCTGCGTCTTCTTCCAGCGTGCCTTCTTCGTCAAGCGCGCCTTCTTCTTCCACTGCGGCTCCTCCTGCGTGGACTCCTTTGCCGCTCGCCACAACTGGGACCAGGGACTTCCGTGGTCGCCTCCCCCCTGGCCACGCAGGGGGACGACCAGGCCAGGAAAAGGGTCAGGGTCGAAGGCTCGGCGGGGGAGTCTTCGGCAGCCGGCATGGCAACACGAGCTTCTCCTGCCCCCTGGAGGCCGAGCTTCATGCTCCAGCCCGGGAGACCAATGACGGTAGAGGACCGTCTCTCCGGAGGACCGCTGGTGATTGCCTGCCTGGGGAGTGCCTGTGCCTTGCCGCGGGACATAGAGAAGGACGATATCTCCTTGCTGGCCTCGCAGATGAAGGCGAGCTTGAGCGTAAGTACAGCATTCTCTAACCCTTTATTTTTTCTTTTGACTATAGCTCTTACTCACTGGTGGTTTGATTTTCTTTGCAGATTGTGCAGATGGCCCAGGTCTCGGTGCAACGAGTCCAGAAGTGCCATACCGAGCTCAAGCGGATCCAGGCCAACTGTGAGCAGCACAGGAAGACCTTGGAGGAGGGTCAGGCGAGGGTGAGGGAGTATGAGGAGACGCACCGATCTCTCTTCGCCGAGCTTGACAAGGTGAAGTCGGATTTTGACTTCGTCAAGAGGAGGGAAGCCGAGCTGGAAAGGAGGATCGCCGACCTAGAGAGGCAGAAAGCTGAACTTGAGTTCAGAAATCAAGCCGAGGTCAGTGCTGCCTTCCAGGACGGCGTTGACGTGGCGGGCGAGGAGTATGCGGCGCAGGTCGACGATATACGAGTCTCGTCCTGGGAGATGGGATGGAAGGCAGCTCTCGAGAAGGCGGGGGTCCCCAGCGATCACCCGGCGTTCGTGAGCCCGGATGAGTATCCGCGCCCAGGAACTGAGTCGACCCCTGTGGTTGAGCCGGAACCGGAACTCCGCCCATCTGCGACTGAGGCGCCTGATGCTGCCGCGACTCCGGCCGCGGCTTCCACCTCTGACGCCCCTCCTGCCGCCGCGACTCCAACTGCGGATGGCGTCGCGCCTGCTGCGTGAAGCCCCTCGGCTGCTCCTCTCTTCTATCTTTTTGATGTAATTTCTTTCTTTTTTGCTCAGGCGCGTGGCGCCCTTTATGTAAGGAACCTTTAATGAAAACTTCTTTGCTTTGAATGAAAGCCTTTCTTCGTGTCTATTCTGTGTTCCTCTTTTCTTGTACTTTTGTTTGATCTGAATGTGCCAAGTGTTTCGCTTCGGCTATATGGCCGAGTTCCCCATACCTTGGGAACCCGCTATCGATTAGCCGCGCTCAGTAGCTGTAGCTCTTAGAATGCAATGTAGGGCCCCCAGGGCACTGAGTGTTGTGATGGCGAATGAATGCTGTTACCAAACAGTAGAAAGAAAATTTTGTACAAGTATATGAGCTCGGTAAGTGCCGAGCTGCCTTAGTCCGGGATCAAATCATTTAGGATAGTTGCCCAGCGACTAGGTGTGCAAGTAAGGCGATCCCTCTGGATCTTCGCCATGGGCCGCGCTGGCTATCTGGTGCGAGGGCCGAGATGTGCTCATCGCACGAATGGAGATGCCCCCCTGGCTCTTCACCAGGGGCCGTGCTAGCAATCTGGCGCGAGGGCCGAGATGCGCTTATCGCACGAAGGGAGATGTCCCCCTGGCTCTTCACCAGGGGCCGTGCTGGCTATCTGGCGCGAGGGCCGAGATGCGCGTATCGCACGAATGGAGATGTCCCCCTGGCTCTTCACCAGGGGCCGTGCTGGCAATCTGGCGCGAGGGCCGAGATGCGCTTATCGCACGAATGGAGATGTTTCTGCCGAGCTGGAGAGGGCGAAGTCATTCCTTTGCCGATTTTATTTCCGAAGCTAGGATGACCCCGCGCACTGCTGCCGAGCTGGAGAATTGCGGTATTGCCGCGGTCCTTGACTTAGAAAAGTAAGAGAAACTTCTGAGAGGAAATGTTCTTCATTGATTTGCATAAACTGAGTACATTTCAAAAGTAAAACTTTTTGAGGTGCGAGGCGTTCCATGGTCGTGGCAGTTGCTTTCCATCCATATCCTCGAGTTTGTATGCGGACCGGCCAGCAGTCGAGACTACTTTGAATGGGCCGCGCCAGTTTGGAGCCAACTTGCCTTGGTTCGGATCCTTGTCCGCGGGCAGTGCCTTCTTCAGGACCAGCTCTCCGACGGAGAACTTCCTTTCCCGAACTCTCTGATTGTAATCTTTTGCGAGCCGTTGCTGATAGGCTGCTAAACGGATGGACGCTGCTTCTCTGCGCTCTTCGGCCAGATCCAATCCCAGGGTCAGGTTTTTCTCGTTCTGGCTTTGGTCAAAAAGTTCGGACCTGAGCGTTGGAAGGCCGATCTCAAGCGGGATCACGGCTTCCATTCCATATGCCAAGGAGAATGGAGTTTCCGAAGTGGAGCGCCTCGGGGTGGTCCTGTACGCCCACAGGACACTGGGTAGCTCTTCCACCCATCTCCCTTTGGCCCCGTCGAGTCTCTTTTTGAGTCCATCAAGGACCACTTTGTTGGAGATCTCGGCTTGGCCGTTGCTCTGGGGATAGGCTGGAGTCGAGTAATGGTTCCTGATGCCGAGCTCCTTACAGAAGTTTTTGAAGAGGCTGGAGTCGAATTGGGTCCCGTTGTCCGAGACCAAGATTCGTGGGATGCCGAACCTCATGATGATGTTTTTCCATACGAAGTTTTTGGAGTCCCGCTCAGTGATGGAAGATAATGCTTCTGCCTCTATCCACTTGGTAAAATAATCAGTGGCCACTATCAGCCACCGCTTATTTCCTGGAGCTCGGTGGAGAGGTCCTACGATGTCCAGCCCCCATTGGGCAAAGGGACATGGGCTGGAGAGTGGGCTTAGATCCTGTGCAGGTTGATGGAGGTTGTGCGAAAACTTCTGGCACTTCTCGCATTTCATAGCGTACATCTGTGCATCCTTCTGCATGTATGGCCACCAGTATCCTTGGCTTATAGCCCGGTATGTGAGTGACCTTCCTCCGATGTGACTTCCGCAGATGCCTTCGTGTATCTCGAAGAGGAAGTCTTCAACTCGGCTTGGGTGGACGCACTGGAGATAAGGACCTGAGAATGACTTTCTGTACAGTTTTCCTTCTGGAGAGAGCCAGAACCGAGCTGCCCTTAGCCTGATTTTGTGAGCTTGAGCTTTGTCCTCAGGGAGTTGGTCGTCCTTGAGGTACGCGATGATAAGGTCCATCCAACTGGGACCGAGATCAATGCACATGATTTGCCGTGGTGGGCGAAGCTCTATGCTTGGTGATGCCATTGAGCCTACCTCTACAGTCCTCTTCCTCCCAACTTCGACGGCGGAAGCTAGGTTGGCGAGTGCGTCGGCGTGTGAGTTAGAATCTCTGCCAATCTGGCTGACTTCTGCTTCCGGAAATTGAGAGAGGAGCTTCTTGGCGAGGGTCAAATAGGCTGCCATTCTATCGTCGCGAGCCTGGTAATCTCCAGTGAGCTGGCTTGTCACCAACTGTGAGTCACTGAAGACCACCAGCTGTTGAGCTCCGAGAATCTTGGCGCTGTTCAGCCCTGTTAGCAATGCTTCGTACTCTGCCTCATTGTTTGATGCTCTGAAGTCAAGTGTCAGGGCATGCTCAATGACTAGCCCTTCTGGAGACTGGAGAACTACGCCGACGCCAGCCCTCCTAGAGGTAGAGGACCCGTCAACGAAGACCTTCCAAGCCGAATCACGAAACGTATTCCGAGATTGCTCGTAATCAGTCCCCGAGACTAAGTCATCATGCCCTCTGCCCCCCAGTTCGGGGTCGAGTGGGCTCGCCGTCGAACTCGGTGAAGTGAACTCCACGATGAAGTCGGCCAAAATCTGCGCTTTGATCGCCGTCCTGGGTTGGTACTGGATGTCGTACTGTCCCAGCTCCATGGCCCATCTTGAAACTCGTCCGCAGAAGTCGGCTTTCCGGAAGACAGACTTGAGCTGGTGCTCAGTAACCACCACTATCGTGTGGGCTTGGAAATAGTGTGAGAGCTTCCTAGAGGCACTGATGAGGGCCAGTGCGAGCTTCTCCATCTGCAAGTATCTGGTCTCGGCGTCGAGGAGGATCTTGCTGGTGTAGTAAATGGGCTTCTGCTGCCCTTCATCTTCTCTGGCTAGTACTCAGCTCACAGCATGATTCAAGACCGCCAAGTACAAATACAGTGCTTCTCCTTTCTTCGGGATCGACAGCAATGGAGGTGAGGCCAGGTAAGCTTTGAGCTCTTGGAGAGCCGAGTCGCACTCCGGGGTCCATTCGAACTTCAGGTTCTTCTTCAGCAGCTGAAAGAAAGGACGGCATTTGTCGGAGGACCTGCTGATGAAGCGGTTGAGAGCGGCGGCCATGCCAGTGAGCCGCTGGACCTGCTTCGTCGTTGCCGGGCTCTGAATTCCCAGGATTGCGGTGATTTGATCTGGGTTTGCCTCGATGCCCCGTCTCGTGACGAGACTCCCTAAGAACTTGCCGGAGCCGACTCCGAAGGCGCATTTGGAGGCGTTTAGCTTCAATCCGAACTTCTGGAGAACGTCGAACACCTGGCCGAGGTCCGTCAGATGGTCGTGAGACTGCATGGACTTGACGACCATGTCGTCAATGTACACCTCGACTGTTCTGCCGAGCTGGTCTCAGAACATCTTGGTGACTAACCTCTGGTAGGTTGCTCCTGCATTCTTCAGTCCGAACGGCATCACCTTGTAGCAGTAGGTCCCCCTAGGAGTGATGAATGCCGTTTTTTCTTTGTCTGGCCCGTACATGGGTATCTGGTGATAGCCGCGGTAAGCGTCGAGGAAGCTCATTCTGTCATGGCCGGCAGTGGCATCGATCATTTGGTCAATCTTTGGGAGTGGAAAGCAGTCTTTGGGACACGCCTTGCTAAGGTCGGTGAAGGCGACACAGGCTCTCCACTTTCCAGTCTTCTTTTTTACTACCACGGTGTTCGCCAGCCATTTCGGGTACTGGACCTCCCTGATGGCGCTTGCTTCTAGCAGTTTCCCCACTTCTTCGATCACGGCCGTAGATTGCTCGACTCCAGATCTTCTTGCCTTCTGGACCACAAGCTTGACTTGAGGGTCCACGTTCAGCCTGTGACTCATGACCTCAGGGTCCACGCCAGGCATTTCCTGTGGGGTCCAAGCAAAGACCTCTCTGTTTTGCAACAGGAAGCTAAGCAGCTCGGATCTCTCCAGCTCGGTGAGCTAACTCCCAAGCAGGAAGTACCTCTCGGGATCGCTGGGGTCGATCCTGACCTCGGTGAGATCTTCAATGCTCTTTTCTTCTGGATCGCGACCAACTCTGTCCAGTTCGGCCTCCAGTTCCGCCATATGTACTTGCTTTGGCTCTTCCTCGCCGGGCATGACGGCCATCATGCAGCGTTTGGCCATCTGTTGGTCACCCTCGACTGTGACCACCTCAATCCTGCCATCCCTTTCTAGAGGGAACTTGAGCTTCTGATGGTAGGAGGAGGGAACAGCTTCTATTTGGTGCAGCCAACTCCTCCCCACTATGGCATTGTAGGGGGATGGCGCATCCACGATGAGGAAGTCAGCCATCACTGATGCGCCTCCGACTTGGACTTTGAGGGAGACTCTTCCCTTTGGATACACGGGCTTCGCGCTGAACCCTATCAGGGGGGTCCGCGCTTCTTGGAAATCCTCTTCGGTGAGCCCCATCTTGGTAAAGCAGTCAAAGTAGAGGATCTCGGATGAACTGCCGGGGTCGACAAGAATCCTCTACACCTTGCAGCTCTCCAGCTTCAGGGTCATAATCAGCGGGTCATTGTGGGGGAGCTGGACTCCTTCTAGGTCCTCGTCTGAGAACCAGATCTTTGGCCTCTCCTTCCGAGCTTTCTTGGAGGCTAGTCTGAGCTCGGCCGCCATGACCTGCTTCCCATGGGAGGCCCTCCTGGCCTCGGCACGGGCCTGGCTGCTGCTTTGCTTAGCGGGGGCCAGTGAATGACGCTTATGATTCTCTCTGACTCGTCGCTGTCATGACTCTCCTCGGCTCGGCACCGAGGTCGCTAATTGCTTCTGCTGTCTGCTCCCTTGCAGTACTCCTTCAGGTGCCCGTCCTTGACGAGCCTCTTAAGATGGTCTTTGAGAGAGTAGCAATCCTCAGTATTATGCCCGTTCTGCTTGTGGTAAGCGCAGAACCTGTTTTGATCTCTCTTGGAGGGGTCGCTCTTCATGGGCTGCGGCCATTTAAAGTACGGCTTCCCCTGGATCTTGTCCAGTATCTGATGAACCGGCTCTTTGAAGACCGCATTGACCCTTTCGCGCGAGGAGTAGGATGATCTGTGTCTCTTGCCCCCTCCCGAAGTGTGAGTCGGGGCTGACGACTGGCCACCCGAGTGGTGGTCTCGGCTCGTCTCTTCTCTGCGGAAGGTTCTCTTTTCCCTTCCGGAGGTTCGATCCTCCTGCCGGGACCGATCCTCCTGCCGCGGTCGGTCTTCCTGCCGAGACCGGTTCTCGTTCCGAGACCGGTTCTTGGAGATGCCAAAACTCTCATTGGCCCGCGCCTCGTCCTCTTCTTGTTCGATGTATTTGTTCACCTTGGCCATAAGGGCTGTTACGGAGAGGACATGGTTTCAGACGAGCTCTTTCCGGAGCTCGCACCCTGGCAGGAGGGCATGCTGGAAGGACCTGATCGCGACATCTTCAGAGGAGTTGTCGATTTGGCTATAAACCGTCCAGAATCTCTTCGCGAATTGAGTGACGCTTTCACTCCACCTCATTCTGAGGGCCATAATGTCACTATCAGTCTTTGGGATGACTCTGTGCGCCTGGAATTTCCCCAAGAAGGAGTCCCGCAACTGAGGCCAGTTCGTGATCGACCCTTCCGGGAGCGCACAGAACCATTTGAGGGGGAGATCCCCCAGGCTGGAGGAGAAGACTCTACAGTTGAGGTGCCCGACGTCACCCCAGACGGACAGTTTTTGGGTGAAATGCCGGAGATGTGCTGCTGGGTCCGAGGTTCCATCATAGAGGACGAACCTTGGGATGCTGAACTTCTTTGGGAGGGGATAGTCGTTGATTTCTCTGGAGAAGGGGGATGAGTCGAGGCCAGCGAAGTCGGGGACGTCTGGCTGGTTCTGAGCGAGCCCTGCCTCCTTCAGGGTGCTCTGGATGGCCTGCTTGACCAGGTGGTCAATCAGTGCCTTCTGATCTCCCGCTTCTGATCTCGGCATTGACACCCTGTCAATGTGGTTATGGCAGGAACTCCCAGCGTGACTCCGCTCGCGGCTTTTCTCGTTCAGATGTTCTCTCAAGTCCCTGCCGGTGACGAGATCCTTTCTTCCTACGAGATCACCGCCCACAGGGACTGTCTCCTTCTCCCGGAGCTGCTGCCTGAGCTGGCGGATAAGATCGTCCTTCTCCTGGAGAGCGAGGTTCTGAGCCCTGATTGCCGCTTGAGCGGGGTTGGCTCTGTCATCTTCGTGGTTCGAGCGGCGTTCGGATCGGCGTGATCCCGCCACTACTGGGGCTTTACCCTTCGAGAAGCGCTCCTACAGGGGAGCATTCAGCCGCGGTGGGCTCCCCATCTCCAACGGGGACGAGGCAGACTCAGTGTGGTAACTGTCCACCTCTGCGGCCTCCCCTCTCGCGTTGCGCTCCTCTGGATGGGACACATAGGGCAATGGTCCAGGGAGAACCAGTGGCCCTGGAGGGAGGGACTTCGAGTGTTCTCCGCCTCTCTTGTTTCTCGGAGCCATGGCGACTGGAAAGGTTTTTTAGAAAGGTTTTTGGGAAAGGTTTTTGGGTATGGGTTATTACTTCCCCACAGACGGCGCCAATTGTAAGTGCCTAAAAATTACGGACTTTGAATCAGGGATTAGGGCCCCTGTCTTGAAAGGTTTGGATGAAGATGATCGTGGCTCCGGTTAAACCTGAAGAGGAAGAGAGGAAAACACGTCAGAGGACATTGGCTGTGGGCAGCACAAGGCTCTCCGATGCTTAAGTCAGTTCAGGGACTGAATAAGGGAGATGGAGAGAAAATTGCAGAGTAACTCTATGCGTTATGGGTTGCGTACCTTAGAATAGAGATGGAGATGCTATTTATAGGAGATGGGGATGTCTTGCGTGGGTGAGTTCCAAGATGGGCCTGGCCACTCGAGTGGCCCTGTCCACTCAGCCCACAATTCATTAAATGCTTGCCTCACCTACCCATGCCTCATTAAATGCCAATCTTATCGGGCCAGGCGGTGGTTTGACTTTTTGGGACCTGGCCTGGAGCCATGCTTTGGAGGCGCACGTGCTCTGTATAACGCCGTTTTGTCAGGAATGATGAGTCGCAGGGCACGCCTTAGCACATGCCTCCATCCTATCAACAGTCCCATCAGCGTCTGTCAAATCTGCCGTGCCGAGGTCGGTGTACAAAGTCCCGTGCTACCTGACCTCGGGGGTGCTCATCTCGGCGAGTGCCGCGACCCTTCAGTTGCGGTC
The DNA here is from genome assembly GCA_012931725.1 of Litsea cubeba. Classification (NCBI taxonomy): domain Eukaryota; kingdom Viridiplantae; phylum Streptophyta; class Magnoliopsida; order Laurales; family Lauraceae; genus Litsea; species Litsea cubeba. The sequence continues at coordinate 41,592,618 of CM022953.1, read as the reverse complement.
CGTCTTGGCCGAGGGGAGGCATGATTAAGCTGTCTTAAGACCAGGACTAGCTCTGATCTCGGCTTAGTGAAATCATCTCCACACATTCATGTTGATGAACTGCTCATAGTAGAACACATTCTCATACACCAATCTTCATGTTTATATTGATACAAATTCTTGGAGATATATCTGAAGCTCCAGTGTCCTCATATTGTTTTGGATGCAAGAGGGATGTAAAAGACAAGCAAGTTTGTTTCAGGAATACTAGGCTGAAAAAGGGACTCTTACAACACAACAAAAGTGTTTGTAAATGAGATGAACTACTATGAGTATATGGGGACGAGGGCAGCAATTAACAATGGAAGTAATAAAGACTGTTTTGGGAGGGTAGGGATGATTCGTTGGAGCAAGGGAGAAGCCGGAAAGGACTCGTTATGCGAAGGGTAGATAATAGTAGCTGCTATAGTATGCAACCAGAACCCAAGGCAATGTATGGGCCAGAACAAGTGTGGGGTTGTCTGATGAAGGTTTGGGCCAAGTTTAGAAAGATTTCGGTTAGGTTTGACTGGTGTTAGGACTTAGGAGGGAGGAAGGTTTAGGGAGGAATAGGGGCAGGCTTGGCATAATTTGGGAATGGGTTTAGGGAAAACCAAGGCAAGGGTTTGTCTGTAAATATGTTGAATCGGTTGTTTACAGTTTTGGGGCAATTTCAAGTTTAACATTTAGGGAAATATATCTCTAATAGCTTTATCCGGTGCATGTGAATAGGAGGATTTGCATGTGCCACTAGGGATTAGTTCTCGACTATCTAGAATCGAGTGTCTGTCGGTCTCATGGTCAAAGGCTCTTGAGCTGGGCTAAGGGGGAGATACCCTGGGTTATAAAAAAAAAAACTAGGGACTAAATTAGGCAACAAAACAAGGTTATGTCAGCTAGAATTGGCCGAATTCTATTAGAGACAGGTTTGGGGACAGTGGGGGGTAATTGTTTTCTAAGAAAAGGTTTATATGGTCTCAAATCCCATTGATTTATTTCTAGGAGTTATGAATATAGTTAATGGAGAAAGAACAAGACTGCTCCAGTTTTATTGAGTTGGAGTTTCCGGCCAAAACTGAGTCTTTCCATGAGTTCAACAAGAAATCTAAAATGAGTTGCGGTGGTTCTGTTTGTAACCTCCACTTTTCTAAATCACAGCCTGAGACGCTCAAAATTTTCAAGAGTATTTCATAAATGCTCCAGTTACTAAAGCAGCAAAACTGAGCTGAAAATGTCTAACCTCTAATCTGTTTGTCCTCAACTTTAGAAGTTTCTGGGACAAAGGAATAAATTTCTATTGCTTACATTAAGCTTAATGCATATATGCCTTTGGTTAGTAGTGAGATGCATATTTTGCATTTTCTTCCAATTCAGGTACTATATATGCTCTTTTTGCAGACATATCTGCAGTCTACCACTGCCAGATTGGAAGAAATGCGGGTGAAATGGCAAGATGCAGAACAATGGATGTTCAATGTTTGCTTCCCGAATCCTTGAAGGACCGTATTCGCCGATATGAACAATATAAATGGCAAGAGACTAGGACGGTCGACGAAGAGCATCTGCTGCGTAATCTTCCCACTGACCTTCGTAGGGATATAAACCGCCACCGCTGTCTAGCATTACTAATGAGAGTGAGTTGTCTTATTTATGAATTCCCTGTTACTTTTATTTTAGTTGCAAACTGTTTCTCTATCTTTTGGAATGCCTGTCCGGGAAATATCTTTGTTATGTCAGTGTTTTATCCCCTCACACTAAAGGGTGTGGATGAGTTTGCCTACGTGAGTCAAAACATAGAATTTGTTCTGGGTTGAATTGTTTTGGTTGTTGTTTTAGCCTGCTTTCCAGTTGCTCTGAAGCAAATGACACTGCAGATACTGTTAGATTAATCAACTTAAGCCCTTGCTTTCTGCAAGTTCGTTAAAAGAACCTATCTCACATTGTGTTCCTTTTCTTCTCTGTAGGTTCCTATGTTTGAAAAGATGAATGAACAGCTTCTAGATATCGTTTGCAGTCGCTTTAAGCTCGCGCTCTACACAGAAGGCAGCTACATTGTCCGTGAAGGGGATTCTGTTGATGAAATGCTTTTCATAGAGCAGGGAAAGCTGGAGAGTTGTCCCACCAATGGTGGTAGAACTGGTTTCTTCAATTCCGTTATGCTCAAGGCTGGGGACTTTTGTGGAGAAGAGTTCCTCACATGGGCACTGAGCCCACGTCCCTACTCCGTCCTCCCAACTTCAACCCGAACAGTGCGGGCATTGACTGAGGTTTTAAAGCCTTTGCTCTCAAGGGTGATGACCTGAAATTCTATGGATCTGAATTCCGGAGGCTCTACAGTGAGGAACTCAAGCACACTTTTAGGTACTCTTCCCAGCAGAGGAGGACATGGGCAGCCTGTTACATACAAGCAGCTTGGCGCCGGTACAAGAAGAAGAAGTTGCTTAAAGGAGTCTCCACGTGAAGAAGTGTTATAGCTAGTCGTAGGTTAGGTTTGTATGTTGTTTGAGATAAAGATTGGACTGGAACGATTGATTGATATGGGAATTGAGGGGAAATCAGAAGCAAACACCACCTGTTGCTCCTGGAGAGCTTGACGCATTCAGGTATAAATTATGCTGAAATCTTTTATTCAATATAAACCTCAAGCTTGACATGGCTGATGGGGGCGGGATTGTTTTGTTCGATGGGAGGATCTTTGTGATGATGGTGTATAATATGAATTTTCTTTTCTTTTCATTTCTTTTCTGTGTGGCAGTTGATTGAGAAATTGTTTTTTCTCTTGATCATTCTTCATTCAAGTAAAACCAAACGAAAGAGAGAACATGCACAGTAAATACAGCAAAGAAGAAAAGGAGAAGGGGGCACAGTAAATACAGCATCTAAGAAAAAGGAAGGGAGGTTGGGGGGTGGGGCGGGCCGCTAGCAGCGCCTAACATGCAGATCCGGGTGAAGTTGCAGTTGAAGACATTGGCTCAGCTGAAAGCCTTGTAAGTGCTGAGTGTGTTAGTTGAAGGTTGTTAAAGAAGATACGTAGCAGGAGAGCTGATGAACTGAGTAATGAAGAGTAGAAAGTGAGAAAGAATGAAGAGGAAGGGAGTAGTGAGAGACTACTTGTAACTGTTTTGGAAAACAAAAAATATGTGTGGGAACTTGTAATGTTATATATTTTTTTTTTAAGGAAAAGTTGTTTTTGTGCCAGGGATGCTAAAAATATTACTACTCTTCTCTCCAAGTTTTGTCAATCATATACTTGACGTGATATGGATGTAATTGTGTGATATGTTACATGGCTATTTTAATAATAATTTGAACTTTATTTACACCTTTCCACCAAGAATTATAAAAATAAAGGATGCAATCCATCGGCACACTACAAAGAAGTCATAATAGAAGACAATGACTATAGTATCCAAGAGAAAGTAAGTCTCAACAGAGTTGGTGACGAGCAATCATACAGTCTATAACAATTTGTGTAAGCTAGGTCTTGCAGATCATATGCCAAGCGAAGAAATGTGAAAAGATTAACACTTCTCATTCTTACCACATTTTCAATTCGAAGTAGCCAAAATAATTGAAAAATGAAAATCTTCCTAAAAATCCCTTTTATAACATCTTTCCGAACCACTTCACACCTCGGCACATCCTGCTCTTATCAAGATAAACATGCTCCGTTAGACAGTGCACATACCATACCCTAAGGAGCAAATTTACCGTACAATGCTTAGAGCGTGAGTTTACATATCAAACTGACATAGGGTCTCATGAGTTGCAAAAATACCTTTGACCAGCAAGTGTTTTCTCAGATTTGATATGAAATAGCACAACAATATGGTACTCAAACTAAATGCTATTGGGTGGTGTGATTCATGGTTGCCAACTAGCTAGCTTTCTTGTCTCTCGCACATTAAGTACAATGATTTCAATAGCTTCATTATATACCTCCAGAGCATGACAAAAGGTGAACTTCCACGGTGCCAAACTCTAACTTCTGAAAAAAACTATCAATCAGGAGAAACCAATTTAACCGTCAGTATGGCATGCCAAATATAAATTATATTCTGCACAAACTACAAAAGCTTCAGCATGGCATGCCAGATACATCACGAATTGTACACAAAGTCCAACACTCCTCACATGAAATAAAGTTATCAGCATTGACATTCTGATTGTTATGCAATATATCCGATATCTAAGTATAATTAGAAACTTTCAGAATAGAGGTGAACAACGCACAACCACGCAAAAGGGTTAAGAAAAGGTTGAATTCATACTACCACCATTCAAATCTCACGCACTGTGATGCGTACTTACTAAACCACTCCTACACTTACAAACATCAAAATATCATACAAAACACATGCAGTGGAAGCAATTAAAGTAAAAATGAAATAAGTTTACAAGGTAGAACACATACCTCATGTGATAGCTGGCAAAGTTCTGACATATATGCCTGCACGAGTAAGAACATCGTGTAAAATGGGTAGGAATCCCGGCAAAAATGACGTCAGCCATTGATCTCTATACTCATCTGTAATCCATGGATTGCGCTAGATCACAAAAGACGTCAAAGATCAGAATTAAATTAAAGAGAAACAAAACAAAATATCAGAATTAAATTAAAAAGAATTTTGGCACACATACCGCATCCCCCCGAACATGTTCCCCTACATTTCTACAGTATCGTATAAAGCCCATTGGACTATCAACGTAGGGCGTGGTCTGAAAGTTTAATGTATTCAAAAAAACTAGCTCCCTGACATTTCCAATCCAGCTGGGGCCTTGAATAGCACCATGAAAATTTCTTTTTGCATTGTTTAATTCAGTTATTAATAATCTCCCCAATCTAATCGCATGAGAAGATTCCCATATTAAGGAATAAGCCAAATGCCTCACTTCACCCCTTTCTTTTGGTGTAAGCAGAATTGGATGATTCACTGAGTTACGAAGATATCTACATACAAAAGAATATACTTAGACAAACAAAGCAATTAAAACCAATGGAAAAAAATGCAGATCACCTTTACCTGTCATCATGTTTATATTGTCTCAAGCTATTACACAATTGGGCTAACTCGAGGGGAGTGGCCAAACCATTTTTAGCCCATAGCTGTTGAACCATAGAACAAAATTTATTAATATCGTCTTCGAAAGATTTCCGTTCGTATCTTGAGGGATCCACAACATGGGCGAGTTTCGCTTTTCCATCTACAATGTAGATGTTGCCGGCACAAATCTCACCATGAGGACGCTTCAATTTAAAATGAAAATGAATAATGCCATGAAGTATATCCCTACCAATAAGAGGCAAATTTTTTTTTAATTTTACATATATAAAAATAATAGAAGAGGTCAAGAAAATAAGGAAAGAATATAGATACTCACAATAGAATTCCAATAAAAGGAAGACTCAATCTTTCCGGATAATTAGAATCAAAGAGAAGGTTATTATTAGCCCACATTTCAAGAGTATCTTCCACGACTTCAGTGAATAAAATTTCTCTTTTGTTTCCGTTTCCATCTATATCGTAGTTGCTTTTGTTTCCGTTTCCATCTATATCGTAGTTGCATTTACCAAACACCTTGAGAATATATGGACTCTGGTTTCTCATAGCAAATTCATACCAGTATTGTAGGTCATCGTTACCAGTATCAAGGAAATATGTGGCAGGAGTGTCTTTGTCTTTCACATCACAAATAATCCCACCAGAATACCGATTAGTGCCACTAACTCTCTTTCCAGTCGAAAAGGAAATATGAAATGTCCCACCATGCTGGAAGCATTCAAAAAATTATCTAAATGTAAATATAACTACAAAAATGTAAATATAAGAAGTAAAAAATGTAAAATTAACACACTGAGAAGTACAAAATTGTAAATATAACTCATTGACACATACTATCTCATTTGGAAGATGATTCTCCATGGTGAATGGTGAACACTGGCGTTGGTAGACTTTTTTCACATGAGAGGATTCCTATATAGTTCAGCCACTCTCCTGTATACATAGGGAAAGCAGGATACACTATATCAAAAGAGGAGGAGAAAAAAATAGACATATTACACGAAAAATCCACAATATGATTCGTTTATCAGGGATAACTACATAAAGAGTGGAAAAATATACCGCATGTAATTGTAGAGAAAATATATAAATTCATATAATAATCCAAAAAAATACTAAATGTAGGTCTCAGAGAGAGAGAAAGAGACAGAGCAATGTCCATTGTCCAGTCTAGCAGTGCATGTAATCTAAACAGTAGAAAAAAAAAATGTAATCAGGAAAAAAAAAATCATACTTAGGTCAAAGGCGTTTGTTCTCCTCTTCTCTTGTTTTACTTATTCTTCTTTTTCTTCTCTTCTTCAAGCCCTTTCTCTGTTTCCGGCTCTCTTTCCCTTCTTCTTACAGCTATTAGGAGAACAATGGCGAATGGGAGAGTCGCAGTCTCGCAGAGACGAAAAGAAAGAGCAGGTGCGCAATGGGTTATTGAGTTTTGGGTTGGTTGGGTTTGTTGGCTGGGACTTGGGAGAGAGATGAAGCATCAAGAGATTGATAGAGGACCCATTCCATGAGAATGAATCGACAGTTTGTAACTGGAGAGGTTTTCGCTGGGGCAGGTCTCTGGAGAGAGAAGGGTATTCGAAAAAGCGTAAGGGATCAAAAGGGTGGTGCGTTGTAAAGTGGGGCCTGCGCAGGATGGATTTTAAGTTGGACTGGCCCATAGCCACTTCCTGTAACAAAACGCGGGTCCGTCACAATGTGCAGCCCAACTTATAATCTCTGCCACAATGTGCAGCCCTAGTTCTTAAACATCCAAGGCAAGCTTACAAGCATCTAATCTTGTCTTTTAATCCTTTATTTTTCCATTCTATCTACATTTACTGCAGCTCCATTCAATTCAAGTTCAAATTGCTCTTTTGGGGTAGGTCTAAGGTACCTTTATATTGTCGTTTTCTTCTAAGAAACAATGTGTTTTGTGTGTATTCAATAGAACTGTTACCGACCCATGTGGAAAAAACAAAACCTGAAGGAGATTCCGCTGATTTTTTTTTTTTTTTTTTTTTTTTTGAGAAAATTGAGTGAGGTGGGGGTATTTTGAGAATGATTGAAAATGGTTACTAAGTGATGTGGGTTTTGTGATAATTCAAAACCATTATAGCTGGGTTGTAGAAATTGCATGCTGTTGTTTGGAAAGTGCTAGTAACTTTGAAACAAGATGGTATAAACAAAAATATCTCCCCATACACTGTTGACTTCTTGTTGTTTTCCTATGTGCATAATGTCCTTGAAAAAAAATATATCAATCTGATTTTATTCATAATTTTGTAGTTTGGCAGTACTAGAATGAAAGAAAAGAAAACGTGGGTGGCAACTGATTCCTTTTACTTTCTTGTTTTGACATTTTCTTTTGTTTCTAGTTCTGGAGACCATCATTTTGGTAGAATTGATTGTAAGAACTATGAACCCACCACCGTTGATATTTGAAATAGTTTCAACATCTCTGATCACATGTATTTCAAAGTGACATGCTCTGGCTTTCACGTCTCTTTCTGTATTTATTCATGTGAATCACACTCCATTTTCATATAGAAAAGGAACCCAAATACAACTTTCTAAAATTCAGGAACCCCTTTATCCTTGTCCATGGAGGAAAATGGAGGTGATGTCTCGTGAAAGGGAGAGAAGCCAAAGAAGGTTTAGTTGAGAGATTGATAGAGAATGGGGATTTATATGTGCTTTTTTATACTAGGAATTGGCCTAAGGGGATAGGGAAGTGTGTCTGTTATTATGATGGGTGTCTTTACCAAGGTCTTCTGTCTCCAGGCAAATTATCAGACAAGGGTAAAATTCCACGGTCCTCGAGTGCTATTTATGTGGGTTACATTCAGGGTAGTTGCATAAATGGGTATGATTTTCTTATTGAATGTAATGGGGAGAGCTGCGAAGGGCAACGGGTGATGAACCAGATGCATGGATATGGAAGAGATGGGAATGGAGGTGTTCATGAAGGTTGGTGGAGAAGTGAAGTGTTAAATGGCCATGATGGACAAGCCGGGCATTGGATAAGTGAAGTGATGTGTGGTGAGGGAATTTTGCTCTGGGCTTCTAGTTATGAGTATTGGAAGAAATTAGTCGATGAAGTACCTCTTAACAGTTGTGAAGTCCTAAACTTCACAAATGGAGGTATTCTCTGTGGAAGATGGAAAAAATGTACAATTGTTTGGAATTGTAGATATTATCCTCTGTATGTGAGTTTTGAGTGGCTGAAATCACATTTTCGAACCGGTGTTTTTACATCGGACAATGGAGGAAAGACGGAATTGATGGGCAATGAGCACAGAGTTCTGTGCCCTAAACATTTGGACGCTTTCTTAGATGATGCTCACAGCCAATTGGAAAGTACCATTTGGTTCTTTGCGAAATATGGTGATTTGCTGATTGAGGTTTCAATTCCTTACCATGCCAATATTGTTTTGGAATCTGAATTTTCAGTGTTCCAGGATGGGCCTCTAGATGAGCAGAAGAGGTTAGGAGAAGTCATCTGCAAGGGTCATGGGAAATATGTTTTGATGCATGTTTTGCAGCTTGGAATCAGGTTTCACCATCAAAGCTCTTTACTGTCTTAAAACAAAACTGAGAAGTAATGAGCTTCTGTCTTTTGCTTGTCCAATTCTGTCTTAAAGTTTAAGGTTTGGTAGGTTATGAGTAAAATTGATTTAGACTGAGGCACTCTTTTGTTACCCTCGTCCTTATGGGGTTGTGTTACTTGGTAGTTTGGTTAATCATTGAAGGAAAACCAGTTTTTTACAATTGAAAAGATTGCTATAACCTTTTCAAATATTACTGATTTTATGTATGAACAGGAGGAAACAAAAGGCATTTTTTTTTTATTACCCATAGTCGAATTTGAGTTAGCAATATGAGGACACAAACTCGTGAAATACAGGAAATATGATGTTGACAGTAAAATAATCCTGGGTCTCTCTCCTTATATGCCCTTGTAGTTTCTTCTTTCTATATTGATTTTTTTTTCAGAGCTATCTAATGGATACAATATTAGTTCAACACGTATTGGATGAATAGTAAAGTTGGAACTTGGCCAAATGCTTAGTCACTTGCTAATTTGTTTGGCATAGGACTCAGAGGTCTGGTGGACCCGAAGCCGAAGGAACTTCTTGTTACTGTTTTGTTGGAACTTGATTTGTAAAATTGGGAACCAGTTCTGGCCATGAAACTAAGTCTAGTTTCACGGTTTCACCATACACCATGTCTAACTTGGAGATCCAGTCCTGATTTTTCCAAGAGCCTGTTTGCACCTGGTTTTCATGGCCCCATTAATTTACCGGGTTGTGTCAACTTAGGCCAGTCTCAGACCAACCAACCAGTTCTAGCTATGATTTGGCATACAAAGAGCAGTGAAAGTTGTTAAAGTGTGATAAGATGACAGTAGATATGCTACAAGTTTAATTATGATAATGATATTGATGACGACAACCGCAGTGAGTTATTGGGCTGAAATAATTCACGAGCTGCTCCGACTTCAGAGACTATTGGCTGAACTAAGTCACAAGCTGTTCAGAGACTATGGGGCGTAGTTTTGTGCAAGAAACACTTAAAAAGGCTGAATTTTAGTTTCTCCACTAATTAAAACGTTCTGAATCCAGTTAACCCTTTAAATTACATTGATTCAATTAAATTTTGAACACATATTTCCAGATTATGGTTATTACTTTGTTCCTTTAGTATATAAAATTAGAAGTTGCAGTAATCAAAGGAAGTTGTATGAATGCTTGTAGAATTTATTTATTTTTTCATAGATGTAGATCTGAAGTTGCCACAATTTCTATCATCTTATTACATTCGTGAATAGTGTGGGGGCAGTTGACCACTCATTTCTCAGCAATGATTTTGGCTTGAGTGAAGTTCCTTCTTGTTTTTCTCATTTCCACCTGATATTGTTCAATAACTCTTCTATACTCTATGCAGGTATTGTTTGCTCAAGAACATGGCTATGCCAAAAAAGGAACTCCAAGATCTTGATATCAGCTCTACTTCGCCCACCAAAATACGATTTCCTTCGGATAACTCAGGACATTCTCCACATGAGTTTAAATGGAAAGACTACTGTCCCTTGGTTTTCAGGTTCTCATGTTCTCTTTCCCAGTCATCCTTTTTTTGGTACTTATAAAGATTTTCGTTCTTGAATTTTGTTATTTGCTAGGACTTCCATCCAGAGGGGAGCAAAGCGCTCCAAAGTAGGCCAATGCAGCTTGGTGTGGCTAGCAAACAGAAAAATATTTGTTCCGCCTTGGACTTTTATCGTAAACTAGTATACTCATAAGCACTGTAACTTCAAGAGTGCAATGAATGATCTGCTCCTCAAACCACAATAAACCACTGTATAGAGTGCTAAAATGATGGGTAAAATTTCCCTACTTTGATTTCTGTATCATGAATAAACTAATAAACTTATAAAATGCGTAAATTTTGAAGTAATCTTAACTCTATGTTATCACTGACAGTTGACTGGTTTAGTGTGCAGTTCTCACTCTGTTGTCATGGAATTTTTATCCTTGAATCAAGTGAAATTACTTCTAGAAGATTTATGCAAGAACAAATTTTCAAAATTTTTATTAAGTGAAAATTTGTGTTTTATAATTTTATTATTAAATGAGGCAGTACAATATTATTGTAAAGTGGCAGTATCACCTAATCCCATCAAGAGTTCTACTATTAAAACTCTAACAAAACTATGTCCTTACTTCCTATCTTTCAGATTATGGTGCAAATCTCTGTCTCTCTCTCTCTCTCTCTCCCCCACGTGTGCGCGCGCTTGTGCATGCAAGTGCATACATGATAGTAAATGAGATTTCTTGGAGGTTAATTCATCCAATAGTTCGCCGAATCATCTAAAGGATTTCTCTCTTATATTTTTTTTTTTTTAATTAGTTTTTACCATTCTTTGCATTCTGAAAAGATATTTGTCCAAGACTTTATCTCCAGAATGACACATTCCAGTCTAGGTGGGTTCTTAGTACTTAGAATTAGAAGTTCCTCAATCTAGGTCTGCTTTTTTGCATATTATTTTTTCTAAGTAATTTACAAAAAAATATTTAAGTACTATGCTGATGCTGCATACTTTATGGTGTTTTTTTTTTCTTTTTCTTTTTTTCTTTTTGTAATTAGACGCCTCATATCAATATCTGGTTCTGACACGTAACAGAATGCATGCAACTCATATTATAATCTAGTTGACTTTCTTACATTGAAAAAATGATATGTTTACTAAAAAACTAAAACCATTTATCCCAAATAATGTAGGAACAAATGGAAACACAATTATGCCAAGCTTTGTTGAAGGAGAATTTTCTCCTACAAGCAGTAGGATGCAGAAGTTTCCATCCTCTCCCTCCATTAGGTGGAACCACCCCTCTGTTTTTCAATGACAAAACTGTGATGAAAGAACCGGTCTATTTTTCCTGCATCTGTTGCTCGCCGGAGAGCATCTTCCATTTGTGTCATGATTTTTGTAGCTAGTTGTGATAAGTCTTCAATGATGATGGCAATAACAATGCTATAGTTAAGATTGTAAGTGCAAAAAATGTAACTCACAAGATTAAGGGGTGCCTGATTAGGACTTATCCGAAGGGACTAGTGGAGATTAGCTGCTAGAATCCTGAAAGGGGAGAAACAACGGTCAGAGGACCCTGGCTGTGGGCAGTGCAAGGCTCTCCGATGCCTAAGTCAGTGCAAGAACCGAACAAAGGTTGAAGAAGAAGAGAGACAGAGTAATGGCTCTAGAAGGGATGTGTATGCATACCTTTGCATTGGAGCGTCCTCATATTTATAGAGGATTTCACCTGATAGCTTGGAATGGGCCCATTGATTTGACAGGAAAAGTCTCATCAGCCCACAAAGTAATAAATGAGGATCCATCATAGCCCACAATGTATTTATTGTCAGTCCGATCAGCCCACATCGCATTAAATGTGGGTCATGTTGGACCTGATCCTATCCCGACTCATTGGCGGTTGAGGTCCCATCGGATCTATCCTCGGGCCCTGCCCTGGTATAGCTATAGCCGCTGGACGTCGCCTTGTGAGCAATCTGGTGAAGATTGTGGACGGCTGGGATGACCCATCTGTCTCATTCGCGCATGCCCGTACTTAGCCACGTGTCTGATGACGCAGTAGAAGTAGGGAGGCGGTCACAGTATTTGTCTTGACTGGCAGCCTGATTCCCTCGGCCGGGATGCTTGGCCGAGATCAGATGAATAGCCGAGGTCAGGGTACCGTAGTAAGCCTGGTCTCGGCCAATGTTCTGACGCTATCACCAAAGTGCGCTTGGACGGCACGTGGGTGCGATTAACTCGCAGCTTATCGCCGAAGTCAACGTAATATTGGTACCTTAAAAATCACCCCACACAATTGCCCCATAGCTTCTGACTTCTTAGGGTCTCTAGCCTTTTGAGGTCGGAAGCTATAGAGAGAGAACCTGTTGGGAGATGCTTGATCATTATCTAGCGTCGCCCCGACTCCTCGAGGTAATTAATATTGCGCCTCGATTATCATGAGGAACGGGCTGGCAGTGACACGCGTCATAGCCTGACTTATTGCGCTGTCAAACTGATGGGACAGGCGCGATTCGCGATGCGACCCTTTCGAATTTCTAAATGTTTCCCAAGGAAGACCTCCTTTTTCTTATAAATAGGGGCGTCTTCCTCTGCCTTATCTCCTTTATTTCCACTCTTCATCTCCACTCTCATAAGATTCTTCCAGAGGTCTTCTGGCGGGGACGACTGCATAGCGTCGAGGATATTGAGTGCCCAGATCGAACTTCGCTTCAGATCTGTTCATATGTAAGTTTTATTCTCAGTCTGTGTTCTGTGTTTCTCAGGGTTTGTCTCCTTAGGGTTTCTTCTTGCCTTCCTTTTCAATCCCAGGTCGTAGAAATGGCTGGCCATAAGTTCCAGTTAGAGACCCTTGAGGGTATGGCCAGATTCAGGGAGGCGTATGGTATACCGGAGGAGGTCCGCCGGCGGATCCTTCCAACTACGCTTTGCATTCCCAATCCGGGGGTTGGATGCCCTTCCCCTTAATTTCTGTAATCGAGGGCGAGGTTAGGTTTTCCTTGCACCCTCTGCTTAGGGCTTGCCTTAGTACCTGGTCCCTTGCCCCTTGCCAGCTGATGCCCAATGGCTATAAGGTCATCATGGGCACGGCTAAGCTGAACGAGGTTTTGGAAATTAACCTCGGTGTTCATGACATCGAGGATGCATATGATATCTGTAAGGTCGGGGAAGGTACTTACTACCTCCGAGTGAAACAGCTCTGAAAGGGTTTCGTCTTGGCCTTGGAGGACTCGAATAAGAATGCCGAGGACGACCTTTTCTGCGTCTCGGGGAATTGGGAATTCGCCGCTGGTGAGGGCAAAACGCACATGGTTCCGCGCCACTTCGGGGTCGTCTCAAGTAAATATCGTCCCTCGATTTTGCTCATTTTATTTTCGCCCTTTGATTCGCGGAACCGATGTCTATCTTGCCGTGCAGATCTGCGAGAGAGGCAGCGACGTGCAGTGCGTACGGCTAGAAAAAGAACGTAGCCGACCACGACAAAGTTGAGAAATATACCGGGTACGAAAACAAGTCGGCCTGGAAGCTACTGGGCTACATGTCGAGGTACCGTGGTTATTATAGAAGGGTCGAACCATCACAGGAGGAAGAGCCGTAGATAGGCGAGCCTGCCGTTACAATAGCCATAGGGAGGCATTCCGCTGACTGCTTCCATCACTCGCCGAATTGCGTCTAGTGCCGAAGCGTCTACTTCCGCTAGTTCGGGGTCCGTAAGCCTGACAGAGGCCGTAGAAGCTTATTCTTCTGGTGAAGAAGAGGGGATGGAAGGAGATCTCCCCCTTTTGAAAACCAAAGATCTGACGGCCAAATTCAGAGGCCGATCTTCTTCTTCAGCGACACCTCCTTCTGCCGGTACCCGCATAGCTTCGGGTGCCGCGGTCTCTTCCGCTCTCATTATTGCCCCGAGCGTGGGTCCCGGCGGCGTTCTCCTGATTGCATGAGGGATGGATCTCCGCCAAGTAAGAGGTCCAAGGCGGGAGGAAGAGACTCTGAGGCTTAGAAGGCCCCAAAAGACAAAGGGCCCACGCGCGTCCCTAAAGGGAAGGCTCCTCCCGAGAAGAGCGCATCGTTGACAAGGCTCCGCCCAAGAAGAGACTCGAAACCAGCGGACCTTCGGGGCAAGTCTCTGGGTCGGTCTCGGGGTCTCGTCCCCTCGTGCCAGCTCCGTGGAGGCCGAAATTGGAGATTCAGCCCGGGAGGCCCTTGAATGTTGAGGACCGGGTAGCGGGGAACGCCTCAGTCATTGGGGTGCTCGCCAAGGCCTTCGCCCTTCCGCGTGATATGGAGCAGCACGCAAAGTATGACAATAAGAGTCTATTGGCCTTGGCGATTCAGGCCGCTCTTATAGTAAGCACTCTTCAAGTAGCTCTGATAAATTCTGCTTCGGCTTTTCGTGCTCTAATGGTTTTCTTTTGCAGAATGTACAGAGGCTCCAGCTGGTCGTGGAAAGGAGTGACAAGAATATCTCCAGGGTCTCACAGCTAGAATCTGAGAGGGATAGGCTCAGGAAGGACTTGTCGGATTGCCAAGGTAGGCTGGCTGACTCGATGAAAAGTAACGCCGACCTGACTGCAGAAATGGAAGTGGCGGTGACGAGCATCACCAACCTTACGGCCGAGACCCACGAGTTAAAAGGGTCGGTTCGGTTGAAGACAAATAGGGTGCTCGAGCTGGAGGCTGAGCTGGAAAAACAAAAGGCCGAGTCGGGAGCCGAACTGGCGAAGCAGAAGGCCGAGTTGGAGCAGTCGCTGAAGGAGAATGTTGACTTCAAGTCTTCGCTCCAGGCCGAAATCCATGCTGCTTTCCAGAAGGGAGTGGACAGGGCAACAGAGGATTATGAAAGACAGGTGGAGGAAATAAGCTCTCTCCTATTTGAGGAAGGATGCCGGGCCGCACTGAAAGAAGCGGGGATTTCTGAAGATCATCCGATCCATCAGAATCTCCCGAAGTATTCAGGCCCGGGAACTGAATTGAGCCCTGCCCCCATTCCTGAGAGTCCTCTGACCGAAGCGCCCACCGCCGACACTCCTCTGGATAGTGCTCCACCTCTTCCTTCCACGGATGTCCCAGAACCGACCGCGCCAGTTGCCGAGGCGACCGATCTTTCAGAGAAACGTTGAGGACATTATCTCGGCCTCTGGGGACGATGTTTGCCGAAATCGGGCTCTTGCTCTTCTTTCCCTTCCGTAGTGCTCTTGGTTTGGTCAAGCATCTGAGTCCTGCTAAATTGATGGCTTGTGGTAGAAGGGTTGCCCGAGTTGGAGTTATAAGCAGGGGTGGATGGCCCTGAAAATACCTGGCGGTTTTCATTGCTATCCGTCGTGGTGTTCCGCATTCCGAGGCTCATAAATAGTATTAAGTATAGCAGCACGATCAATGCAGAAAATAAGCAGATGACTCTACTTGTCGCCATCCGATTAGCCAGTCAATTCAGAGGTAACGTGTGTTGTGCACGAAGCCTAGGGGCCAGACCTCATAAATGAGGTCTTGGAATCCGACCCTCCTTTCCCTCTATAAATAGGAGTTCTTTTCTGCTATGTGACCATCTGTATCTTGAGTAGGGGAGGTGAGCATGTCAAGGAGGAAAGGCTTGTTTTAGGAACTTTTATTCCTCACAAGCATGGAGATTCGCCTGCTCTCGCCGGATGTTCTGGTGGTTCCGTCTTTCAGGAGTCCGTCAAAATCCGTTGCTCCGTATGAATCTTTCACGACTGAAAACGATTCTGGCGAAAAACGTCATATTCGGTCATCGTGGATCACGCGTTCTCTGAATCCGGTCACCGTGGATCAGGCTCTCTCTGAACGCGGGTCCTGCCGGGGGTTGGTTGTAAATTTTGGTCTAACCAACCATAGGGTATTGTAGAGCTCCAAGCACTGAGGACTCTGTATCTCATGCAATGAAGAGTAGTGCAACCTTGTTTCTTCCGGCAAAGGACAGAGAGTCTCCCCATTGTATTTTTATTGCTTTTCTGCAACTCATGTAATGAAATTTTCTACTATATCTTTGTAATAAAGACATTCTAGTCAATACAAATGGAATTTCAATCGATACAGATTGATTCTTCTCTCTCTCTCTCTCTCTCTCTCTCTCTCTCTCTCTCTCTCTTTTGTGCCATTATTGACCGAGGTGACTCTCAGGGGCTTTGGTGTAGGAACCCGAGGCCAGTCTCGGTATATGAATCCAAAATTTTGAGAAGCCTGGGTGTATGAACCCG
The DNA here is from genome assembly GCA_012931725.1 of Litsea cubeba. Lineage (NCBI taxonomy): Eukaryota > Viridiplantae > Streptophyta > Magnoliopsida > Laurales > Lauraceae > Litsea > Litsea cubeba. Next base: position 41,576,254 of record CM022953.1, on the reverse strand, counting down.
GGGTCAGTCTCTGGGTGTATGAACCCAAGACTTTGAGAAGCCTAGGTGTAAGAACCCGATGTCAGTCTTTGGGTGTATGATCCCAAGATTTTGAGAAGCCTAGGTGTATGAACCCGAGGTCAGTCTCTGGGTGTATGAACCCAAGATTTTGAGAAGCCTAGGTGTAAGAACCCGGGGTCAGTCTCTGGGTGTATGATCCCAAGATTTTGAGAAGCCTGGGTGTATGAACCCGAGGCCAGTCTCTAGGTGTATGAACCCAAGATTTTGAGAAACCTGGGCGTATGAACCCAAGATTTTCAGAAGCCTAGGTGTATGAACCCGAGGTCAGTCTCTAGGTGTATGAACCCAAGATTTTGAGAAACCTGGGTGTATGAACCCGAAGTCAGGCGCTGTTATTTTTGTTGTTGCCGAATTCCAAAACTTAATTACAGAATGAAACCCGCTGTTATTGATCTTAAAACTTTGATTACAATTCTAGAAAAAGAACTTTTTGAGGTGGGTTGCATTCCAGGATCGCGGCAATTGCCTACCATCTATGTCCTCAAGTTTGTATGACGATCGTCCAGCTATTGAAATTACTTTGAACGGGCCATGCCAGTTTGGAGCTAGTTTGCTTTCGTTTGGATTCTTGTCTGCCGGGAGCGTCTTCTTCAGGACCAGCTCTCCTACCGAGAACCTTCTTTCTCTGACCTTCTCGTTGTATCCTTTGGCTAGCCGTTGTTGGTAGTCGGCCAGTCGTATGGCCGCTACTTCTCTGCGCTCGTCGGCCAATTCCAGTTCCCTGCCCAGGTTAATGTCGTTTCGGCCTTGATCAACAAGGTCTGATCTCAAAGTTGGGAGGCCAACCTCAAGGGGAATGACCGCTTCCAACCCATAGGCAAGAGAGAACGGTGTTGCCGAAGTGGAACGCCTCGGGGTTGTCCTATATGCCCATAGGACGCTAGGGAGTTTCTCTACCCATCTTCCTTTAGCCTGGTCAAGCCTCTTTTTCAGCCCATCGAGCAGTACTTTGTTAGAGATCTCAGCCTGACCATTGCTCTGCGGGTATGCCGGGGTGGAGTAATGATTTCAGATGCCATGCTTTTGACAGAAGCTTTTGAAAAGGTTGGAATCGAACTGGGTCCCGTTGTCTGAAATCAAAAGCTCTAGGGATGCCAAACCTTGTAATGATATTCTTCCATACAAAATTCTTTGAATCTTTTTCGGTGATGGAGGAAAGCGGTTCTGCTCCTATCCACTTGGTGAAATAGTCAGTGGCAACTATCAACCATCTCTTCTTCCCTGGGGCCCGGTGAAGAGGTCCCATGATGTCCAGCCCCCATTGGGCGAAGGGCCACGGGCTGGAGAGGGGACTTAAATCCTGTGCCGGCTGATGGAGGGAGTGGGAGAACTTCTGGCACTTCATGCACTTCCTGGCGTATAGCTGCGCGTCCTTCTACATGTATGGCCACCAGTAACCCTAGCTGATAGCCCGATATGCCAGTGGTCGTCCTCCGATATGGCTTCCACAAATCCCTTCGTGAATCTCATACAAAAAGTCGTCGACGTTGCTCGGATGAACGCATTGGAGGTTGTTGACACCAAAAAATGTCACCTGCCATAAATAGGCAATGCTCTTCAAGATCCAAAGAGATACATGAAGTCGCAACCTGCCATAAATAGGCAATGCTACTTCCAAAAAATCAAATCTTGTCAGAATCAAACAAAAACTGCAAGATCCTTTAAGACAGCCAAAAGAGGAGTACATAAGAAGTTTCGGGCCATTTCAAAATCATTTGGCCTAACTTCGCTTCTCCGGCAGCTGAAAAGGAGCTCCCGGCGGCGAAAGCATCGGAGACACCAAATCTTCGATCAAAGCCGATGGATTATCTCAAAATACATCCAAAAGGCTCCACGTCAAGTTCCGAGTCAATCCGACAACGTTTGACCCTACATCAACCCTCGAACAGCTAAATCAAGCCTTTCGGCGGCGAGAACCACCAAGGCCATCACTCATCAGATAGAGCACACAGACGGCTTCAAAATGCTTACAAAGGGCTACACGTCAAATTTCAGGTCATTTCGACAACATTTGACCATACTTTGACGCTCGGAAGCCAAATCAAGCCTCTCGGGAACGAAGCTCCTCGGGACCATGGTTTCCAAGACAGAGCCTGTGGATCATCTTAAAATGACTCCAATAGGTTTCCTGTTAAATTTCAAGTCAATCGGACATCGGTTGACCGCACATCAAACCGCGACATCTTCACCGCGATAAAAGCAAGTCTACTAGTGATAGGACCCCAAAACGGCTTCAAAACTCAAACAAAAGCCTATGGTTGGTCTTATTTATTGCTCAGCAAGCTTCACCCCAAATTTCAGGTCATTCCGACATCGTTTGGCCCAGTTTCAGCTTCTGACGAAAAATCGGCAGCTCTGTGCAACAAAGTCTTCGGCTTTCTCAGAAAATTGGAAACTTTGCAAAATAAAATGCAAGGATTCTCATCAGGTTTTCTACAGGGAAATCAGGCCAATAAATGATCAAAAATGTCAAGGAAAAATACAGAAGAAAAAAGAATCGAAAAACAGCAAAAACGGATACAAAACGAGACAAAATGGGGAAAACTCCCCAGGGTCGCAGACCCCTGTGACCCTGGCCCAGGGTCGCCAGCCCCTGCGACCCTGGGGCCCGGGATCGCCCGATGGGCCCCGAAAATCCCGTTTTTCGCCCTTTTTGTCGCGATTCAAAGTGTCCGGCCTCTGGTATTTTCCAAAATTCATACTTTCGAGACACCAAATCTTCTGACATCCGTCAAAAATACGGGTTAATCATCAAGAGTATCGAAATCAACATTGATCGCCAACTGGTCAACCAAAAAAAAGTGTGTTTTCTACCCGACCGATCGAGAAATCGACAGGACAGATGGCACCAACCCACTGTTGGCAACCAACACCTGAAGTTACATGGTCATCCGATGTCGATCTACATGAAGATCCATCGATGATCATCGCCGAAAGAATTCCAAAAGACGCGGCACGGCCCGCGACTCTTCAACTGCTCGGCGACCACTTAATGCGATTAATTGACTAGCTTTATTACAGTCATTAATCCATTTTTTTGGACGGACCAATCAGAAGCAAGCATCCGGGAGTTACAAGTCAAGAGATTCATGGCATTTAACTCATGAAACTCCTCCCATCATGGCGATTTAAGGCGATTAAATCCCCTCAATCTCTCCCAGCCAATCAGAAGCCAAGAAAAAGGAGTTACAAAATAAAGAATTCAATCTTGTAACTCCTCTCTTTATGTAGCTTTATGACAATTAAGGCTCATAAACCCTCCTAAATGGCTACCTAAAAGCCTATAAATAGGAGAGCATTCCAAAGAATTCCGGATCGGAAAAAAACACAGAGATCATCGGAAAAACAAGACAGATCCCAGATCAGAAAAAGCACAGAAATCCAGAGAAAGAAAGAGAGAAAACTCTGCGGAAGTTCTACACCGACCACCGCTACAAGGTGACAAAAGTCCCTTGGGGGTACCCCCAAAGGTCCTTGCCTTCTCCTTCTGCCTCCAATGGCTTAGACATGGCTTTTCAGCCCGTCTACTTAGTTTTTTATTGGACATAGGACCTCCTTTTGGTCTTTGTCCTCTAAAAACCTGAGGTTATAGCCAAGCTAAGCGAATCAATAGCATCCTTTGTTCTCATCTGCATGGATGATGGCGAAGTCCACATATGGCTTGCGACCGTCAATCTGAACGGGTCCCCCACAATCTCTTGAGAAGTTAGATCCTCATTTTCTTATTTTTCATTGTAGTTTGTATTTCTTCAAAAGAGACAAAAAATCACAACTCTTGTCTTTCATTATTGATAAGGATTGTAAACCAAAAATCGGCTATAAATGCCAAAATCAGCTATAAATGCCAAAAAAGTCGCCTTTCACGGCAAATCAAGAAAATGTCTCTTTTCTTAAATATATGTGCAATGGAAAACTTGAAAGAAGTTGATTTCTTTTTTACTTGCGAAGGTTGATCTCCGGATCACCACTTGTAATTTCAAGTAAAAATAGAAAATCCGGCACACCCACACAAAAGAAATGTTGATGCACGCCTCTGCCCCCTGGTTACGAAAGGGACCCAACGGACTCCCACGTCTGCCGACCTCGGTAGGGCTAGGCAGGAGCGCGGTCCACCAAGCTGGCACACCCGGTGATTGGATTTGGATCAGGTCCGGCCATCCGGCCGTATAAGGCTGGACGATATTACGTGTGAGGGTGATCATGGATTCTTGATCATGGGGTCCACCATCCGAGTATCTCATGTTTGTTGGCGTCAAGCCTCGGTACATAACTCGGTTATGTGAGGAAGTTCAAGTCCTGTAGCGTTTGGGAATGGAAGATGGATGGGTAGTTTGGTGGTTTGGGGGTCTAGGGGAAAGTGTGGCCATCACTTATATATGTTACAGAACTTGTGTACCATGCCCTTTAGTTTATGGAAATTAGGAAAAGGACCTTGATTCTTTTATAAATTCAATGTAGACCCTTGTTTTGAATGTGGAAAATGTTTTGGATGGAATCCTCAGGTTTTCTAAAATTATAAAATTAAGATTGTGATTTATCATTATTATTTGTAAATTAAATATTAAATGATATCTTTGGTTTTTAATGTGTTAAAATTATATTTTTGTACCTTATTAATTGGATCATTGGACCTAAGTAAATACCGTCCGGGCAAGCGATATATTACTAACGTGGGGTTTAGTGCCTTGTATGACCTCGGGGAATTCCTAATGGATTTGGGCTCAACTCATCTTTATTAGAAAATCCTTAATTGAATCTATGCACCATTGATTGAGAAGGGATGCGTTGA